>VYXB01000030.1:147367-168156 GCA_013397135.1 Pachyramphus minor | reverse complement strand
CCAGCCGGGGGGGGGGAACCCCACCTCCCCAGCCGCGATTTCTCTCCCGGGGGGTTTATACTTCTCTCCACGTGCTACTAAAGGTCCCCGGGTAGACGGTGCTGGGCCGGGGGGAGGCACTGGGGGGACTGGGAGCTGCTGGGGAGGGGTGGGGGAGTGTGTGTTGTTCCCGCTCAGCTGCGACAGCGCTGTGCCCCCACTCCCCCCAACTGGGGCACTCGAGCCCCCAGCACGTCCCAGATCAACCCCAGTATACCCCAGCTCACAACACCAGTAGTCCTCCAGCTTCCCCCCAGCAGGCTCCAGCTCAATCCCAGTGCATCCCAGCTCAATCCCAGTACACTCCAGTGTAACGCCAGTATTTTTCGGTTCCCCCTCAGCGGACCCCAGCTCCCCCAAGCAGCATCCAGCTCAACCCCAGTACTCTCCAGCTCCCTCCCAGCACCCCCCAACTCTTCCTCAGAATATCCCAATTCACCCCCAGCTCAATCCCAGCACATCGCAACTTAAGCCCAGTTTGACCCCAGTCCTCCCAGTTCAATTCCAGTATATCCCAGCTCCCCTAAGCAGATCCCAGCTGAACTCCAGTGTAACCCAGCTCAGTCCCAGTGTCCAGGGGGCTGGGGCATTGCCGACAGCCCTCATTCCCTTGCTGCTGGGGGGGCCCCACTGCCTGGCCGGGATGAGCGATGCGTTTGGGGACACTGGGGACACGGTGGTGATGCCGATGCCAGGGGTGAAGCTGAGAAAGGGGACCCCGAGGGCCCGTCTGGCAGATTTGTTTTCCACTGGAGACCTGGCACGTCCCAGTTCCTGGCCAAACAGCGGCAGCAGCTGCGGCTGTGCCGGGGCCCCGGGACCCCCGCCAGCAGTGCCCGTACCACGCTGACCGCCACCAATGGTGCCCAGACACCAGGGGATGCTGCTGGTGGGCTTGCCTCACCTTCCTCCTCCTCTTCCTCGCTGCTTCCCGGTCTGTCTGGCGAGGCCTGGAATGTTACCAGTGCTGTGCAGCTGGAATGGGAACGGCGGCAGCTTCGTCCTGCGGTAACGTGGAGCTGGCTCCGTGCGTCACCTTCGTGCTGCTGGGGCCACTGGGACAGTGTTTGGGGTGCCCAGGGTGTGCACCTGCATGGGGGCTCCCTCAGTCCGGGGGGGTCCAGCACTGCTGCAGGGGCAGCAATATTAATTTGTGGGTTCAGCCCAAAAAAACAGCTTTTGGAGGCGCAGAGCTGAGTGCCAAGGGTGGGTGGCTGTGCTGGGAAGATGGTGCCAGGGAAAGCTCCTCTGAGAGCTGCCAATGGTTTTCCAGGGGTGCTCCAGCAGCTTCTGGGTGTGAGCTGTTATGGGCCACAGCCAGGATATCAGGGATGGGGATGTTTAGAGCAATATTGAGGATGCATTTGCTGTCAGAACCTGGAAAATCCCACAACAAGGTGAGCTATTGGGATTTTGGGGGTGTCATGGGAGAGGCAGGGAGTGATGCTCCCCCCTGCCAGCATCTTGTGGCTCCTGTGGCTGGACCCTGTGGCCGTGCGGGGATTGGTGCTTGGGGAATTTTTGGAGATGGACCCCCACCCCAAATCTACAAGGGAGAGGGTGCTGGCTGTGTAGAAAGGCTTTTGCAAAGAGGGGGTGGGTACGTGTGCTGGGGGATCCTTGTCCCTCTGTCCCTGCTGCAGCATCCCTGTGACATGGCTTGTCTTGTCTGTAGTGCTCTGGTGCCCAGGGGTGGCCCTGGCACAGGGTGACCCTGCTGCTGGGAACAGCACCTGAGCGTGGGGTTGTGGTGCCCACTGCACCCTGAGGAGAATGAAGGCAGCAGGGCTGGAAAAGGGGCCCCCCCATCCGCATGAGACTTTCACTTCCCACTTATGGGAAGACGAAATAGGGACCCACACAGTTGTGGTGCTGGGTGTTGGGTGCCAGGACGGAGGCGTTGTGCACTCAAGGGTGACCTGGCAGGGCACCCTCCACCTTCAGCTGGGCTGTTGGCACAGGCCCCCACGACATCACCAGACCCTGGGACACGGGGGCTGCTGTGGGAGGCCTGTGCACATGGGGTTTGGCTTCCTGACCTAGTTTGCTGCCAGCTTCCAGAAAGTGTGTCAGGAGCTGAGCGCATCCCAGTGGGGCTCGGTGGGCAGTGACAGCATTGCCAGATGGCTTTGCCCCATTTCTGGCTGGATTTGCCTATTTCTGGCTGGATTTGTGAGGCAGGCAGCAGTGCTCCAGGAGGGAATGCAAGGAGCCCAGGTGTCCTTGTCTGTTGGTGCCACAGCCGAGGACTTGTTTCACCTTTCCAGGTTTTAGTTCCAGGGGAGAAGGGGAATGCAGGTGAGACCTTGGGGAAATGAGGAACCCCCAGCTTTCCTGTCCCCTTGTCCCTTACTCCTCACCCCCTTCCTCATCCCCCATCTCCAGGCACAGGCATCTCAGGGCAGTTCCCATGTTGGGGCGGACCCTGGTGCCCCTGGCGCAGTTGGTGTGTGTGGGAGCACTCAGGCTGCTCCACATGAACCACCTGGAGATGGGAACACCTGACAGTGGGAGGAGGCTCTGGCAAATCTCTTACACCCCTGGATTGTGGCTCTGCAAGCCTGAACTCGATCCCTGAACAGCTCCTTGGGAGGTTTGAATGCAATTTGCATTTTTTGGGCTGAGAAGATCTTGAAAATTAAAATGCTTCACCCTTCCAGGCAAAACTGTGGGCACTGCCACACAGATGGGCACCCACCGAGGTAGAGTGGGGAGGGGGTTGGGTGGGAGGGGGTCTGGGAGTGCTGGGTGCTGTCCCAGGACCCTTCTTCTGCTTTTGGGTGTTTGGTGCGTGCTGAGGATTCTGGTTGGGCAGTTTCAGGGTGAGGATGCAGTGCTTTCAATTCCCAGCCAAGCACGGCAGTGTCTGCGGTAGCCCCAGTGGGTCTGTGTCCTGGGTCCTGTGGGGACACTGGGGGCATCAGGTTCATCCACCAGATCCAGCAGGGACGTTGGGGACATTGGCCCCATCCTGGCTGCCCACGGTCCCTGGCTAAGCATCTCTCCTTAATTTTGGCAGAAGGGTAAAAATTGCTGTGGTGTGGGGCCTGTTTCCCAATGCTGCTGGAGCGTGGTGGCTGAGGAACCCCCTTCCCACTGGTGGCTGTCCCTGTTCCCACAGGTTCCTCTGCCACCGGCTTTGTCCGCTTTGCCTACCAGGACATGGGTGGGTGACAGCTCAGTGCCCTCCCTGGGGACCCACAGGGGTCCTGGGGTGGTGGGGACACGGCAGCCACCCACCCACTTGTCCCTTTCTGCCTGGTGGCCAGGGCTTGGCTTGTGCTGCTGCCCTGGGATGCCCTGACCTCGGTGCCTGGTCCTTCCTCTCTGGCCAAAGGCCCTGCCCCATCCTGCTGTCACCTGGGGCTCCAGCAGCCCCCGGGTCCGGCCTCCTTGTCCCCGGTGGTGGCTGTGGTCGGCAGTGGCCGTGGTCAGCGCAGTGCTGGGCTGAGTCCCTGCAGTTCTGCAGGGGCCGAGGGCGGTTATTGCACCACGTCCCGGCCCAGAACCCCGCTCGGCTTTCCGGAAAGTTCCCATCGCTGAGGTGGCGTTTGAGGAAGTCCTGGGGTGGGAAGAGACAGACTCCTCAGCAAACCTCTGCCGCGGCAGCCGGACCACAGGCACACCAGCCACCTCCTCCTGCTGAGCCGAGGGACCATGTGCGGGTAATTAGCTCTCCTTGATTAATGAGCGCACAGGGCTGGGCAAGGAGAACATGGGATGCAGGCAGAGTTTGCCTACATTGGAGGAGGAATTGCAATGGGAACTAGATCCATCACGAGGGTGCTGGGTGCCTGACAGGCTCCTATGGTAGATTTTCCTGGCTCATGGCCACCATCCTGGGTGCCAGCGAAGGCACAGGCCGGGAAGAGCTGTGGACAAACCTGGTGCTCAGGTGCTGTTGCTGGGGCTGCTCGGTGCAGCTGTGCCGATGAAATACTGATCAAACTGGTGAAACTGCTTGATCCCCAGCACCTGGTTAGAGGTAACACTGATCACCTGGGTGTGCAGGCACTGCCTGTGGTCCCCTCTGCAGTGCTCGTGGCTTCACTGGAGCCAGTGCTCACCTGCCACCTGTGACATATACAGCTCGTTAATCTAAGGAGCCTGGCCCTCATTAGTGCCCCACCTATGGATTGGGAAGCCCAGCACCTTGAGAGCAGCACAGCAGTGGGATGTGGTGGGTGAAGGGTGGGCATGTCTCCCACAGCAGGGGGGGCTCCTGCCTGTGCTGAGATCCTCAGCTCTTCTGGGGCAAGAGGTGAATCCCAAGCCCTCTGTTGAGCTGAAGGCATCTGAGGTAGCTGGGGCAGCTGGCAGTGCCCCTGAAAAAGCAGCCCCAGCAGCAAAGTTTGGGGGCAGAGGGGCTCACTGAGCCCCTCAGTCCAGAGAGTGGAGACCAGCCTCATGCCCCTCCCAGATCCTTTGTCCCCAGCACTGGGAAAGTGAGGGCTGTGTGGGTTTGAAATGGGGCTGAGGGGTCTGGCCCTAGTGTTTTTTGGCATCCTGGCTCATCTCCTGGAGTGCTGGTACCACAATGCCAGGGTGGTGGCAGCTCTCACTGTCCCCTTGTCGTGCCACTTGTCCAGCCGTTAAGTCTCTTACAAAACAGCCCCTGTGGTTTTGCCTAATCCCGGGGAGGAATGCGGTGGGTCAGCACAGTTAGGATTTGGGCTCGGCAGGGGCCCTGGCCAGGGTGACTCCCTAATCTGCAGCAGCCGGCTGGGTTACGTTGTCTCTGTGGGTTGATTTTTTTCTTCTGGAATATCCTCGTCTCGTTCAGGACAGAGATTAAATGATTAATGACTGGAGGAGGGAACGCAGTGAGGGCCTGATGAATGATTTACTTGGTGAGGGTGAAGGGTGGCAGCGTGACATGGAGCTGCCAGCCCAGCGCAGCAGGGACCCCGTGGGGCCCTTGGAGGAGTTTTGTCCCCATCCCTGGTGAGCAGCAAGGAGGGCCCTGGGCCAGCAGGGATGGTGCTGAGATGGTGCTGGTGGTGAGCGTGGTGCAGCTGCCCCTTCCTGATGGGCCTGTCCAACCACTGCGTGGATATCCCGGCACAGGGCCAGGGATGCTGGCACCCGTGCCAACAGGTGACACTGGTCACTGTGACCCCTCAGCCCTGGCCGTGAGGGGACACGTGTGGGAATACCATACTGCTGTCACCGTGCTTCCCTCTGTTTCTCCATGGTGTTCTGCCTCAGCGTGCAGCGCCCGGCTGGGGTTGAGCCAGCCCGTGCTGCTGTCACTGGAATCTGGTGACAGCCGTGTCACCCAGCACCATCACTCACCCAGTTTCAATAATAGATGAGGGTTTTTTAGGTGTGGAGGTGGGAGTGGGAATTTTATTCTGATTCGGGAATTTTTGTGTTGTTGTTGGGGGTTGATGGGACCAGTGGGAAGGTCCTGGATGCTGCTGGTTTCTCTGGTGCTGCCAGTGAGGAGCTCCAGGGGTCAGCCAGCCCTGGGGTCCCTGTTGTTCCTTCCTTGGACACTTGGCCCTTGCACAGGACCTCTTGCAGCCTGAAGCAGAGCCAAACTGTGCCGGGAGGTGCCAGGGAAGGGGCACGGTGGCTGGATCCCAGCGGCACTGGGATGCCGGTGTCTGGAGGTGTGGGGGTCACTGTTGATGGGGACCCCACGGTGCCAAAGCTCATCAGTGTCCAGTTAGTGCCGGGTCAAGGATGAGCTTGGCTTGGCTGTACACTTTGCACCAAAACCACAAGTGCTGCCGGGGGCTGAGACCTGCCTGAGTCACAGAAAATGTGACTCTGACGGCAAATCAGACTGGCCTATTTATGGCTCAGGAAATCCTCCAGCTCCTTCTTAGCAGGTCTAAAAAAGCCTCCAGCCAACCCAAAATAAGATAGTGCCGGGGTCACCGGCAGCGCTGCGTGTGCCGGCACGGCTGGAGTCCGCCTCCCTCCTGGAGCCGGGGACTGCCGGGGCTGTGATGCCGGTGGGTGGGAAGGGCAGGGTATCCCATCCACTGCTGGGTGGGATAACAGGGATCGGCCCTGCTGGCAGCTACAGCGTGGCATGAGGGCTCTGCCAGCAGGGCAGAGACTGAGCGAGCTGGGGGCGCTTCATGGGCAGTGTGGGACCCTCCTACACACTGCTCTGTCCCTCAGCCCACATGTCACTCACCAGGAGCATTCTGGGGCCCTGTGGTGCCATCACCTGGCAGGCTCAGTGGGGATGGCCTCTATGCTTTGGCACCTAAACAGGGACCATCCAACGTTCCCACACCCTTGCAGCCCCTTAGTTCAGGACTGGGTGATCCTTGGGGCATAAGGGGATTGGAGACCCTGGGAAAACCAGGTGGCTTCACTGGGAATATTGTTTTTGGGACCCCTGGCTTCAGCTGGAGTGTGTTTTGGGACTGACCACCCTGTTTTCTCCATCCCCAGGTCCTGATGCCATCCTGAGCCTCGCCGGGCACAAGAGATGCACTGAGTGGCACGGGGTCTGCGTGGCCAGTCCCCTGCCATGGAGGAGGAGGGATCCCTGCCGGTGGCTGCCTGGCTGGCGGCCCTCCACCTCGACCAGTACGTGGAGACCTTCCAGCAAAGCAACCTGTGGTCGGTGTGGGACTGCCGGGCGCTGACGGACGAGGGGCTCACCCGGCTCGGGGTGCTGCTGCCCGGCCACCGCCGCCGCATCCTCCTGGGGCTGCAGAAAGCCTTCGCCGAGGCCCCGCTGCCCGCCGGGACCCTCCCGGCCCCCGCCGGGAAACCCGTGCCCATGAAACGCCACATCTTCCGCCTGAGCACCGCCACGGGGCCGGAGCAGCTGGAGCCCCGGTCCCTGCCCGTGCCCGGCGGGACCCCGGCGCTGGAGCCGGAGCGAGCTGTGAGCTTCGCCCAGCTGCCCCCACCCACCCCACCCAGGGTGGGCTGCCGGCCCCCACTCAAGTTCTCCCCATCGCTATCGGGGGGCAGCCCCGAGCCCCCCCGCAGCCACCTCCCAGCCCCGGAGGACCCCTCCCCACCAGCCCTTGTGGAGCAGCCCGCTGCCGAAAGCAGGGCCAGGCCCCCGCTGCCACCGCTGCCAGCCAAGCGACACCAACTGGAAGCCAAGTGCCAGTCCCTGAAGGGCCCCCCACTGCCTGACCGCCCCCCCGTGCTCCCCCCCAGGGCCGTGTCCCAGAGGAGGTAAGGGGGTGGCAGGGGGGTGGGCCTGGGGTGCCCTGAGGAGCGGGGTCCCTGTGGGAGGCTGCTGTGGTGTGGGTGGAACTCTCAGGTGGGTGCACATCATCATGACATGGGTGGCCTGGGGTACCCATGCCCTCCCCACACGCCAGCACAACCCCGTGGGGGTACCCCTAACCTGCCCCAGCCTGTCCCATGGGGGTACCAGCCCTCCCTCCAACCCCAGCACATCCCCTGGGTGTACCCCCGCCCCAGATCCCACATTTCCTGGGGATACCAGCAGGGGGGGGGCTAAGATATTTGTTTTGGCTGCAGCTGGATGTGGCCACCCTGATCACCCCAGTCACTCTGGTCACTCCAGCCTGGCTCAGGCTGGGGTTCAGTCCCCTCCAACAATGCAGAGCCCTCCTTGCCCCTGCCTGCAGTGTAGGCAGTGCTGACGCCTGAGGAACTCGTCACACTGGTGGGTGCAAAGCAGTGAATAGCAGCACAGGGAAAGGTGGAGGGAGCAGGGGGCAGGCTGCTGCTGGCTGCTGTGGCAAGATGACATGGGAGCAGGCTGGAGTTTGGGGACAGCAGTGCTTGCAGCCCCCTCCTTGATGTCCCACCCCCCCAGTGCACCCCCAAGTGCTGTGGAGCCACAGGCGGGTGTGAAGTGGGGTCTGGGAGCGGAGTTTGGAGCAGGCAGAGGAGCCCCTGGGGCAAGGTGGGGAAATGTTAGCAAGGCTGTGTGGCCTTCCCCCTGCCCCAGGGAGCCCCCACCCAACCTCCCCAGGACACGTGGACCTCCCAGCACTCCAAGGGACAGGTTGCTGGAGCTGGGGTGTCCAGCTGGTTCCCAAGGGGAGGCAGAGCCTGCACCTGGGGGTGAAGTGGGGTTAGTCCTGGGTGATGATGCTGGATGGGAGCCCCTGTGTAATCAGGGTGAGAATGGCAGGGCTGGTGGCTGGACTGCCCCTCCCAGCTTCCCGTCCCTGTGCCCCCATCGGCTTTCTGGGGTGAGGGAGATGGAGGTGACCCCCATGCCTGTGCTTTGCCCCCTACCTGGCGCTGATGCAGCAGGGAGCAGGCTGGGATGCTGAGCTGGGGAGGGGTCTCAGGCAGCTGATGTCGGGGGTCTGGCACCCCATGGGGTGGGCAGCATCCACCCCTGGGGCTCCTTGGGCTCTGGATCAACAGTGCCCATCCTGGCACCCCAGGGACTGGCCGCACCACTGCATTTCTGCAGTGAGGTGGTCCCCAAAATCCCCTGGAGCCACTCTCCATCCTACTCTGGTGAAGAGCCTGCCGGGGTGTGGTGAGGTCAGTGGCTGCCAGTTTGGTGCCAGCTGTGCCGATTTGGTGCTGGCCATGCCGGTTTTGTGCTGGACGTGCCCCGGGTTTGGTGCTGGGCCTGCCGTGGGTTTGGTACTTGCTGTGATGGTTTGGTGCTAAGCTGTGCCGATTTGGTGCTGGCCATGCCGGTTTGGTGCTGGGCCTGCTGTGGGTTTGGTACTTGCTTTGATGGTTTGGTGCCAAGCTGTGCCGATTTGGTGCTGGACGTGGCCTGGGTTTGGTGCTGGGCCTGCTGTGGGTTTGGTACTTGCTGTGATGGTTTGGTGCCAGCTGTGCCGTGGGTTTGGTGCCAGCCATGGCAGTGTTTTGGCACTGGCCGTGCCGTGGGCTCGGCGCCGGCCATGCTGCCTCTTCAGCCACCTCAGGAAGTTTTGTTGCAGCGCAGGAAGTGCCGGGCTGACAAACTCCGCTTCCCACCGGCCTCCCCGAGCCCTGCCCGCGCTGCCGACAGGCCCTGCGGGGTCGGTGCCGCCTGCCCAGGTAGGGGGGTCGCGGCTGGCACGGTGCCAGGCGTGCCAAGCGCGGGCAGGCGGCGGGGCCGGGCCTGAGGGCTGCGGGATGGGGCTGCCGCTGCTGCCGGCTGTGAGTCTCGCTCCGCCGGCTCCAGCGGGTGTTTCCTGCCCTGGCCTGTGTGCCCACAGGCGTTGTTGGCGCCCCGGTCCCTGCGGCCCCAGGGGACAGGGGCTCTGCCCCGGAGCAGGCGCGGCCCGGCCCGGCAGGGCGCCCTGAGGGCTGTGCGTTAGAGCTCTGGGGCCGGCACTCCCCCCGGAGCTGCCCCGGGGGATCGGGGACCCTTGGGAGCTACACGGCACTCGGGAGGGGTGGGACTATGGCCTCGCCGGGTGCCGGTGGCTGAACAGCACCCCCGGGACAGAGGGGTGCTCCGGGGGGTGACCCCTGAGGGCTGTGCCAGCGCGGGGCAGGGGGGCGGCTGTGGGGCCCTGGCACTCGCTGTGCCCCGATGCACGTGTAACATGCAGATGACATGTATGTGCTGGTGCTTGGTAGTGGCAGAAGGGGATATGTATATGTGTATAGTTGTGTATATATGTATGATATATATCTATCACATATATATATATCTTGATGCTCTAGTGAATATACACAGGAGAATATCTGTGCATCCGTATATACTTTATATGTGTGTTATATGTGTATATTGGGGAGATCAAAACTAACCAGTTGAACCCCAAAATTCCTATCTCAAAAGTCACTTTAATTGTATGACCAGCAATATATTGATTATAGGTGGGTTCTTGTTTTGGGAACATTTAAAAAATAAAGAGCTGTTTTCTCCTAAGAAATTCTTCCCTCTAAGGGTGGTGAGACACTGGCATAGATTGCCCAGAGAATCTGTGACTGTCCCATCCCTGGAAGAGTTCAAGGCCAGGCAGGACAGGGCTTGGAGCAACCTGCTCTGGTGGAAGGTGTGTCAGCCCATGGCATGAGATGAGCTTTAAGGTCCCTTCCAAACCAAGCCATTCCATGATTCTGTGACCCCTGGCTGGAGGAGGTGCTGTGGTGCAGGACAGCCGGCACGGACAAGGGGTGCATTCAGGAGGGTGCGGGTGTGAGTCACCCTGTGGCAGGCGGTGGCTCCTGGCTCTCCGTGCAGGGCAGCACGTGCTGGGAGCTGGGAGAACTCCCTCCCTGGGATCCCCTGCGGTGATGGGTGCCTTGCTGCGGTGCCCTGTGCTGGGGCTGAGGGGTCTCCACTGCCCTGGGGTGTTGCTGCTGCCCCCACACCCTTCCCCTGCCCCCATGGGGGGACCTGCCCTGGGTGCCTGCAGCCGGTGGGCACAGGGGTCTGGGGGGCGGGAGGGACACTGCTGGGCTGCCCAGGGACCAACAGCAGTGGGGATGCTTGCCCACATCAGGGTGATATTTGCCCATGTCTGGATGGTACTTGCCCACATCAGGGTGATGCTGGATCGAGGCTGGTGCAGGGTCTGGCTCCTTTGCCAGTGGACAGTGAGGCAGCTGCGTGGGTCTGGCCCTGGCAGCTCTGTCTCTGGGTGGGGGTGAGTCTCCCACCCTAAGCCCCCTGTGGAGGTGGGAATGCCCACAGGGGAGGTACCTCGGAGCACGAGACCTGGGCATTTCTGGGGTGATGTCATCACCCACCCCCCCAGCTCCCCTCGCTTCCGGCTGTGCTGCCGTGGTCCCCGGCACTTCCTCACAGCTGCTCGCAGAACATGCTGTGGTTTCCTCCAGGCCGTGTTCACCTCCAGGGTCTCACCATCCCCCCAAACACTGGGCCACCCCTGACCATCCCCATGCCAGGAGGTGATGGGAACATCCCAGCCCTGCTGGGTGCAGGGTAGCAATGCCACCTCCCACAGGGTGATGCCAGCAGCTGTGTTCCACACCAGGAGCTCTCTCTCACCAGCTCTGGATTTGATGCCCCCCTCCCTGTGCCTGCAGCGGGGCTGTGAGCCCCTCAGTTTTGGCCACTGATGACTCAGACGTACGGACCCCATGAGGGGTCCCAGCAGCAGTGAGTGCTCATGTCTGCACCCCGATGGTGTGGTGAGGCTGTTGGTGTGAGGGCACCCCCTCTCCATGCTCAGGGAGTGGTCTGGGGTGCAGAGCAGCTCCCTGAGCAGCTGGAGAGGTGGGGAGGTTGAACCCTGAGAGGGTTGTAGAAGGGCAGTGATGTCCAAGGAGGTGGTGACAGAAGACTCCTTCTTGGAGCACTGGACAGTCTGGACAGGGGTGGTGGCCTGGGCTGAGGTTTGGCTTTGTGGTGGTGTTGCCTGTGGGAGAGGAGTCCCTCTGCTGCCGCTCTTGGGGGAGAGGCCCAGATAAGGGAGAGCAGATAAGGCACTATTTACCTCTTCTCTCATGGCAGACGTGGCACTGTCCAGACCCTGCCTGGAGCAGGATGGACAGACATCCTTTGGGCACGGCTGCATGGGGGGTTAGGGGGTGATGGGGCACCTACACTACCCCACAGAGCCATGGGGGGACATGAAGCCCAGGGATGCTACAGCAGCAGAGGATGACATGGAGAGAGGGCCCACCAGTGGGGAGGCTGTTTTGGGGAACTGGGGTGTTATCTATGCCTGGGCTCTCTGAGTGCCCATCCTGCAGGTCCCTGGGGTGGTAGGACTGGGGCTTGGACAGAAACCCTCCTGAGGTGTCCCCAATCAGGAGATGGAGGTTTTCCTGACCTGGGGCTTGCCTCCCTGGTGGTCATGGGGCTCATGCTGCAGCCCCCCAACCCCAGAGCAGGGGCTGCACAGATGCAGACCCCAGCCAGGCTCTTGCCATGCCCTCTGTGGCTTGTGCACTGCCACCTCCATGGGTGGAGGGACACTCCAGGGACACCACTGTCCCTGGGTCCCTGCACCCCTGGGTGCCTCAGCAGCCCCTGCCTGGCAGTGCTAGGAGCAATGCTGTTGGGCTCCCCTGCCCACACTCCCCTGCCCACGCTCCCCTCCTTCCCTGCCAGCATTCCCTAATGTATGGATGGTTTGTGGCTGGTTCCCATGGAAATAGTGCTGAGAAATGAGGTCAGGCTGACCCAGGGAGAGCCAGCACTCCCATCCTCCCCTGTTTCCTGCTCCAGCCAGGGAGGTTTCCTTTCTGGCCCAACCCCAAGCCTGGGGAAAGCTGTTGTGCACCAGCCATGGGGCTGGGAGGCACCAGGGTTCACCATCTCCAGAACCTGTGGGGTGCTGATGGCTCACTGGCTATGGAAGCTCCATTTCCAGGGGTTCTTGCTGCCCTAGCAGCCACCCCAGATCTCCAGTAGTCCATCCCACTGCGAGGACCCTGGTGGCATGGAACACCCACAGCACCCCCCATCCTGCTCAGGGGACCCTGTGGCCACCAGCCAAGGAAGCAGCTCCGCCGTTGTTTAGACTGGAGGAGAGAAAACAGTCTGCTCTGGGATGTGGCTTCAAGGCTGTGGGCGGCTTGGGGTGTCCCGGAGCCGGATAAGGATCCTGAGCTGCGGAGCAGATGCAGGGAAGTGAGGTTGGATGCCAGGAAAACAGTTCCAGAATAGAAAAGCAGCGGTATAACCCCAGCACAGGGAAGGCTTTGCCGTGGAGTCTCTTAGGAATTGGTTTGTGGGTTTGGGTCGGCTGTGGGTTTGGTCCCTTTGAGGGTTCCTTCTGCACGCTGGGATCCCCCCTTTGATGGCTGCCGGTGTATCAGGGTTTGGGAAGCTGGGCAGGGGCTGGCATAAGGCAGCACTTCCTCCTCTCTCCCGCAGCACCCCTGCCAAAGAGGGGGTCCCCATCCCCGACAGAACACCCAGTGTCCCCCTGTCCCCACTGTCCCCCCTGCCCCGCACGAAGCCGCCAGTCCCGCTGCCACCGGAGCTGCCCTCCAAGGCCAGCCTCCCCTTCGTGCCCGAGTTCGGTGAGTACCAGGGGGGCCAAATCTTCGCTTGGGATCTCTGGGTACCTGTCCATCAGCATTCAACCTGTGGGTGCTGTGCCTTCCTCCCCTGCCCGTTTGTCCCTCTGTCCTTCTCTCCTCTGTCCCCTTCCTTGCCTGCTGGGGGTTGTCAGGGGTGCAGGACCTGGGCTGAGGGTTTCAGGGGGTACAAGATCTGGGCTGGGGCTTTGGGTGCAGCCTCTCTTAGGGGAGAGCAAATGTGTCTGTGGGTGCTGGAAGTCCCTGTAACCATTCATGGAGGAAAAGTGAACCTAGCAAGGGGGTGAAATGTGGGCCCCCTCGCATGTCCCTGGTTTTGGGGTCCCAGGACCACGCCTTTGCATCCCCCAGCCCCCTCCTCGGGGGATCCCTGGAGCTCAGCCAGCTGCAGGGCGTGGTACTGACCCCCATGGAGGGGTGCAGCCATGGTTGGGCTCTAATTCAGCTGGAGTAGCTCTGCTGGAAAGAAGAAGGGCTGAGCTCTGCAGGGCCCTGGGTGCCTGCTCAGGGCCAGCAGCCCTCCAGGAAGTGGCACGGGTTTAACTGAGAGCTGGAGTGTGTTTCAGAAGCTGGGAGAAGCTGTGGACAGGAGCTTATCTGTTTGTCCCGGGGTTGCAGGGAGGAAAGCTGCTCCCACCCTGTGCCCAGATGGGTTGGGGACGCAGAGTGTGCAGAGGGGGTCCCTGGTGCCAAGGCAAGGATCTACCTGCACCCCTCAACCTCCTGCAACCTGGAAACATCTCTGCCTGCTGCCAGTGCCCAAACAGCACCACCTGGGGTGGGATTTTGTGAGGAATTTACTCCAGGTTCTCGGTGGGATTTGGGAGAGGGTGTCTGCCAGGGCCAGGCTATCTGGGGCCACTTGTTCCCTGCGGGGTTACAATCTTGGCCAGGATTCCTGTTGCTCTGGGTGCTGGGTGAGGAGGAACCATCTCCTCGCTCCCATCCTCCTCCGGGATCTCATTTCAGTGGGTACACAAGCTCATGAGCTGATAAGGAGCAGAGGAGGAGGGAGGGGAATCCAGCCTGGAAAACAAGATGTGGGAGAAGCCCCTGGGACCCCTCAGCAGCAAACTCCCAGGCAGAGACCTGAGAGCCTGGACAAAGCCATGGTGCTGGGGCTGGTGGCACCAAGTCTGCCCCCAAGCAAAGCCAGGAGGGCCATGACAGTGCTGGGAGGTGCCACTAGCGGGACTTTGCCCTTTCCCAGCTCTTCCCCAACCTCCTCGATAAAACCCTTGTTGTCACAGGAATGGGGTGGTTTGTTTGCCAAGGGTAAAGCAAGGGGGAAGCCAGCCCAGCCATGCCGGCATCCTCTCCACAGGCTCTGGGGTGGTGAGGGGGGATGGGACCCCTTGCTCCACTCCAGCTGATTCCCAACATCTTCCCTTTCCTTTGTCAGATGACTCAGACTACGAGGACTCAGCCTGGGAGGAGGAATTAGCCAGACCTGTGGGGGAGATGGCCAAGGTTGGTCCCCCCATGGGGTGGGAGGTGGGCAGGAGTGACTGTCCCGAGGAGAGGTGCTGGCCTTGGGGTGCTCCAGAGATACTGGTTAGGGCTGGAGAAGCGTGTTGGCAGTGCCTGGAGAGGGGGTTGTGCCTTGCTGAGCTCCCCGTGGGTCTCGCAGCGGGGCTGGAACCCCAAGAGTCCCTGGGGAGCACCCACTGGGTTTCCTGGGGATGCTGGAACCCCAGGGTCACAAGGATCCTTGGGAAGCACCCACCACGTCTTTCAGTGCTGCTGAAATGCCAGGGTCCCCAGGGAGCACCCACCGGCCTCCCGTGGGGGCTGGAACTCCAGAGTCACCAAGAAGCACCTACTGGGTCCTTCAGTGTCCTTGGAAGGTACCCACCTGTCTTTCAGGGGTGCTGGAACCCGAAGGTTCCTGGGGAGCACCCACCAATGTCCCCGGGAAGCACGCACTGGGTCCCCTGGGCTCTGTGGAGCACCCACAGCTGCGCAGCACTCTGGCACACTCGTGTGCCCAGGGTGCATGCTAGTGGACATCTCCGGCATTGCATCCTGAATTAAACCCTGGATTGGGAGTTTCTGTCTGTCCCCCACACTCCCTGGGGCGGGAATGGATGGATTTGAGGGATCCCAGCAGCTGCAGAGCCCCATGAGTGGCTGGAGCCCCCCAGTTTCCTCTGCTTGGGAACGCTGTGGCCAAGGAGGGGGAGATGCTGGATTTCTTGATAAGCTCCAGCATTTTTAGCTGCTATAAATAACCATCCCGGTGTTCAACTCCTCCCCTGCCTGCGCTTCCCTCCCTCTGTGGGCCCCAGCATGTCCCTTCCTGGGCACCCCGCCACCGTGGGCACCTGCCAGCCAGTGCTGGTGACACGGCAGCGTGTCCCCTCTCCCTTAGTCCCCCCTGCACCCTCACGGTGCAGTGAGGGCACCGTGGGGACCCCACGTGTCACCTGTGTGTGTGTCCCTGCAGGAGGATGCTGAGTCTGGGACGGGGCGACCGCGGTCCCTGCGCTTCAACAGCCTCTTCAGTGACGACGAGCTCGGCGAGGATCACCCCAATGTGTCCCCTGCCAAGTACGAGCTGGGCTGCCACGCTGTGGGGCAGGGGACGTGTGTGTGGGCAGGGACACAGGCACAAGGGATGCCTGTGCACGTGCTGGGGGTGCTGGTGTGGGGGGTGTCTGTGAGCACAGGCACAGAGCACTTGTGTGTGCCCAGGTCAGGGCCTCTCATGTGTGCACAGCTCCACAGTGTGCACACGCATGTGCACATGCAGGACCCGCGTGGGGGAGCATATGTGTGTGTGTGTGTGAGCAGAGAGCAGCTCTGCACGTCCCTGGGTTGGGGCTGTGCTCCTGGGAGTGCCCCGTCCTCCCTACCAGGGCTGGGACCCAGGCCTGGGCTGCTGCAGGAACTGGGGGACGTGCCAGGACCCCACCGGGGGGACTGTGTCCGTGTCCCCGCTCACACACAGCTGGCGCCTGCATTGCCTGTGCCTCGGGGAAGGGCACAGGGAGGCTGAGGCGGGCGGGGGGAGCCTCAGCCCCTCCCGGGACCCACCAGCTCTTAACCCCCTCCCTTGGCTCCTCGTCCCCAGTGGCAGCAGCGGCTGGAGTGACGGGGACCCCATCCTGCCCGGCGGCAGCCCCGGCACGGTCGGTGACAGCATGGAGGGCACCGGTGCCACCATCCTGCCGTCACCCACCATCAGAGCGGGGTGGCTGGACAAGAACCCACCACAGGGGTGAGTGATGTGCTGGGGGTCTCTGTGTGCCACAGAGGGGTGATTGTCCCCACCTTTTCCCACCTGTAATTCCTGCTCATGGGGGTGTAATTTTACTTTGGTGAAAATACATCACAAGGGGTTCCTTCTACTCCCTTCTAACCCATGATTTAGGTTAGAATGACCCAGTTTTGGTGAAAAAGCCTTTCTCAGAGCGGGTGCCACCAGTGGTTATACTGAGCTGGCTGAGGAGGAGGAAAGGCTGCAGCTTGAGCTCCCTCCTGGACCCCGTGTCACTGGGAAAAGAGCTGCATTTGCTCTGGGGGAGCCCTGGAATAGCGGTAACCCCAAAAGAAGCTGTCAGGGAGTGAGGTGAGGTGTCTGCGATAACCTGTGGGTTTGGGGATTGCTGGGTTTGACACAGGAGGAGGCAGTGATGGCCCCCACCCCATGGGATGCCAGACCCAAATCCCAGTGTGTGCAGCTCTGGCCCCTGGGGCTCATGGTGCAGAGCCATAGGGGTACAGGAGAAAAATGGAGTGGGGGGGTCTGTGTGCTCCAGGGCAAGCAAACACAGGGGTCAGAGGGAGACCAGTGAGCCCCCATGGAGTCACAGGGAGCTCAGGGAGACCCAAGTAGTCCAGTGAGCCCAGTGAGCAGAACAAGTACAGTTTGCACAGGGATCCTACTTGCCCCCATCCCAGCAGAGAACCCACTCAAAGAGCCCCTGCTCCATCTGGGAGGCAAAAATCAAGCAGGAGATGTGAAGGATATTTGGGGACTGCTTAATCTGGGCTGTGAGGAAGCCCCAAGGCAGCAGTTCCACTGAGGAGGAGGAAGCTCCCCTGTTTGCAGTAGAAGCATCCGTGCTGCTGGGGAAGTGAGAGCAGCTGGAAGGTCCCTGGGAAGCTGCTCCGGCAGCTGCTTGGCAGAGACTCAGAGCCTGGGAAGGCAATGAAAGGAAAACCAGGAGCCCCAACCCCACAGCATTGAAGAGCAGTGGGAGGTCAGAGCAGGGTGGGGGTCTCTGCCCCCCGGGAACAGGGCTGAGCTGCTGACAGGGAGCAGTGAGCCCACGGCAGAGCCGAGGGCTGCAGTACCGGATGCTGGAGCTGGTTACATAAAGGCTGAGCGTGGGGTCACGTGTGGCCATGGCCAAACCCTTCCTGAGCTAACAAGCCCTTGAGCAACCACCATGTCCCTGCCTCTGCACCACAGCCCCTCCAGCAGCCGGGGGCTCTGGGGATGCAGTGCTGGCAGGGGGCTGCATGGCAGGGCTTGCTGGAACTGTGTGGGAAGGGGCTTGGCTTCTCCTGCAGCCCTGGTGCTGCATGGATGGACTGAGGAGTGTTGTGCCTTTCCCTGTGCTGCTTGGCTGGTCTGCGTGCTGGGCTGGGGTGGGCAAAGGGGGCCCTGGTGGACTCTCCTCCAGCCCTGGGGGTCCTCCCTCTCTTCTGTATCCCCCTCCTGATAGATACCCAGCTTCTCCCTCTGTTGCTGGTGCCACTGTCCCCTTCTGGAATGTGTCCGCTGGATTGAGCCCTGCCTGGCTGTTAGGTCCTGAGCAGTAAATAGGGATTTTGGGGAGCTTTTAGGGACAGCCCTTGTTTTCAGCTCCATGTTTTAATTGGTGTCTGGAGGAAACCATAAAGCTTCCATTGCTGTCCCCAGCAGTGACAAGGGCTGGGGACATGGCACAGGATGGAGGGCTGGGACATGGCACAGGATGGAGGGTGGGGGATACAGGGCAGAATGGAGGGCTGGGAACATTGAGAGCTGGGCTGAGATCAGGATTGAGGGCTGAGGATATGAGGCAGGATCAATGCTGAGGTGGCCCCAGGCTTTTGGCAACTGGGGCATGAAAACAGAAGCAGAATCGTCCTGAGTTCAAGGGCATCCCCTCCAATTGGTCCCTCTGGTCCCATTCCAGGTCCTACATCTACCAGAAGCGCTGGGTGAAGCTCGACGCTGACTACCTCCGCTATTTTGACAGTGAAAAGGTGGGTGAACGGATCTGGGGGTTCAGGGTGAGGTAGAGGAACTGCTCCAGCAAGGCCCCCTTCCTCTGAGCATCCCAGCTGGGAGGTGTGGCTGTGCCAAGGGGCAGCATCCCAGGGACCAGCCGTGGCTGGGGTGAGATGTGGGATGTTCAGAGCCTCCTGGACAACTGCCCTGTGTCCCCGAGGCCCAGAGATGAGAAGTGTGTCTCCCCATTCCCTGCCCCAGGACGCCTACTCCAAGCGGCTCATTCCGGTCTCCTCCATCTCCCGCGTCACCAGCGTCGGGGACCAGAAGTTCGAGGTCATCACCAACAACCGCAACTTCGTGTTCCGGGCCGAGAGTGATGGTGAGCAGTGGGGTCCCTGCTGCTCCCCCTCCACAGCCCATGGGATGAGTCCCGTTGGCTCGTGGCTCCGGGCTGATCCTGATCTGTCTCCCCTGTGTCCCCACAGCGGATCGTAACGAGTGGATACGGACCCTGCAGCAGGTTGCAGAGGAGCGGAGGAGCAAAGCTCCGGAGAGGACGTCGATGTCCTTGGCCACCGACAGTGCCACTGAACCAGCTGATAAGAGTGGCTTCCTGGAGCTGCGCGGCTTTAAGCACAAGCTCTTCGTGGTGGTGGCTGGGGACAAAGTGTTCCTCTACAAGAACGCAGAGGTGGGTGCTGGGGGACTGTGGCACTAAGAGGGACACTGATGCCGTTTCACGGGGGACCCCTTCCCTTTCTGCTCACAGCCTGAGCAGAGCAGCAGTGAACTGGGGCACCTGGGCCTGCTGCCCCTCAAATGAGGACAGCACATATCCCACAGCGTGGTGACCTCTGAGCTGCAGCCCCTGCTCCCTGCTGGCTCTGAACCTTGAGGTCCCCCAGGAGCATCATACCCACAGTAGCTGCCCCAGAGTCTGCAGTGTCCCGGGCACCCCGAGGATGAAAACTGGGCAGGGAAGGGACATGGTACCCCAGCTTGCAGGATGACTGGATCCCATCATCCACTCCCTGCTCCAGAGGGGTCCCTGCTGCCCCCTCACCCCTCGCCTGCCCTCTCCCACCAGGACTATCGGCTGGGGATTGGCATCACCTACATTGAGATGAATGTGGGGAACGTTAAGGAGGTGGATCGCCGGGGCTTCGACCTCACCACGCCATACAGGATCTTCAGGTGAGCCCAGGGTGGGGAGGGCGTGCTGGGGGTGCTGCCCACCCCTAGCTGTGCTGTACCTCACCCCCATCCCCACGGCAGCTTCTCCGCTGACTCGGAGCAGGAGAAGGAGGAATGGGTGGAGGCCATGCAGCAGTCCATCGCCGAGGCGCTCTCCAACTCCGAGGTGGCTGAGAGGATCTGGGCAGTGGAGTCCAACCGCTCCTGTGCTGACTGTGGCTCCCCCAAGCCTGACTGGGCCTCCATCAACCTCTGTGTTGTCATCTGCAAGAGATGTGCAGGTACCCACACCCTGGGGGCCACAAAAGCGGATCCCTGGAAACCCCTAGACCTCTCCCACCCCAAAATGAGTCCCTAACAGCTCGTCTTGCTGACAGGGGAGCACCGGGCATTGGGCCCTGGCATTACGAAAGTTCGGAGCCTGAAGATGGACAGGAAGGTGTGGACTGAGGAACTGATCAAGGTATTGGCACAGACTGGCCCCCAAAAGCCCTTTTAGGGGGACAACACCCTGTTCCCTCCCCGTGGTGGAGCCGCTGGCTGCCGGCTGGAGGCTGCTGGAGCACAGTAGGGCTTTTCAAGCCTGATCCCAGCCCCTGGGGGACACACCGTGGTGTGGCTTGGCTGGGGAGGGGACCCCCAGCAGCCTTTCATCCATGTCCCTGTGGACCCCTGGCACCCACCCAAGCATGCCAGCGAGGACAGGCAGCACTTGTGTGCCCCTACCACAGACAGATGGTGTCTGTGTGTCTGTGGGGACATGGCTGTGGAGCCGCCGGAGTGGCCGTGGGGAGATGGCCGTGGGATTGGCGTGGGGCCAAGGGCAGAGCAGTCCCCGGAGCCGTAGGGCCGCCGGCGTGGAGGAATGCGTCCCTGCAGCCAGAGCCGGGAATGGGTGGGCGGGGGGAGCTGGGATTCGTTTCAAGACCTAACCTGGCAGCCATTTCCCGCCGGCAGGGCCTGGCTGGCTCCATTCTTCCCATCCATCCTGCTCAGATCCTTCATTCCTGCTTGGCGTCCCACCCGCGCAGCCCCCGCCTCCGGCACTGCCTGCTCCCCGAGCTCCCAAACGCTTCCAGCTGCTGCCTGCGGCGTCCCCCTTTCCCCTCCCCTCTCTGGGAACGCTGCCCGAAACCCCTCCAGCATCCCTGGCCTTCCCACCCGCTCCGCCCCCCCTCTACCCCCGCATGCACCCGCCTCACTCCAAAGAGCTTGGGGGTGCTGGCAGAGCCCGCCGTGGGTGTTGAGGTGGTGGGGGACTGCCTGAGACAGGGCTAAACCTCCTAATGGCACTGCTCAGTGTGGACGGTGGGATGGCCAGTGGCCACCAAACCCCCTTTAAATCTGCCCCCATGGATGCTGAGCACCACCCGCCTCCCACAGCTGGGCGCTGCTTTCCAGATGTGATTTCCCGGGGCAGGAAGGGGGGTCGGCGGCTGCGGGGGCTGTCGGATGCTGCATGCCTGCAGTGGGTGGGTGCTCCTGCACCCTGCCCACCCAGGCTCTCCAT
>VYXB01000030.1:127040-147352 GCA_013397135.1 Pachyramphus minor | reverse complement strand
CCACCCCCAAGCTCCACTCCCCAACTCCACTCCAGCATGGTCACATCAGCATCTCCTTGTCCCTGTAGCTGTTCCAGCAGTTTGGCAATGCGATGGCCAACGAGTTTTGGGCTGCAAATGTGCCCCCCAGCGAGGCCATCGGCCCCACCAGCAGCAGCCAGGACAGGAGGCGCTTCCTCATCGCCAAATACCGGGAGGGCAAGTACCGCCACTACCACCCGCTCTTCGGCAACCAGGAGGAGCTCGACAGGGTCAGTGGCCCCCAGGGCCGGGCACCTGCTTGGGGGTTCTGCCTGGGTCCTAACTGGTGCTGGGGTTGTTCTGGAGAGTGGGATCTGTGCCCAAGCAAACTGCCCACTGTCCCTCGCTGCCTATATCCCTGCCTGTATCCCCCTAAGTCCCCACTGTGTATCCCAGGCTGAAGCCTGAGGTCTCCAGGAGGGACAAGCCAGCTGTGAGGACAGGATGACACCTCTGCAATGGGGCACAGCCAGCTTCGTGTCCAGGCTGGAGAGCTTTGTGTGGCGCGGGATCCCCCTCCCACAGCCAGACAGCCCCAGGGTTCACCTCTCCCTAGCTTGGAAATTATTTTGGGGGTCCAGCTCCGGGCTGGATTGGGCTCAGGGGGGGCTGGTGCTGGTGGGACACGCTGGTTGAGGCGACTTGAAAGCCTTCCCCAGAGCACCTGAGCAGCACCCCCAGTCTCCAGCTCTGTGCCGGCTGCTGGCAGGGTGCCAGGCCGGGGTGTCACCAGGGAATGCCGTCCTGGCGCTCCGGCCGCCAGCCTTCGCCTCCCATTCCGCCGTGGCTTCGGCCCTGCCGTGGCTTTGCTGGTGTTTGCACAAGCGCTGGGGGCACGGGGGGCGCCCGGGCGGCTGCGGGAATTCACATGTGGGCTTGTTTGTTTTCCTACTCCGGCTCGGCCGTCCCGCCCCGCTGCCGTATGACTTCACCCTGGCTCCTTAAGGGAGGGATTCGCTGCCTGCTCCAAACTTTTTCTTCCAGTTTGAGCCTCCTTTGTCCTGCCCAGGCGGCTGGGAGGCGGCCGGGGGCCCGTCAGCTCGCTGCGCTCACCTGGCTCCTTTCACTGGGGGTCTTTTCCTTCTCTCCGGAGCCTGTGGTTTCACCACTCGCCTCCTGGCGCTGCTGCAGGCTCTGTGCGTGGCCGTCACCACCAGCGACCTGAAGGAGACACAGGCTCTGCTCTTCTGCGGGGCGTCGGTGACCTGTGACACCGGGGACTCCCAGTGCCCGACGCCCCTGGCCCTGGCTGAGAGGAGTGGGCAGCGGTTGCAGATGGAGTTCCTGCTCCACAACAAAACCTCAGGTAAGGGCTGACCCCCCTGAAACCCCACCATGGGCTCAAACCCACCAAAAACGTTCCTGGAGTGGCGGCCGGGGCATCCTGGGGGACACAGTTATATTCTGAGCTGGTCCCAGCTCTGTGTCCTGCCCAGCAGCTCCCTGGCAGGGGACTCTACATCTGCTGGCACAGCTGGAGGTCTGTGCACCCTGTAAGAGGGAAAAGATGCCTTGGGGAACCTTCTGTGCCCTTGGGGGGTTCCATCCCAGCTGGGAGCTCAGGTCTCGGAGTCCTGCTGGGAATGCAAGCTGGTGCTGCAGATGCCAGGAGGGGCAGGAGACAGTATTCCCTCGCTGTCCTGGCACCATGCTGCAGGCGTTCCTGGCAGCCTCCGGGGACGTGCCAGATGGGCAGCCCCGCCTCTAGTATGCCTCTGAGGTGGTTGGGCTGAACCCCTAGCACCCACTCCCATTCCGCCACCCCCCTGCCCCCAAACTCGGTTCCAGGTGGGCTGATGACTCCCATGGAATCTGTGCACTAGCCCGGGGTGAGTCTCTGGCCTCGGGAGGCTTGGGCAGGCGGGATGGAGGTGGGGGGGGGCCAGCCAGCGCCTGCCGGAGCCGTCACCTCCCTCCCTGTCACCTCCCTCCCGGTCACCTCCCTCCCTGCCTCGGTGGCCAAGTCCGTCCCACGGAAGTTGGAATTTGCCCAGGATTGGGGCTGGCCCGGCTCTTCCCTGACATGTCAGCACTAAAGGGGTCTGGGAAAGCTGCGGGGCCTCCCAGCCACCCCGGTGAGCCAGAGAAATGCAACGCCTGGGCTCACACTGCTGGAGCCAGGCATCTCCAGAGGAGCAGGGCTGGGATGGGGGAGCAGGGACCTGCCTCCTCCTGCGTTCCCCCTCTCTAGAGCTGCAGGCACTCCGTGCTCTGACCTGGGCATGCTTTAGGGGTGCCCCTGCACCCCATGTCTGCCTCATCCTGGAGCAAATGGGGGGTGCCTCCTGCTGGTAGGCAAGATGGGGACACTGAGGTAGGGGGACGTGACTGTGGTCAGGTGGGGAGGCAGTGACAGAGCCCTGGCCTGTTATTTCAGCTGCAGGACAGTGACGCTCTGCCCTGCTCCTCCCACAGAGCAGCAGGAACCCAGCACAGCCTAGGAGAGATCTCCTAGTGGTAGGGGAGCCTAGTCCTAGCCTCTCCATATTGTCCCCATCCCGTCCCAGCTCAGTGCTTAGGGAGGGTGCAGGGGGGATGCAAGATGCTCTCCCAGTGGATAAGTCTGACCCCACTGACTCCCAGGCAGCCCTGGATTTGGGGACTGGTGCTGTTCCTTGCACCCTGGCTGTGGTGGGAGCTCAGGGTGCAGCCTGTGGGATGTGTCGTGTGCCAAGATGGGGCAGACCCAGCTGCCTCATGGGGCTGGGGAGGGGGGTGCAGCCCCCCCATAACAGACGTGTCTCCCTGCTTGCAGAGCTGCCACGCCTGGAGATGGTGGGCAGTGAGGAGAAGCCCTACTCTGTGCCCCTGCCCTCCGTCACCCACAGTGGCTTCCTCTACAAGACCCCCTCCATGGCCAAGCCCATCAGTGAGCGGAAGGGCCTGGAAGGTACGTGGGGGTCTGTGAGGCAGGGAGGTGGGGGTAAAGGAGACTGGGGGGCTTGGAGCCAGCCCTGAGAGGGGAATCATATCCTCCCCTGCTTCCTCAGGCATTGAGAAGGCAGTGGGGAAGCACAGTGTCACCTGGTAGCCTGGTTCGAAGGGGGCGGGTTGCATCAGGTGGGCAGCCAGTGGGTGCTGCTGGAGCACTCAGGCTGGCTGGGTGGGTGCCTGGGCTGGGCAGAGCTCGGGGGGCTGCCCAGCGCTCTCCTGTGCCGCGCAGAGTTCAGCCGGCGGTGGTGCACGCTGCAGGACGGTGTGCTCAGCTACTACGAGAGCGACCGCAACGCCGTCCCCAACGGCGAGATCAGGGTGGAGGAGATCGTCTGCCTGGTGAACAACCCACTCCACACCCACGGGTAAGGCCCTGGCCCCCTGGAGCACCCGGCAGCCCCTCTGCTCCTGCAGAGCTGGCACCACTGGAGCGGCACACACGGGGGAGTGGCATGAGGGGACTGCAGTCCCCAGCCCCACCAATGGCTCCTGAACCAAGCAGCTTTGCAAGATATCCATGTATATAATTTGCAGCCACTTTGGAGCCTCTTTGCAATCCATCTGTACACCTTTGCAACCTCTTTGCAGCTGCTTTGTAATCCCTTTACATCCCTTTGTAACACTGATGACTGCACCTGTGCAGCCCCTGTGCCCCATCCCCTGCCACAGCAGCGTGGCTGGAGGGCCCAGGGCCCTGGTGGGGGATCCCAGACCCCTTCAGCCATCGTCAGAGCCATTGGCAGCCGAGTGGCAGGATGCTCCCACCCCCAGGACACCCCTATCACTTCATCCCACCCACGTGGGCACCTGGGCTTCCCTTGTCCTCCCTCACAGGATCGAGGTCACGTTCGAGGTGTACACCGAGGCAGAGCGACTCTACCTCTTCGGGCTGGAGAGCCCTGACTCCGCTCGGGAATGGCTCAAGTCCCTTGCCAAGGTGGGACAGGGAGGGCTGGGGTGGCCGTGGGTGCTGGTGGCAGCCAGGTGCAGTGGCACTGATGGATCCCTCTCCTCCCTGGCTCAGTCCTTTGTCCATCCCTGTGCCGAGGAGCTGCTAGCACTGGACTTCGAGCGGCTCGGCCGGCTGCACTACAAGGGGGGTCTCACCCTGGAGCGCGCCCAGGAGGGCTGGTTCGCCCTGGTCGGCTCCACGCTCCATGTCTGCTCCGAGGATGGCCAGCGGCAGGAGCCTCTCCAGCTGCGCAAGCTGCAGGAGCTCTGTGCGTGCCCCTGCCCCGCCGGCGGGACGCCCTGGCTGGGAGGGAGGGGGTGTCCCCCAAATCCTCCCCCAGGGTGCACTCACCTCTTGGTGGGAGGCTGGTGGGTGCTGCTCCCATGGAGCTCACTGGCTCTTGCATGAGAGGGGATGCAGCCACTCCTCCTCTCCATCCTCTTCCTCATCCCCATCCTCTTCTCTCCATCCTGTTCTCCCTCTCCATCCTCTTCCCCATCCCCGCTTGTCCCATTTGGACTGGAGCTGGAGCTGTTGGCACAGCCCCCCACAGCATGTGGGTCTAGGGGGGCTGGATGCCCCATGTTCCCGTAGGTGATGGACTCCCTGCCTTCCCTTCCAGCTATCCAGGGGGACCACGAGGTGCTGGTGCTGGTGGAGAGGCGGAGGTAAGAGGGGAGGGGGGCTGAGATGCCTCCCAGCAAAGTACTACACCCTGCCCAAGCCCTTGCCTGTTTTGGGGTGTCTTTACTCTCCCTGCCATGACTGGGGACCCCCAAAAATTGAATTGGGACCACCTGCAGGCCCCCAGGGCCAGCTTTCCTGGGGGTTGTGGACACACAGTGGGGCCTGGGGGGGCGCCTGACCCCCTGCTGAGGCCAGTCGTGCCGGCAGGACGTTGTACATCCAAGGGGAGCGGAAGCTGGATTTCCTGGCCTGGGTCCATCCCATCCAGAGGGCCGCGGGCAGCTCGGGAGACACCTTGTCGGAGCAGCAGCTGACGGAGGCGGACGTGCCCCTGCTGGTGGATCGCTGCATCGACTACATCACACAGTGCGGTACGGTCTGCGCCCGCTGCTGGGGCACCGGGGCACTTGGCTCACCCTGTCAGTGCAGCACGGCAGGCTGAGAACACAGCTGCTTCCCTCCCTCCCTCCCTCCCTGAGCTCCCGCCCCAGCTCCGTGGGAGGGCTCTGCTCATAGCAGGGCTTTGGCTCCGGTCAGGAGCACCTGCGGGATGAGACGCTCCGCGGCGTCTGGTGGTGTTTGGTGGGGGGCTGGCGGGCCAGGACTGGAGCCTGTCCCTGCCAAGGGGGTCTCATCCCCACTGGCTCCGTTGCAGGGCTGACGTCTGAGGGCATCTACCGTAAAAGCGGGCAGAACTCCAAGACCACCAGCCTGCTGGAGGTGCTGCAGCAGGACGCGCGCCGCGTTTGTCTGAAGGAGGGCGAGCACCACGTGGATGATGTGGCCAACACCCTCAAACGCTTCTTCCGCGACCTCGGGGATGGGCTCTTCACCCGGCAGTGGGCCCCGGACTGGCTGTGGGCCACGGGTGAGCCCTGGGGCTGCTGGGGGGTGGCAGGAGGAGCAGGGTGGGCTGCCTGGTTCTGTGCAGCCCCTTTGTCCCCTCCGTTGTGGGTTGGGGGAACACATCTGGGCTCCACGTGTTCCCCTGTGCCAGGGTCCTGACTAGCAGGTGGGGAGTGGAGTGTGTCCATTGTGCCCCTGCACAGAGCGGTGCTCTGGCATGGCTGGGGCTGAACCAGGGCAGACAGCCAGATCCCCCCACCCTTCCCTTCTGGATCTGGTCTTTGGACACTGGGGATTGATGCACCTANGCAGGCCCCCAGGGCCAGCTCTTTCCTGGGGGTTGTGGACACACAGTGGGGCCTGGGGGGGCGCCTGACCCCCTGCTGAGGCCAGTCGTGCCGGCAGGACGTTGTACATCCAAGGGGAGCGGAAGCTGGATTTCCTGGCCTGGGTCCATGCCATCCAGAAGGCCGCGGGCAGCTCGGGAGACACCTTGTCGGAGCAGCAGCTGACGGAGGCGGACGTGCCGCTGCTGGTGGATCGCTGCATCGACTACATCACACAGCGCGGTACGGTCTGCGCCCGCTGCTGGGGCACCGGGGCACTTGGCTCACCCTGTCAGTGCAGCACGGCAGGCTGAGAACACAGCTGCTTCCCTCCCTCCCTCCCTCCCTGAGCTCCCGCCCCAGCTCCGTGGGAGGGCTCCGCTCATAGCAGGGCTTTGGCTCCGGTCAGGAGCACCTGCGGGATGAGACGCGGGATGAGACGCTCCGTGGCATCTGGTGGTGTTTGGTGGGGGGCTGGCGGGCCAGGACTGGAGCCTGTCCCTGACAAGGGGGTCTCATCCCCACTGGCTCCGTTGCAGGGCTGACGTCTGAGGGCATCTACCGTAAAAGCGGGCAGAACTCCAAGACCACCAGCCTGCTGGAGGTGCTGCAGCAGGACGCGCGCCGCGTTTGTCTGAAGGAGGGCGAGCACCACGTGGATGATGTGGCCAACACCCTCAAACGCTTCTTCCGCGACCTCGGGGATGGGCTCTTCACCCGGCAGTGGGCCCCGGACTGGCTGTGGGCCACGGGTGAGCCCTGGGGCTGCTGGGGGGTGGCAGGAGGAGCAGGGTGGGCTGCCTGGTTCTGTGCAGCCCCTTTGTCCCCTCCGTTGTGGGTTGGGGGAACACATCTGGGCTCCACGTGTTCCCCTGTGCCAGGGTCCTGACTAGCAGGTGGGGAGTGGAGTGTGTCCATTGTGCCCCTGCACAGAGCGGTGCTCTGGCATGGCTGGGGCTGAACCAGGGCAGACAGCCAGATCCCCCCACCCTTCCCTTCTGGATCTGGTCATTGGACACTGGGGATTGATGCACCTAGCAGAAAAACAGACAGGCTATGGCCCCATGGACCTGGGATGCTCTGGCTTCAGAGAGCTGGGGTGCTCCAGCCCCATGGAGTTGAGATGCTTCAGCTCTGGGCTGCTTCAATCCTGTGGAGCTGGGATGCTCTGGCCCCATGAATCTGGCAATCCAGACCTGCAGAGCTGGGGTGCTCCAGCCTTGTGGAGCTGGTGTGCTCCATCCCCATGGGAGGACAGGAGGGTTTGAGGTGGGATCTGCAGGGGAGGATGGTAGGGCTCTGAGTCTTAATCTCCCCTTTATGTTTCTCCACATTCATCCTCTTCCTCACGTCCCTCTGGCAGCGCTGGAGGATGAGGAGGCGAAGGTCAGCGAGTACCGGCAGCTCCTGGGTGCTCTGCCCCCAGTGAACCGGGCCACGCTCAAGGCTCTCATCAACCACCTCTTCCGGTATGGAGTGCCTGAGCCCGGGCTCCCCAAGCCCCTGAGGGGCATCAACCCACCCTCTGTGGGGTCCTGGGGAACTCTGGGGCATGGGAGAGCCCTCATCCCTTGGCTCATGTCCCTTGGGGTCAAGCTGTGCCCAACACCAAGTGTCATGTCCTGGCATGGGGGGGCAGAAGGAGGGGGTCCCGGGGGGGCTCTGGGGCAGGAATCTTAATGGTATTCTCTGCAGGGTCCAGTGCTTCTCTGGGGAGAACCAGATGAACACACACAACCTGGCCATTGTCTTTGGGCCCACGCTCTTCCAGACGGATGGGAAGGACTACAAGGCAGGGCGTGTGGTGGAGGACCTCATCAACCACTATGTGGAGATCTTTAATGTAGGTTCACTCCTGGGTCAGACCAGTGTGTGGACATTCCTAGGGAATGGGGAGGTGGAAGGAGAAGGAAGCTGGGTCTGCTCTGTCTGCAGACATCTCCCTGCTTTGGAGATGAGGGGACAGGGGACCATGTCTTTTCAAACCCTGGAAACCCCAAGCCTGGAGCCGAGGTGGTTTGGTCAGCCCTGATGACTCCCCTGGCAGGTGAATGACCAAGAGATGAAGAAGCAGCAGGATGAAATCATGGCCATCATGAAAATGCGGGAGGCGTCATCCAGCGGAATGCAGGTGGGTCCTGGACATGGGGACCTCTTCCTCTGGGGCTCCCAGTGCCTGGAGATGCCCCATGCAAGGGGTGTCCGTGCTGGGTGGGGGGGTTTCACCCATGCACGGGAAGCTGCAGCTTGAAGCACTTTTCTGTTGCCCTCCAGCAAGCTGGGGACTTCATCTGCACCGTCTACCTGGAGGAGAAGAAGACAGAGACAGAGCAGCATGTCAAAGTGAGCCCTGGGGTGGAGGGCACAGAGGGTGAAGAGGGGACAGGGCCACCCTTGTTGTGTGCCCAAGCCTCTGTGGTGGCATGGGGGCACATGCTGAGCTGGCACCTCTGTGGTGTGAGCATGGAAGGACCCTGGCTGATGGAGACATGCCCCCTTCCCCCCAGATCCCGGCCACGATGACAGCTGAGGAGCTCACCTTTGAGATCCTGGACCGGAGGAAAATTGTCATGAAGGAGAAGGACTACTGGAGCTGCTTCGAAGTGAATGAGAGGGAGGAGGCAGGTTGGTGCAGGGGTGTGAGGGTGGTGAGGAGGACAGGGGTGGATATGGAGGTGGGGATGCAGATGAGGGTGAAGATAGAGATGGAGATGGGAATGGAGTGGAGATAAGGATGATGATGTGATGAAGATGATGGAGATGGGGATGTAGATGGAGCAAGGATGGGGATGGATATAGGGTGGGTATGGGATAGCTCCCACGGGGGTCACTCCACAGAGCAATGCTGGGATGGGCTGCAGGCGCTCAGGGGAGGACAGCTGCTCACTGCTTGCACGTGGCCCAGTATTGCCGGTGGGCTGAGTTCAGGCCAGCACGTATCTGCATCCTTAGGGGTTGAAATGCCTCTGAAGCTTGAGGGAGGGCTCTTCAGCCACCAAAGGGAGCAGCCTTTGCTTGCTTGTAGACAGCAGCAAGAGAGAGCTCAGCATGAGCAGGATGAGTCCTGCCTGCTGTAGCCTCGAGCTCCTGCTGACAGATATTAGGGAAAATTCCATTGCCAAAAGGGCTGCCAGCCCTGGCCCAGGCTGCCCAGGGCAGTGGTGGAGTCACCATCCCTGGAGGGATTGAAAAGACATATAGATGCACAGACATGGACGTGGGGACATGGTTTAGTGGCAGGACCTTGGCAGACCCTCAGGCCACAGGCGTGACCCCCAGGATGGGAGCTGGCCCTGGGGTAGTGCCTGAGACCTGCCTCTCTCCTGCCTCACAGAACGGCCCTTGCATTACTCGGAGAAAGTCCTGCCCATCCTGCACTGCCTGGGGACAGAGAGTTACCTGGTGGTGAAGAAGCAGATGTCCATGGAGAACATGCTCATCTACCTCGGTGAGAGCCAGGGGCCAGTCACCGGGCAGGGGGAGGAGATGGGATGGGGTGGGCGTGGGCAGGAATGGGGATATGGAGTGGAGGGGATGGGAATGGGGAAGGGAATGGGGTAGGGTGGGACGGCATCCATGCAAGTGGAGTAGGCTCCAGCCCAGTTAGCACGTGGCTGGGAACCCCCTGATACAGGGTCACCAATGGATGCTGTGCCCAGTGAGTGGGGAAGCTGGTCCTGCCCTGCCTGGGCTGGGCGCAGAGGGGCCGTGCTGGGGGCTCTGCAGCAGCTGCAGCTGCCACGGTGTGGGCGAGGGTCTGGCTGCACCCTGTGCCCTTCCTGGGGGGCCTGACCCCCCCGGGGGGCCGGAGCTGCTCAGGCACGTGCCCCCAGCCAGCAGAGTGGGTGACTGCAAGCACGGCATGATGAAATTCCGGGAGGAGAGGAACCTGCTGGGGCTTGGGCTGAGCACCGGCTTCCACGATCGCTACTTCATCCTCAACCACTCCTGCCTGCGCCTCTACAAGGAAGTGCGGGTGAGCCCTGCCTGCTGCCTGCCCTGCCCCTGCCTTCACTTCCCTTCCCCTCCCAGCCCTGCCATGCTGTGGGTCTGCGCGGGGCATCCCTGAGGACACGAGACCTGTGTGGGCTGGCATCACTCAGGCAGTGCAGGCAGCGATGGGGCTGGCGTGGCATGGGCAGTGCAGGCAGTGACAGGCAGTGTGGGCAGTGCCAGGGCTGACCCCAGAAGCGCTCTTGCCAAACCCAATAGGCTCCTGGACAAGATCCCAGAGCTCCTGGTCAGTGCCAGGGCTGAGTGGGGGGCACACTGGCATCCTGGCTGTGCTGGGACAGCCACTCCCCACCCCTGGTTCCTGCTCCCCCTGATCTGACACTGCACCCTGGCACACCGCTGCTCCATCCCCATGCCCTGCCCCTGGGCACAGGGGGGCTGCAGGGAGGGGTCCCCCACCTCTGCTTTAACCCCTCTCCTCTGTTGAACAGAGCCTGAGGCAGCGGAGCCCCCCCTTGGAGAGCGTGAGTAGGGAGGGGAGTGGGGGGCTCAGCTGGGGTGCAGGGGCTCCCACGCCCTCTGCCCTTACAAGCCTGCCCAGGGTCGATCCCAGATCCGATCCGGGGTCAATCCCAAATCCAATGCCGCAGCATGCATGTGCCAGTCACCGAAGCTGTGCCTGGTGGTACCATCCCTCCCCGTTAGCCCCCGAGTCCTCTGCTCCCTCCAGTTTGGGCGTCCCGCTGCCCTTCCCTCCAGGCAGCCAGAGCTGGGGCTGGGGAAGGGGCTGAGGGGCTGGGGATGGGCTGAGCTGCTTCCCCATCCCGCGGGCATTGGATCGGGCTCTTGTAAGCCAACACTGCTTGCATGTGAACATGGAGGGGGGGTCCCCGGGGTCCCAGGGCACTGCCAGACACAGCCAGCACTGCTGTGATGGGACATTTAGGAATGTGCTCCAGGCAGAGTGGGTCTGGGACCAGCACTGCCATTGCAGTGGCCATGGTGCTGAGGGCTGTGACGTGGGATCCCCACGGAGATATCTAGTGCTCTTGAGACCCTGTCACAATGTGCCAGGGCTGGTCCCAGCTCTGAAGGCAACTGTCACAGTCTCTGGGGGACTGTGCCCCAGGGACAGGCCTTCTGTGTCCCTTTCCTGCTCCCTGTGGCCCTTGCCTGCTCTGCTCCATCCTGGGCTTCACCGTTGTCCCTGTCACACATCACTCGGGGTTTTCCTCCCTGCCGGGGGGATGGACCCCATCCGTGCATCGGTGTGGGGGGGAACCGTGGTGGGTAGGGACAGGTTTGGCAGCCACCAACCCTGTGCCGGTTCCCTGTCCCCACAGAGCCACAAGCCAGAGAAGGAGTGGCCTGTCCGGAACCTGAAGGTCTACCTGGGTGTGAAGAAGAAGCTTCGACCCCCAACATGGTGAGCAGCAAAGGGGTGGCCTGTGGGGCTGGGAACAGAGCTGGGAACGGGCCTGGTGATGAGGATGGGATGGGAATGGGGATGAGGATAGGAATGGAGATGGGGACGGGGACAAGGACAGGGACAGTTTTGGCTGCTGGACCCGTCCCCTGCTGGCCGGGCCTCCTGCCACCAGGTGTCAGAGCAGCCCCGCAGGACGTGACTGAGCCCGGTGCCACCAGCAAGGACTGGGTGCGAGCCCTGTCCCCAGCCCTGTCCCCTGCCCTGGCCCCTCCCCTGTTCCTGGCGCTGTCCCCTGCCTTGTCCTTGTCGATGGGGGGCAAGTTGTGGGGCTGGGGAGGTTGTGGGGCTGGGGCAAAGCGAGGGGCTAGGAGCAATGCAGTGCTGGGGGTGTTGTGGGGCTGAAGGGGGTTTGCAGGACTGTGGTAGAGGGTGTGGGGCTGAACGGGGTGGTTGCAGAGACAGGGGGAGTTTGCTGGGATGAGGGGTCACAGGAATGGGAGGGTTGCAGGGACAGGGGGTCGCAGAGATGGGGGGTGGCAGGGGTGTAAGGGGTTCGTTGGGGTACTTGACCAGCAGAGGACAACAATGTGGAATGCTGGAGTTCATGTTTTCACTCCCCTTTCCAGCTGGGGCTTTACAGTCTTCTATGAAAATGAGAAGCATGAGAAGCAGCAATGGTGAGGGGACACTAAACTCATTCAAACATGCAGCAGCTCTCTGGAGCTGTGGCAGGGGGAGGTGGGGAATCACAGGGTCATGAAGTGGTTTGGATGGGAAGGGACCTTGAAGACCATCTGGTCCCACCCCCCTGACAGGGGCAGGGACATTATATGTGTGGGCACAGCCTGGCTGAGCACCCACAGCCCCACTCAGGTTCCCCCTGGGGCCCATGACTGTCCTCTTCAGTCCCCTGGGTCTCATGCAGAGCAGTGGCTGAGGCCCCTGGAGCGGTCAGAGGGGACACCCACTGCCTCCACCATCTCCCCTGGCTGCTGACACTGTGTCCCCACAGGTACCTGTGCTGTGACACCCAGGCCGATCTGCGGGAGTGGTTTGCCACCTTCCTCCAGGTGCAGGTAGGGAGTGGACAGGTGATCATTCCCTGTGAAAGTGGGACACCCCATGGGGGTCAGGCCTGGAGGGACGCTTGGCCAACAAGGAAACCCTTTGGGGTATCCAGGTATCCCTAAACACCAGTGCCCCAGGGTGAAAGGGAGGTCCCGGGGTGGCCGAGTCTCCGGTCCCCATCGCTGTCCCCTGTCTCTGCAGAACGGGGGGGCCCTGTGGCCCTCGGAGCGCCCCAGGACGCGGGCGGCGCGGCCGCAGCAGGACGCCAGGTTGGGTAACATCTCCCTCATCCCGCTGCGGGGCAATGAGAGCGAGATGAGGAACAGTGTGGCTGCTTTCGCTACTGACCCCCTAACCGTGAGTGATCTGGGGGTGCCGGGGGGCCCTCCACGCGGGGCTGCATCCCCCCTGCATCACACGCCTGCACCTTGGGGGGTCCTGGTCCCTAAACCTGGGGGGATATCGCTGCTCCCGTCCCTACTCGTGGTCCTTGTGTACCACATCAAATCCAGTCACCCTCAGAAGGATCTGGGAGGTCTGGCTGATCCTTTGGGGGTCCATGTGGGGGTCTCCCGGGTCCAGGGGTGTCCCAAACCATGTGATGCAAGAGGAGGGGATGCTGCCGTGCTCCTGATTTTTCCTCTAACTGGGGTGGGTTTTCTGTCCTGGTCACAAATCGGCTCCCGATCCCGCTGTCTGTCTGTCTGTCTGTCTGTCTGCACCAGCTGTCCTGCCCAGGGGCTGTCACACGTTGGGTGTCCCCACACCACACGGGTGCTGATGCTGGAGTCTTGCCCAGCCACGGGGCTGGCGGTAGGACAGTGATGATCCCACCGCCCCCGAGCCAATCCCTCGGGCCCTCGTTGCTGTTATAAACCTGGGGACACGGCCGTGCTGGCGAGATCCCATTGCTGGCATTGGTTGGGCATCACCCAGTGGGCACCCAAGGGTACCCCAAGGGCAGAAAGCAGCACCCTTGCTGCCCTGGGACTTCCCCAGGCTCAGGTTTATAACGGGGCAGTGGCGAAGCCCCCCCGGGCTTTGCTGTGGGCTGTGCTTTGCGGTGTGTGTGTGCTGGTGTGGTCTGGGACAGGGGACCAGCACACCAGGGCTCCCAGAGGCCGTGGGTGAGTGTCCCCGGCTGTGGAGCCAGCATGGGGAGGGATACTGGCACCCCAGCAACCCTGGGGGGACCATGATTTCCCTTGCTGGGGGTTTTCCCTGTGTCCCCCTGGGCACCACGCTGCCAGTGATGCCCAGACATGGAGGAGATGAGGCTGAGGATGAAGGATGACCTGTCTGCCCTCTGTTCCCAGCTCCTGCGGAACGTCTGAGCTGGAGAACTGACATGCCAGTGAGTGTCTCCCCTGCCCACACCCCCTACCCAGACCTGGTGGCAGTGGGAGCCAATGGCCCTGCCTGTCCTATTGCTACCCCGGCTTGGGGACATGGCACGGCTCCCCACAAGGTGGGACAGGGGTGGAAGTGGCTTCCTCCTCCCCTTCACAGGCCCTTTGCTCTCCATTCGTGCCACAGGTTCGTGCCCAGGTGGGGCAGCCCTCGAGGTGCTGTGCCAGCCCCACAGCCGGGGTCCTGCTGCCTCTGAGCCTCCAAGGGGCCCTCTCGCCTTCCACCGCCGCGACCCACGGGCAGCCAGCAGTGGAGATGGCAGCCAGGCCACCCACTCCCGTGCAGCTGGGCTCAGGAGCCATGGCCAGGCAGCCCATGGGATGCCAGCCCCCCTGACCCCGCTGCCTTTGGCCACCACTTCTTCTCCCAGCTCTGGGCAAAGAGGCAGAGCCTGGCTGGGGGCTGCGGTTGGGGGTTTTTACTTTTCCTCCTCCCTCCCCTGTTTTTGTTTTCCTTCTCCTCTTAAAATGACAAGGCAGGTGGGAGCTGCCCTTCCGGTGGGATGTGGGACCAGCCCTTTCCATGGGATGCATACCTGGGCATAGGCACCAGTGTCCTTGTGTTCCTGTCACTCCTAGGGAAGGGTCCTCTCCATGCTGGGCAGGGCAGGGTGGCAAGAGCCTCAGCATCACCCCCAAACTGGGGAGGGGGTGCACCTGGCCTCTGTCTCCCATCCACCAGGGTGCAGGTGGCAGGAGCAGCCCCTGCTTCCTGCTGCTCCCTCCTGACAATATTAAAGGTCTTGAGAAACAGAGTGGGGGTGTCCAGATCTGTCAGCGGGGTGGGGGTGTCCATGTCCCTTCCAGCCGTGCAGGGCAGCGGCACCAGGAGTTGGGAACCCTGTGGGTGCAGAGGGACAGCCCTGGATGCATCCATTGGGTGCTTCCCAGAGGATGGGTGATGGGGCTCTGCAGCACGAGGCACAGTGGGCATTTCAAAGCCAGAGGTTGGAGCGGCCTCCTTGGATCCTGGCGGCCCAGGGAATTCCTCCCCACAACCCGTGGCCGATGCCGTGTGCTGCCGCTGCCTGCCCGTGCCCGTAACCTGGGAACTTGCCGTGGAAACCCTTCGAGCTCCACCTGGGGATGCGGAGATATAGGTATGCAGGGATGGTGGTCCCCAGGGATGCAGAGATGTGGGGAGGGATGGGTGCAGGGGGGTTGGGAGCATCTCTCCCCGCCGAGTTGCCTGTGCCAGCGCTGGGTGGGGGTGTCCCCCTGCCCCTCCTGCCGCTGAGCCGGGGGCTGTGGGGGCTGTGGGTGAGTCATGTGTGGGAGCACGAGGGTTGTCAATCACCCCGGGCGCTGACGGGTGCGGGGCTGGCGGCACCTGCGGCGCTGGGAGGGGTGGGGGAGCCACCCGGAGCGACACAGAGCAGGGACACGTGTGTCCCCACCCTCCGCCCCAGAAACCAGCACCCCTCAAGCCTCCACTACACTGGTGTGTGGTTTGGGTCCCTCACTGCTGTGCCAGGCTGGGAACCTGGGTGTTGGGGAGTGGGGAAGAGCCGCCACCAGCCCTGGCTCCATGGCCCCTCTCCCCTTCTGCTGTGCCAGGCAGTCCCATGGGGCTTCTGGTGCCCAGGGTGCTGCAGGCAGGGAGGGGGTGCCTGGCATCAAAGCCCAGGGAAGTGCCATGAAACAGCGTTAGTGCTCAGCTTTGTTCAGATACTAATCCCTCCACTCATCCATCAGTCTATCCATCCACCAGTCCCTGCACTCATCCATCCATCCATCCATCCATCCATCCATCCATCCACTCATCTCTCTCCCCCTCTCTCCCTCCCCCTATCCCACCACCCATCTCCCTCAGCAGCCTACCTGTCCCTCTGGCCATGCCATTGTCCCTCCATCCTCCTCCTTCCCACTCTTTCACCAGCAGGGCACCCAGCACTGCCCTGCCCAAGGAGCTGAGCAGGCTCTTCCTGCCTCACAACCAGACAAGCTTCCATCCAGGGGTTGCTCTCCCTCCCTGCACACCCAGCCAGGCTGAGTGTGGGTGCAGCAGGAGGATGCTGGAAACCCCTCTGGATCCCATGAGCATGAAGTTTGGGGTTCCCTTCACTTCCATCCTGTTTTTTTTGGGAATGGATGGGCAGAGAGCTGCTGATGGCCCAGGATGGAATGGTGACAGTGGTGCCCCCCTGCCCTGATGCCCTCCAGCCCAGCGAAGGCAGGAGGGGCAGCACACTCTGCAGCACCAGCCCCACTGCTGCACTGAGCAGGTGCAGTGTTGCCCTGCGGAGGGATGAATCCAGCCAGGAGCCTGTCACTCCGGAGCAGGATGGATGGGGCCTCTCTCCAGCTCTCTCTATACATAGCACTGAGGAGGCGAGTGCCATGTGACACCCCACACCGGCAAGTGATTAATTGCAGAGACATTTACAAACAACTTAATAAACCCCAGCACTGGCTGGGTGGGGGGGGGATGTTGGGCACGTGAGGGTGTCTTTTGTCCCCTCCACAGCCACCAGCTGGGATGCCACTGGGACCTGGCTGGGACCCGCTGCCTCTTCCTGGGGTGCTGGAGCCCTTGGCACATGGCAGAGCCAGAACTGCCCCTGTCCTTACCTGTGGTTTGGTGGTGGTGGGAGCATCAGTGACCTTGTGTGCCAGGCACATGGATTAGGTGAATGCCAGCCTTGGATCACGCCATCCACTCATCTATTCCTGGGGTGCTGCCATTCCTGGGCGCTGCCTTCCCTGGGTGTTGCCTCTTGTGGGGAGGAAAACCCCACATTCACCCTCCTCATCTTTGGTTCCCTGAGGAGCCAGGTAATGCCAGACAGCCTGGTGTGGTGCCACAGTCGTCCCATGGCACCAGTATGGGATGTCTCCACGGGTCCTCCCATGCATCTGCACCCATGGCAGCTCAGTTCCCTGCTCCACATCCCACCAAGTGGCTTCTACCCCTGCACCCCCATCCCCAGTAATGAACTCAGCAGATTCTGGGCTTCCAGGTTTAATAGAGAGCAGCCACACTCCGGCAGATTTTAAACCAGTCATTATTCTATCAGCGACGCCATTAAACTGTCACTGGATTTTTCCAGCCTTTCTCCCGTTATTTTTCACTTTTCCTTTCCTCCTGCCTTTTCCCTGTCTGTGTGTGTGTCTGCCACTCCATTTGGGATGGTCCCAAGGGGTTCACCACCTTCCTCTGCTATCAGTTTATCCATACAGAAAATGGGCTCAGGCTGGGGAAGGATTTGGGGAAACCTGCTGCTCCCCAAACTGATATAGGCGACCACCCATCCACTTCCAGCCTGGCCAGAGCAGTGAGAAGGGGCTCTGGTTGATGGGGGCAGGAGAGGAGAGCCCCTGGGAGGGTTTTAAGAGCAGAAAGTGATGGGGCAGAGGACAGACCCGGCTGCTTGAAGTCTTTTTTCTCTGCCAGTGCTCCCCCTGCTCTGCCTGCTCCCTCCTCCCTCCCTGGCAGCCTCCCACTCACCACTCCAGCTTAATAAGAAAAATAAAGGAAATTTAAATAACTAAACAAATGTCGGGCTGGCTGGGGGGGAGGAAAAGGTGCAGAGGCGGGTTGTGCCCAGGAGAGTCCCGTGGGACGGGGGATCTGCCTCTCCCAGCTCCCATGGGATACTGGCAGTGGGGGTGATGAGCGTTTGGGGCTCAGCGTCTGGAGGGAATTGAGAAGGTGTTTGGGGAAGGGTGGCTGCCCTTGGCTTGGCAGGGCCAGAGCTGGGCAAGGAGACAAGACCAAAGGAAGGTGGTGATGGGTGGCAGAGGCCGGAGCCAGATCAGGATCTTCTCAGTCGGGGGGACCTCCCCAGTGGGCACAGGGACCAGTGGGCACAAGCAGCTGCCAACCCCCTGCCCAGCAGAGGCCAATGGTGTCAGGGCATCCCAAAGCACTGGGGTCTGGCACATGAGGAAAGGTGCTCCGGCTGGTAGCTCTTTTTCCACTTCTGTTGCAGCACTGGCTCTGAGGGGGAGCTGGGTTTGTCTGTCCCCATTAAGCAGACATTAACTTGCATTTATTTAAAAATAACAGAGCTTTCAATCTCTCCTTTAACGTTGGAGCCGTGACGCTCCCGGGTTGTGAGCCCAGAGGTATCCCTGCTGCATCCCTATCTGGGGCTGGGCACGGAGCTCAGGAAGCGGGATAGGATCCCCAGGGAGGTGTGTGCAGATACAGGGGATTGCTGAATTGCTGACCTGGCATCACGCTGGCTGCTCCGTGTCCCCTGGGAGACAGCCCTGCTCCTCACCGCTCTCCAAGTCTGCTTGGGATGGGGACGAAGGGGGATGGGGTTTCCAGGGGTTGTGGGGACCCTGGGCTGTACAAGGGTCAGGGAAGCGAACTGAAGCATCTCTGGAGCATCCCTGGAGCATCCTTCCCTGGATGGAAGCTGCAGACAAGCCCCCAGTCATTTCTTCAGTGAGAGAAGGCACTGAAATCCCTGTAGAAACCGTCTGGAGCCTGGTGTTTAATGACCACAGTGCTCCAAGCAGGGACATGGATGTGCCAGGTGTCCTGCAGGCTGGGCATCCATCCCCAGCCCAGCCCTACACCCAGATGCACCAGAGTTGGGGTGCAGCCTCAGAGGAGCAGGCACAGCTCTGCCCATCCACTCGTGGAGGATGAATCTCAGGTGGCACCTGGCTGTGGGTCACCAGGACTCCAAAATCTTCATTTCCTCTTGTTCCACCTCTGGGAGACTCCTGAGGAGCCCATGCTGGGCTGTGACTCCCATGACACACGTGTGCATGAGCCTGCTTGCACTGACACAGCGTGCCTGGATCTGCAGCTCCATGCACAGCCATGCATCCAAACACACACACACATGCATGCTCAGGTGCACACACGTGTTCATCCCACCTAAATGCACGCCCAGGTGAGGGAGCAGCTCCATGCACACGTGGCCCTGCACCCCCTGAACGATGTCACCCCACTTCTGTGTGTGCTGCCACTGGCACAGCAGTGAGCTTCGGCTCATTGAAGACAAGGAGCATGGCAACTACCAATTTGGACTGTTTATAGAGCTCAGGCCTTGAGTCAAAGGAAAAATTATAAAATAAAGAAAAAAAGAAGAAGAAAAACAATGAAATAAGGGAAACCAATAAAATAAAGGGAAAATGATAAAAACGTAAATGTAAACCTGAAAAATGGCTGGGACTTTATATATAAAAAAATACAGGGGAGAAAAAAGCTCTTTGAGGAGAATCACTTCAAATTGGCTATTTATCGGCACAGCATCCTGCCGGGAGGTTTCCATGGCTACCTGGCAGCCGGCAGCCGGGGCGGCAGCGTGCCAGCCCCATGTGCCACACCGCGTGTCCCTGTGCTCCCTCCCTGGGGACGAACCTTTGTACCGCACCGGTGCCTGGCGCTGCGGGTGTTGGGCAAACCCCATCCCCCCAGCCCCGCGGTGGGGTGCTGCCCCCAAAGGCCAGACCCCGAGGGTTGGTGCCCACCTGGGGGGATGCCCGAGGGGCTGGAGGGTGGCAGCGGAGGCACTGTGGGAAGGGGGTGCCCTCACAGAGCCCCCCCTGCGTGCTGGCGTGGCTGTGATGGGATGAGCAGAGGATGGGATTATCCCAACCGACAGCTCCGTCTTTCTGGGGAAGGACTTTATTGCTTTAGTGGGGGGTCCCCCTGTTTGCTGGGCCATGTGACGCCAGGTTTGGTGTATCTGGGTTGGGCAGGGGTGCTTGGCCCATGTCTCTGCTCCAAGGCCTGTGGTCACTAGACTGTGGGACTCCAGGAGATTGCTTCCACAGGGAATTCACTGCCTTATCCTGCTGGGAAGAAGTATCTGAGAGCTTATTTGCAGGTTTGATAGCAGAGCTGACCCCTGCCCCCGGGAGGGGAGAGTGCGGTACTCCAAGTCACTTCTGCAGCCCAGAGGAGCACTGAGTCCCTCCCATCACCCCTGGAAACCTCATCCCTGCTTTTCCCCACCCCAGGAAGCCCTGGAGCACGGTGTGGAGCAGGGCTGCCACCCGAGGGACGGACACTGCCGCCTGGGCAATGGCACCGCGGGGACGTTACTCCAGACTTTGGTCTCGGGGATGTGTCGGGCTATGGGAGGTGGGAAGCGTTTGGGGGGCAGTGAAAACGGAGGTTGGAAGCAGGGGACAGAGGGTGCCCCCAGGCCCAGCGCTGGCCGTGAGTGCCCCATCCCCCTGTCTCAGCACGGGCAAGGTCACCCGCGTGATGTCCCGAGTGCGGTGNAGCTTGCAGTGGTGTGGTGGCTGACTCAGGTCTGACACCCTTCCACCTCCACTTCCCCTTCCCTACCCTTACACTTCCCATCCTTCCCCTTGTCTCTTACNCGGTGTGGAGCAGGGCTGTCACCCGAGGGACGGACGCTGCCGCCTGGGCAATGGCACCGCGGGGACGTTACTCCAGACTTTGGTCTCGGGGATGTGTCGGACTATGGGAGGTGGGAAGCGTTTGGGGGGCGGTGAAAATGGAGGTTGGAAGCAGGGGACAGAGGGGGCCCCCAGGCCTGGCCTGGCCGTGAGTGCCCCATCCCCCTGTCTCAGCACGGGCAAGGTCACCCGCGTGATGTCCCGAGTGCGGTGGAGCCGGCGGGGCCCTGTCCCCTCCCGCACCCGGCTGACAGATGTGAGCAGGCAGGGGACGCCGGGAGAGGCCGGAGGGCAGGTTCAGTGACAAGTGCTGGATGGGGCTGCGGGAGCTGGCACCAGCCACCCTCCCGCTG
>VYXB01000030.1:106358-125452 GCA_013397135.1 Pachyramphus minor | reverse complement strand
AGCTTGCAGTGGTGTGGTGGCTGACTCAGGTCTGTCACCCTTCCACCTCCACTTCCCCTTCCCTACCCTTACACTTCCCATCCTTCCCCTTGTCTCTTACCCTTTCCCCTTCCCCTTCTTTCCCCTTCCCCATCCTTCCCTTTCCCCTTCTTTCCCTTTTCCTCTCCAAACCCAATTTCCAAACCCTGGGAAAGCTCTTGCCCCCTCAGGCTACCCAAGCTGCTTCCTGGGGTGTTGTTATGATAGATAGACGCCTCTGCCTGAATTAAGGTGCAAATGAGACCATGTGTCAAAGTCAAAATGTTAATTAACCATTTCAGTTTCTCACAGGTGTTCAGGAGCTCCATCCCAGCCAGACCTGCTGGATCCTGGCCCTCCTACCATAGGCTGTCTCAGGGCCCTGGCCATGGGTGCAGAGCTCCAGCACTGTTCCAGCTAGCAGCACCAAACCAGGAAGGGCTCTGGCACAGGATGAGTGGGCACTGGTGACAGCATCTCCCTGGTGTGGGGATGCAATGGGAATGCTGCACCCTGATAACCCCCAAACAGCTCCCTGGGACAGCCATTCCCATCCCAAAATACATATGGGGGGTTTCTCCCTGCTCTGCCCACATCACGGTCGAAGCTGTTGGACCTGTGGACGGGAGGAATAATTTTCCAGATCACTGTAAATTTCTTTCCTTTTTTTTTTTTCTTTGAGAACAGCTTGTACCGACCTTGCAATAAAAACAAGGCTTCGGGTTCCTCTGTGTGTTTTTTTCTGTTCTTTATCTGTTCCCAGGATAAATGTCAATGAAAATGGAAAAGCTTTTCTCTGTTTCGCCGTTTTTTTCCCTCTCTGAAAGAGTCCTCATATTTGAGAGGGAAAATGGTGGAAAAATCAGAGAGGGGAACAAAACACCCAGAAATTTCTAAAATTGAATTTTCTCATGGATATTCCTACGGGTGTGGCAGGACCAGGAGGGATTAAACAGACATGTAGATGTGGCACTTGGGGACGCAGTTTAGTGGTGGGCTTGGCAGTGATGGAGGAACAGTCGGACTTGGTGGCCTTGGAGGGCTTTTTCAACCTTAATTAATCCGTGGTTCCACAATTCAAAGTAGGAAGCGGCGTGGCTCGGACCATCCCAGGAAGCTGGGCTGGGTGTCTCCAGAGGAAGGAAGGTATCTCCTTGCATGCACAGCATGGGAGCTCACAGCTCTGAGCGTGATGTAGAACCCATTTGCAGGGAAAGTATCCACGGAGCAAATTGCTTTGTATCAGCAAATACATCTCCATTAGCGCTGGAATTGGTATCCTGCACAATGTGCACTCGAGGACAAAGCCTGGCTATTCAGAGCTCACAGAATTCAATCCTGTGGCTGAGGAGTATCAGCAGAAGGCAAAGCAAGGCTTGTTTCATATTCACGCCACAAATATCGGTACGAGGGCACAGAGCTGGAACGCTGCCTTCAGAACACTGACAGCACTTTGCCTTCCTGGAAGGAAATAAAGACATGCAGCCCGTGTCAGTGCACAGTGCAGGATCACCAGCAGCTCTAGCAAAGAGAAGCAGGAGAGATTTGTGGGAGACACTGTTGGACTCTCCCATGACACTCTCCTGCCAGCCAGGAGGTCAGGATAAGGTGTCCCCAGCAGATAAACCAGGAGGAAGTCTCTTTGTGGATCTCACTGGCCACCTTTGAGCAGCAGGTTGGACCAAGGAAGTCCATGCCCTATAGCAACCCAACGACACAGGGGACACTGCAGGGAGGTGTCCACCACAGCCAGCATTCCCACTGCCAGGCACATTCCTCCTCCTCTCCGTGGGCTGGAAGGGTGACCCAGCAACATCCACCCAGCGATGTCCACCCAGGGATGTCCACCCAGCAGTGCCCACCCAGCAATATCCATCCAGTGATGCCCACCCAGCAATGCCATCCTGAGTGATTCCAAGCAAGAACGAGCAGGGATTTCTCTGCCAGCCCCCAGTCAATGGAGAACCCAGGGCAGGAGATCCACAAGTTCAAGCTGGAGGCTCACCCATGTAGTTGGGACCTGCTTCTGGGCAGGCACCCACTCTCTGTCAGGGACCTGCTTGTGGCCAGTGGTCTAATACTACAGAATCAGAGATCTGGAAAAGCCATGTGAGAGCATCAGGCTCAACCATTCCCCCTACACTGCCAAGCTAACCACTAACCCTTGTCCCCAAGTACCACATCTCCATGGCTTTTAAATCCCCACAGGGGTGGTGGCTGCAGTGCCTGACTGGGGAAGAAATTGTCCCTAATACCCAATCCAAACCTCCTCTGGCACAACCTGAGGCAGTTTCCTCTTATAGAAGAGGAAATACATTGCTCAATGCCGCTCAGTGCCTTTGGGGAAGCAACCTGCTGGTCGGGTGTTGCCTAGTGCTGCTCAGTGCCCCCGGGACAGGGACCTGTGGGACCAGCATTGCTCGGTATTGCTGTGCGCTCCCGGCGTCCCCAGGTAGCCGAGCAGACGGGGCTTGCGGTCCCAGCAGGGCCAGAGGCGCGGGGAAGGACGGCTGCTGCCGCGGGGAGCGCGGGGCGGGCAGGGCCCGTACGGCTCCCCAGACAAAGGCGGCCGCCCCCCGGCGCGGAGCGGCGCACGGGCGCGGCCGGGCGCGGCGCGCGGTGGGCGGNGCCGGCACCGACAGTCGGGCGCGGCGGCGGCGGGGCTGGCAGGGCTGCCGAAGCATGCAGAGCCATGGGCCAGGGCTGCGGACACTCCATCCTCTGCCGGAGCCAGCCGTACCAGGCGGCCGCGTCTGACCTGTGAGTCCCCTCCCGCCGGCACCGGGGATGGGGGGGACCACGCCAGGAGGGAGGGATGCTCTGGGAGTGATGCTGGGCAACGGAAGGAAGGAGACATCAGGGAGGCAGGAAAAAGTTCCTCCTGCCTGACAGCTGGCAGGGAGGGGATGATAGGGGAATGACAAGAATCTGCGACCCCCCTTTCCCCCACCCTGTTCCCCACTTGGCACCTATGTTAGCCCAGGGCAGGTCATCGCTGGTGTCTCTGTGACAGAGGGCTGGTGTGAACAGAATCTCCCTGTTTCCCTATCTCCTGCAGGGGTGGAAGGCTCCTGGCCCAGTGATGGGCTGCGGGGGGGCCCTGGGTGACTTCGTGAAATGCAGGTCAGGCCTCTGAACTGTGTTTTCGGTGGCTTCATGCAGGTCAAGAGAAGCCACCCCTTGCACACCCATCGAGGCCCACAACAGGTCTGGGGGTCCCAGTGCCACAGTGCCTGACTGCACGTGGCGAGGGGGGAATGGAGCTCCAGGGGTCACAGTGGTCCCGTTCTGCAGCACAGACATAAGGGGCTTTGCATGAGAGCGTGGGGTGACCTTGCTGAGGATGACAGTGCTCCTTGGAAGCAGGCAGAGGTGATGCTCTGAAGAGCCCACGTGGGAAGAGGGGCTGAGCTGGCTAACGGGAAGCTTGTGGTGCCTCAGTTCCCATGGCCCACGGGATCGACGGGGCTGGTGGAGACCCCCGGCTCTGCACGCGCATGTGCAGCGCTCACGAGGCTCCACCGCTGCTGGGGAACAGGCTGTGCAGGGGGGATTCACAGGACCTGGGTGCTCTGCCTCCTGGGTACTGGGAGATCTGGGGTGCTCCCAGTCACCTCCCATCCTACCCCAGTGGAATCAGGCCCCACGTTGCCAGAGGGTGAGCTGAACCGTGGGAAAGGGATACAGGTGTAGGGCAACGAGCAGGGAGGCTGGATTCCTTTGTCTGACAGTGCCAGCTCCACATGCTCCAGCTGTGGCCGAACTGCCTGGCTCAGCAGCTCACACAGGCAGCAGCGGGACCATCGCTCCCAGGGGGCACCTTGCTGCACTGGGATGTGCCCAGGAGCAGCCCTGGCTCTCCTGGAGCAGGTGCTTTAGGTGATGACAGGAGTATTGGGGTGCAGGGAAGTTGCTGCCCAGTCCTGTCCCAGCCCAACACATTACCATCCATCATCACCGGTTTTTGCACCTTCATGAGGTCACCTTTGGAAGACAACTTTACCCCTCCCTATAAAAAACACCCTCCAGCATCTCTGGGGTGCGGGGCTTGGACCCACCTTGTCAAGACCCCAAGAGCTGCCAATCCTCCTACGCTGCCACGGGTGCTGGGTCTGTCTCTGCAGGCACCATCCTTCTCCCAGCTCTCCCGGCTCACTCCCTGGTGCTGTGTGTGCTTTGTTCCCTGCAGAGATCCTTCCCTGGTGCTGCCTGAGCATGTGCACGTGTCCTTTTCTTTAAGCAAAACACACAAAGGTCTTGAAATGCCATGCAACCCCCATGTTCCCTCCAGCTGGAATGCCTCTGCTGCTTTTTAAAGGCTTTGAAAAAAGGTAGATGATATGAGAACTCGGTGTAGCTGGCTTGGCTGTGCCCCTCAAGCTGCCCCAGGCTGGAGAGGTGGGAATGGTGAGCCCAGCTGCTTCCCTGTTTTACCCGGCATATAACCACATATCCCTCATAGATATTTGTCCCTGCTCCTGTATACCCCGAGGGCTATATAGAAGTGGAAAAGCTTCCCAGGAGCTGTCAGAGGATGATGCCCTTGGCCTTGCAGCACTGGCTGGAGGGGTGGCCGTGGTGAGCCCAGCGCTGCGGGGGGATGCTGCCGCCTCCCTGCTCCCGCTCCAGCCCGCTGGTTGTTCCATGCTGGCCCGGGAATGCTGCGTGCGGCCGGCATCCAGCGGCGGCCCCGCTCTCCCACGTGCACGGTGCATTTCTTGCAGGGAGATGCAGGTGCAGCCAGTCAAGTGCCATTTTGCGTTATCCAGGTCACGTTTTAACCCATTTCCGCCTTTTCCCCCGGCGGGAAGCGCGTTCCCGGGTGGGCGGCCGCTGACCCGGTTAGCAGTGGGTGGGATGTCGGAGTGCCCGTGGCTGCTGCTGCCGCAGCATCTGACAGCAGCTGGGGCAGGGGGAGAAGCTCTGCGGACGGAAAACACGAAGGAGGAGACGCTGCTTTGAGCATCCCTGCGGGAAGGACCCGGCTCAGCGGAGCTTGGGAGAGGTCAGGGCTTCCTTCGGGCCATGGGCAGGGCTGCCCGGCCCCTGCCCGGCCCTCCCTGCTGCCTGCTGCTTGTCTGGCAGCTGCCTGGCAGGAACAGCACAAATGTGTGAGCTGGGCAAGTGTCACCTTGCTCAGCACTGGGCTGGTGACAGGGTCAGTGCCAGGCACGTGATGGAAGAAGGACCGTGGCTGCAGCCACAGCTGGGATGAGGTTCCATCCTGCCTGAGGCATGGCCTGGAGCCCCCGGGCAGCGGCAGAGGGACCAGCCCGGTGCCCTGTGAAGGGGCAAAGATGGTTCTTATGCATCTTTGCAGGGGGGGTGTTAGTCTATGCTGGCTATTCCAGGTCAATGCCAGGGCCCAGATGATGTGTCCCCAGGTCAATGCCTGGATGATGTGTCCCCATCAAGGCTCATGCAAGGGTGATGTGTCACACTCCACCCCCATTTTACCTCCCTGATGCACCAAGCTGGGAGCTGCTTTCTCTGGAGTCCCAGCCTGGAGGGTACCCAGGGGAGCTGTTGGAGGGGCTGACAGCATGAGGTGACATTCGTGGTGCTGCTGATGTCCCTACCTGCCACTGCCCATGTGTCCTGGGGAGGGAAACTCTAATCCCTCCACATTGTGCATCCTCACATTCCTCCTACTTGCCTCTCAGGGTGCAGCCTGGGGGCATCCATGGCAGCTGGATGAGGTGACCTTTAGAGGTCCCTTCCACCCCAAACCATTCCACAATTGTGTGGCTTGCTCCAGTGTAACTCTGCAGAACCCAGAGAGCTGTCTGGGACACGGGGGCACAAGCTGGACTCAGCCACCTTCTGGAGCCCTCAGGGTATCTGCAAAGGTGAGGCTGGGCTGTTGAGCCCCCTGGAGAAGTCCCCAGACCCTCTGCTTTGTGGCTATTGCTGGTCCGGGGGCTGCATGTGTAAAGTGCCACGGACAATACCAACTCCATTGCCCCATCAGTGTGGCCGAGGTGGCTCTGCTTCCCGGAGAAAGGGGTTCAGTGGAGTGAGGGCAACGTGGCCCCCCATTGCTGGGGTTCTCAGGTGATGTTCTCCAGGTTTTCCAAAGCCTCAGGCTCTTCTTGTCCCTGTATCTGGGGCTCTTCATCATCACCCACCTGCCTGGGCACCAAGCCCCGGAGCTTAGAGGCGCCTGGTAAGAGAATGGAGTGAGAACTCCTGGCTGTGAGCTTCCTGCATCCTGCACCTCCCCAGGGTGAGACAGGAGCTTCCCCTCCATCACCCTGGGACATCCCCCTGAGCATCCTCAACTTCAAAACAGCCAGGGGTTTGGAAGTGTTGGGATTCAGGTTGGATTCTGGCACTGTTAGTGAGGGACCTCACCAAGTGTGTCCTGGCCATCGTCTCCAGCAGAGCCCTGCACATTCCCCATGAGCTGTGCTGCTCCGGGGGCTCCAGGAGGGTGATCATCCATCTAGGACCAAATGCAGGATTCCCCAGGGCAACGGTGGATGCAGCAGCCCTTTCTGGGAATCTTTCCTTCCTCCTCTTCCCCTCTGACCCTGGTCCCTGCTTTTGCTTTTGTCTCATTCCCAGCTTCCACGTGGCTCAGCGGGAGCTGTGCTGGGCTGTGGCCAGGAATGCCAGCAGGGCCCGGAGCTGCCTGGGACTTTCTGCCTGTCCAGCTTTCTCCCATCCTCCTTAATGGATGGGCCTGTCTGGAGGGGGGAGTGAGGGGGATGGAGAGTGCTGGGAGATGCTTTGCCTGCCGCTGCTCCCTTGGCACGGCAGCAGCAGCGGGGTCAGAGGTGGAGAGGCTGCTGAGTGTGGGCAGTGGGCAGCCTGGGGCTCGGATCACCTGGGTGATGGTCCCAAGATTTGATGTTTGGGGGGTTGGAGCCTGGATTGTGGGATGAACGGCATCATTTAGGTTGGAAAGAATCTTAAAGCTCCCTTTAAAAATCCAACTCCCCTGACATGGGTAGGAACACCTTCCACTAGACCAGGTTGTTCCCTGTCCAATCTGGCCGTGTAGGAAAGTGTAGGAGGGGGTTCGGGAACACCTTGTAGGAAGATGTCCCCAACATAGCACCCTGGAGGGATGGACCAGCACAGAAGTCTGTGGGACTTGCTGAATGCCAGCTCAGGAATGTCCCCGAGGCTGATTATTTGGCAGCAGCAGCCCTTGGTCCTGCTCCTGTCCCAGATCCTGCTCCCAGCCCCAAATGTTGCTTCTAGATCCAAATCCTTGTGCCCTGTCTGCAGCAGCAGTGTGTGGAGTCAGAGGGGAGGAATGACTTGGGAGCACCCTGGGTGGGTTCAAGCCTTCTGGGTCTTTGTCAGTTCGTTTTCTATGTAAATCAAATAGAAGAGGGAGGAGGATTTGGAGGTGGGGTGGGGTGCATTTCCCACTGCAAATATTAACCCCTGATTTTTTGGCTGAGGCTGGGGAGGGGGTTAGGGCAAAGCCCGAGCATTGCAGCCATTGAGGTCAGCCACACCACGTGTTGTGGCATTCCTAAAGTCCTCTGCTCTCCAGGTGTGCTGGAGGTCTGATGCACTCGAGGATGGAAAAGCAGCCGGTAGCTGCTGGTGCAGACCTGGCATGAAGTGCTGACTGAGCCAGAAACCTCCCCTGGCTCCCAGTCTCTTCCCAGCCCCTTCCCAGGCTGTTATTAACTTGCACGTTTCAGCTGGGTGACTCAGAAGACACCGAGGAGCTATTTATAAGGAGGATTTGAAAGGCAGAGACTGGTAGAGGGTTTTCTCCCCCCTTCTCTTCCCTTGAGCTCTTGCTGGCCAAATGTGGCCGTGCCCTGCTTGGCTGTGGAGTGGGGTCTGCAGAGGGATCTGTCTGTGTCCCCTGGGGTTCAGTGTCTGTTTGCCATGGGGCAATGATGCTGATGCTCCAAGTGAAGCTTCTGGGCAAACCCCTCCTCGTTGATGGGCACCCAAATCTCATCCCGCTGCAGCAGGGCCCTGATGCTTCTGCCTGCCAGGGCAGATACCAGGCAGGGCTGTGGGAATTTGAGAACAGAGGGAGCTGCAGCCTGGAACACGAGCCCTGGCTGATCTGCTGGCCCCAGCCTGGCTCTGAGGCATGGAGCCCTGCCAGGCAGTGGCATCGATCAGCCTGCTGAGGATGTCGCTGCTCGGTGGCGATGCTCCATCCCTCTGCTCCGGGATGTCCGTGTGGTTTCGTGGTGGTTTGAGGTTTATCCTCACACTGGAGCTGCCCCACATCCCTTCTCCTGCAGCCAGGATGGCTCCACAGCCCTGTCCTGGAGCAGCAACTTGCCTGGAGCTCAGCTGGGAGGACACAAGTCCACGGGTGCAGCTGTGTGTTTCCTTGCTTAGGGTTTAGGGTTAGCATTAGGTCAGGATTAGATCTTGGGCTAGGGTTAGACTTATGGTGGAGGTTACTATTACCTTTAGGGTTAGAGCTTGGGTTAAGGCTAAGTTTAGGGTTAGGTTTATAGTTAGGTCTCTGTTTAGGTTTAGGGGTAGGCTGGGGCTATGTTTAAGGTTAGAGCGATGGCTTTGGGTCAGGGTTGGGATTAGGGCTGGACTAAACGAAGCGTGAGTGTCCCAGGACAAAGGCATGTGGCCTGCCCTGTGCTCCCTTGGCACAGCACGCTCCATCCTCCCCATCAGCACAGCCTTGTGGCCTCCCCATCCATGGCTTTTCCCATATGGCTGCGCCAGAGCCTGTCTGAGACCTGCCGGGGGGTTTGGTTTTGTCTCCCACCCAGCCTGGCCTCACCAGGGAGTGGGACAGGTGCTGAGTCAGCCCCAGAACACGAGTGTTTTGCTGAAGCTCGGCCGAGGAGGGAGGGTGCTGGGTGGGGGCCGAGCAGGTGTCGAGGCGTGGGAAGTGTCTGTGAGCCCGAGGTGCGGGTGCCCCACGCCACCCCCGGCAGTGGGGTGTGTGGGTGGGCTGCTTGCTGGGGACAGAGGGGCTCCGGGAGGGGGGGATTGTTGCTGCTGGAGACCCCCCCGCGCCCCCCCCGCTGCGCAGGCAGGGACAGGGACAGCAGGTCCGTGGGCTGGAGAGAAGTGCAGAGTCAGGCAGCGCGTGCGGTGCCGTGCTCGGAGCCGGGAGCGCGCCGGGAATGAGCTCCACGTGCCAGCTGAGCGTGTGGAGAGCCAGAGCACGGGCAGGGGGACCCCAGTCCCCTCCCTCCTGCAACCCCCAAAGCTGCAGGCACAGCAGAGAGCCACGGTGCTCCTGGGAGGGACCATGGGGAAGCCCTGGGAACCCGTTTCCATCCTCGCCTGAACTGTGCAGTTCAGTTGGATTCTGGCTCCTGAACCGGCCCTGTCATGGGGATCCCAACACAGGGAAGGGGATGAGGCCAGGGACTCCTGCCAGGTGGCACCTGCTCTGTCCAGGCACCGTGAGGCAGGGGAGCTGGAGCCAGCAGTGCAACCACAGAAAGGCCATTAATTAATGGAAAGCACAATCCAGGATTAAGAGCCTGACCTACTCCAGCACTGGTCCCAGCACGAGTGGGATCTTGGCTGGGCCAGGGATCATCCCAGAAGGATACACTAGGGGAGGTTTGGATTGGATATTAGGGAAACTTCCTTCCCTGAAAGGGTCCAGCACAGGTTGACCAGGGCAGTCCCCAGTCTCTGGAGGGATTTAACACCCGTGTGGATGTGGCACTTGGGGACATGGGTTAGTGGTGGCCTTGGCAGTGCTGGGGGAATGGTTGGACTTGATGGTCTCAGTGAGCTTTTCCAGTCTCAGCAGGTCTGTGTTTCTGTGATTCCACATGGCATCTCCGTGGCCCATTCCAGGGCTGAGCTGCATCTCTCTGCCAGCTCCATGTCTCCCCCAGTACCCACACTGGCCCTGGGGCTGTGCCCCCACTGCCTCTCCCCGTCCCCAGCTGCTCCTTCCCCTCCTCTCAGGGAAAGCTGAGGCTTTGGAATTAAAAACTGAGCTCAGGTCTGGGAAATGGGGTTGGAAGTGTCAGACAAAGCTGTTCTCACCCTGACGAGCCTCCAAGGCACGAGTGGCTTTGAGCTGTGTCCTCTCCTGTCCCTCTGCAGATGATCCCTACTCCCTGTGCTCGCTCTGGCTCATGGGGATATTTGGATCATTTGGGAGGGGATCCCAGGCTCCTGCTTGTGCCATGTTCACAGGTGGAGGATCCAGTGAGAAACCTGTGGTGTTGGTGCCTTGGAGAGGATTCCTGCTCCGAGGGGGCTGTGGTTCCAGAGGGGGATGGGGCATGGAGAGGTACTGCTCTTTTGCCACTGTTTTCAAGAGATTGAAAAGGCAGAAAAGAGGAAAGCCAGCAAAGGGCAGATGATGAGCACACACTGAACCACCACCACCACCAGTGGCCTTTTCCCCCCTCTAGTTATCAACCAAACTGACTAATTTAAAGATGAGTTGGCAGCGTCCGTAGCACTGTGTTTATCCAAGGACAATTCCCCAGGGATTCAGGGTGACTGTGTGTTGTCTCTCCTGCCTTGCTGTTCTCCTACCTGGTTTGGCTCCCTCGGGGTGCTGCTGGCCTCGTTTGGAGGTCCTTCTTGGTGGTGGCACTTCTGCTCTTGTCCCCCGGCATTCCTGGTGACCCACCCTGGGGACAGCTCCGTGGGGAGCTCCCTTCTGCATCCAGTGGGCTGGGTCCTGGAGTCATGGGGTGCTGCAAAATGAGAATGGGGATTTGCAGGGCTGCCATGCAATGGGGACAGGGATTTGCAGCCTTGCAGCACTGCCAGGCTTTCCAGCCCCATCTCCAGAGCCAGCTGCGTTCCGGTGGCTCCTGGCAGCCCCAGGAATTTGTGGGGATGCTGCGGAGTGGGGATGGAGATTTGCAGGGATGCTGTGCAACAGGAGTGGGATTTACAGAGATGCCATACAATGGGGATTTGCAGGGATGCTGTGCAATGGGGACAGGGATTCGCAGCCTTGCAGGGCTGCCAGGCTTTCCAGCCCCATCACCAGGGCCAGCTGCATTCCTGTGGCTCCTGGCAGCCCGGAGAGCTGGTCTCCCAGCCTGGCTGTGAGGCAGCTGCCTGCACAGGACCTGGTGCTCCAGGGCCAGGAGCACCTGGAGCAGTGTGTTTGCCAAGCAAACAGGGCTCAGCCTCCTGCAGCCGGATCAACAGCCTGCACACGTTTGCTCAGCAAACAAATCCCACCTGGCAGAGCTTCAGTGCCATGAGTCCCCTTCCTGCCACGCTCCTGCAGCTGCCACGTCACTGCCCTGGGTACCTGCCCGTCACTGTGCAGGTCTGGAATTGCCCAGGGCTGATGATGGCTCCAAATTAAGTGTGGGAGCTCGGCAGCCACCCCTGCCTGTCCTGCCCACAGATGCCAGGGTGGTGCTTAACCACAAGTGCCCACGCTGGGATCTGTCCTGTGGATGTGCAGGGTGAAATCCTTTGGCTCCAGTGAAGTTTTTTGGCTCTGGACTGGGTGATGGCAGGAAACAGGCAATTTTCTGTCCCTGCTGGAGGCTGGGGAAGATGGAAACTGTGTCGGCAGGTGCTGGCCTTGGGGGTTGGCTGCTCTGTGATGGAGGAGAGGTGTCTGGGTGTGTGGGGACCTCAGAGCTCCCTATCCATGCCAGACCAGCACATCCCACCATTGCTGCTTCCCTCGCTCCAGGCTCTCCCATGCTGCCCCTCTGCCCCAGCCTGTCCTCCCGCTGGGGTCCTGGTGCCCCCATCACACCCTGCCCACAACAGAGGCTTTATTGAGGTGGGGACAGACACCTTCTTCCCTCTTGCTTTGGCCTGGAGACTGTGGGATGTGATCCCAGCCATCCTGGGGGTTGGTTGGCTGCTGCTCCAGCTGTCCTTTTCCTCTGCCTCCCATTTATTCTCCCCTCCCAGATACACTCTCAAGCCCCAGAGGCAGGACTCCCCCCTTTGCCCAGGCACTGGTGCCCACCTCAGGGGTCTGTTTTCCTCCTGTTCTGTCGTCCCTGGGGTGCTGGAGGCACGTCCTGCCTTTTGCCTTGGCTGCCAGAGCAGCAGGACTGTGGTGTGGCTGGGAGGGGGCTGTGGGTGCCCAGCACCCCGGCTCACTGCCCACCACCCCCTGCAGAGCGAGCAGGCCCTGGGGTCACCCCTGTCACCTCAGGGGGACACTGCCACAGAGCTCTCTGGCACCAGGGCCAAGCCACCCTCCAGGCTTCCAGCTCCTCCAAAGTCACCAGAGTCACTTGTGCACTTATGGGCCACTAAGTGCTGTAATTACAGATATGCTTTAATTAACATAATTGCGTTTCTACACAAATAAAACATTTGGCACAGTTAATTCCAAGGCTGCAGCTCCAAACACAAGGCTTCCTGCCCCCCCGCAGTGGTGGCAGGGGGGCTGGCGGAGAGTGGGGTTCTCACCTCCCTGCTGGAAGATCGTCCCAGTCTCAGCCAGAGCCTGAGCCAAAGCCCCCGTTTCCCCCTGGAGTCCCCTGCCCTGGTTTGGTGGGGGCAGCTGTGCTGTCAGACACAAGGATCGCTGGGACACGGTGCTGGGATTGCTGGGATGCAGCTCGGGGTTTAGTGGGGCTTGGTGAGACACAGCACTTGGTTTGTTGGAATGGCCTGGAATTGCTGGACCACCATACTGGGCTTCCTGGGATGCACCATTGTGATTGCTGGGATGCAGCACTGTGCTTGCTGGGCAATGCCACTGGACTTGCTGGGACACTGCACTGGGCTCAGTGGGAAACAGTGCTGGGATTTCTGGGGTGCAGCAAACCCAGTGGTTTGTTGGGACAGGGGACTGGTCTTGCTGGGATGCAGCTCTGGGATTGCTGGGGCACAGCTGTGCCTGTGGCCACTCGCCCCAGCCGGGCAATGGGCACTGCAGATCCGGCCTCTCCATCCATCCCAGAACCTCCCACTGAGCTGCCCCCAGGGTGCTCCTCCCTCCCAGCACCCAGAGACCCCAGCACTCAGAGTCCCCCACCCCTCCATAGGAGCCCCCAGTGCCCACCAGGTTCTGGGGAGTCTGTGGATGGAGGCTGGCAGCATCCTGGCCCTTTGCCGGAAAGATGCCAGGAAGAATTGGGAAAATGGCCGGTGCTCATTTGCTAAATGCCCTTTTCATTTAAAAAACAGAAGAAAAGGGGAAAAAAAATAATTCCATTTTTCTGCTGCTGAAAATGAAAGTGATTATGTAACGAGCAATAAATTACGGAGAGGAATGAGTCATTGGAGCAAATCCCGAGAAAGGCACACAGTATTTTTAGCTCCAACACCCCGTGCTGTACCCAGCATTAACCCTTGCAGAGCTTGGCCCCCCTCCTCAACCTGCCCCCAGGGTGACCCTCCCCCAGAGGGGCCACATTTTGTCCCTGTGACGTATTCCCAAGGTAGGATGGAAATGATGGAAGCTGTGGGTCCCCCATCCCACAGCCCTCCTCTGGTGGGATGCTCATGGGTGGTCCAGGGGATACTGCTCACCCTAGATCCATGTTCCCATCTTGGGATAAGCCCCTGCTCTGCTTCCCCTCAGCTCATTCCCACCGAGATAATTAATCCTGATCCCTTCCCAAGACCCTGGGCACCACTGTTGTTTCCCAGCCAAAGAGCCTGAAGAATTAATTTGGAAATAAAAGCGAGGAACAAATTAATTGGAGAAGAACTAGCTAGGGAGCAAGTGAGTGCTCCTGGTTTAATCCAGGTTAAATTGGGGGGTGATTGCTTCATTAACAAAAGAGATAATGAGACAGGATTGGAGCAGGCAGGTGCCAGGTGAGACAGTGACAGCAAGCACCCAGATGCCAAGGGATGCCCATGGAGAGCTGTCCTGAACAGAGAAGAAAATCTTGGGGACACCGGTGAGAAGCCGGAAGAGGGATGTGGAAGGGAGACTCAGAGCATCCTGACATTGGGGCTCAGATTGTCCCAGGATCAGCGCTCAGAGCATCCCTGGGGGCTTGGAGCATCCCTTTCTTAAGTGGTGTTATTATTCATGCCTGCTTTGGAGAATCCTATGGGATCAGGTGTCAGCATGGGTCCTGGGACCCCATTCCTTGTGTACCAAAGGTCTCTGGAGTCTCAAAGCTGGTGGGAACCAGGCCTGTTTCTCTGTCCCTGCACAGAGCCCTGGGTGCTCATGCTGGCACCTCACTCCACCGTCTTCTGGAAGCAAAACCACCCCTAAAGGAGGGGCCGAGGCGAATGGCAGGGACAAGCAGGAGCAGGTGACCAAGTCCCCGTGTCCTGCAGCTGGAGCTGGGTCAGCTCAGAGTGATGGAGGCAGCGCCAGTGGATGTCACCTCCTCATCTTTTATTTGATCTGGCAATATACTCCTGTCCTCCATGTGCCTGCACTGAGCTGGGATCTTCCTTATTGCCACTGGGACACCTGGAACTGTGGCGTGGCACTGAGTGTCTGGGGGCTGCTGTCCCCCAGTACCTGCTGTCCCTCCTCCTGCTGCATGCTCTCACTCCAGCCTGTGCTGTCCCCAAAATCCATGTGTCCCTACAGACACATCCTGTCCCTGCAGGCAATTTCTATCCTTACAGGCATGTGCTGTCCCTTGTCAAACACACTGTCCCCCTGCACACGTGCTGTCCTTTCAGGCACCTGCTGTCCCTCAAGACACACTGTCCCCAGGTGTGTAGTGTCCTTCCAGGCACAGGATGTCCCCCAGATGCACTCTGTCCCCATGGATGTCACCTGTCCCTCTGGACTCCTGCTGTCCCCCTGGATGCAGGTTGGCCCTCTGGACACATGCTGTCTGCCATGGACACGTGCTGTCCTCCTGGCTTCAGGCTGTTCCCATGGACACACGCTGTCCTTCTGGATGCCTGCTGTCCCCAAGGATACATGCTGTCCCTCTGGATGCTTGCTGTCCCCAAGGATACATGCTGTCCCTCTAGACACACGCTGTCCCTGTGGATACATGGTGTCCCTCTGGATTCATTTTGTCCCCATACACACATGCTAACCTCCTGGGTGCAGGCTGTCCCCATGGATGTCCTGGGGATGTCATGGATGTCCTGAGTCCCTCACAGCTCTGAGGATGCAGTGTGGGTGTGCTCTGTCCCTGCATGCACAGGACACTCTCTCAGGACAGGCTGTGTGTGACCCTGGAGATGAAGGCCCACAAGCCAGGCTGGAGATGCCGGTGGCCACCATGGCCAGAGCTTGTCCGTGGGGACTGTCCAAGCCAGCTGGGAAAGTAGCTGAGGAATGGGGGGAGAGGTATTGAAGCTGAGCCAAGGGCCATCTCAGCCTGGTGGGGACTGGCCACCCACTGGGAGCAGCAGGACTCTGCCATCACACTCGTCCCTCTAATTAGCCCCGTGGGGTGTGGGGGCTGCTCCTGAACCCCGGCCCCTGCTGTGCTCTGAACTGTCTCCATAGAGACCCTCCAAGGGCTTCATCACTTATTCATCAGCAGTATCACTCGGTCAACTGGGCCCTTCCTTATCCCTTCCTCACCTCTTCCTCATCCCTTCCTCATCTCTTTGTTATCCCGCCCCGAATCCAATGCCAGCCTGAGCCCTGGGCCTGCTGCCACCAGGTCCCTGCAGCTGGCACCTCTGGGGACCGTCCCCACTGAGGGCTGGTGCCAGGGCACCCCCACCCTGCCCAGCCTGGGGTCCTTCCAGGCTCTGGCTCCTGTGGCGGATCGAGGGACCCACCTGGATCCTGGATCCCACCCTGCCGGGGTGTTGGGTGTTTCTGGGGCTGGCTGTGGTGCACACACGTGTGCACAGACACATACATGTGCACACCTATCGACAGCTGCAGCTGCAGCTCCTCCTTGCTCCCATGCATTCCCAACGCTCCCGCTGCTCCTGGCAGGTCCATGCCATGGACCCACCTGGTCCCATGGAACATCCCAGCACCCCCAGCCTCTTGGCCAGCGTAGCCGGGATGAAGGATGCCGCAGCATTCCCTGCTCCACAGCCACATGGCATTCCTGCCCCACAGCACTCCCTGCCCTGCCCGGACACCAGAGCCCTCTGGGGGGGGCAGCTGCATCCCAGGCACTGGGTGGGATTTATCCATGGGGAAACCACAGAGCAGTAAATGGGATATCGATTGGGTGCCATTGAGGGGATTAGTGCTGAGCGGAAGAGCAGATGGATTGATTTCTGATGGGATTTAGGGCTGTCAGTGTATCCTGGATTAGCAGCTCCGGAGCAGTAACAGCCCAATTCATCCATGGATCCAGCAGCTCCACTAGTGGCTGTGTCCCCCAGGCTCGGTCGAGTCCCAGTGCCCTCAGTCCCATGGGCAGAGCCCTCAGCCCCAGACACCCACGTGCCACCTGCACTGGCCACCACTGGAGGACAGGGATGCCCTGGGAGGTGGCACAGTCCTGTGCTTCCCCAGAGCCAGGATCCAGCCCTGGGTCTGTCCCAGTGCCACGGTTTGATGGATCATTGCTGATCCCATACGACTCACAGCGGCACCGACGCAGCTCCCCTCCCTTCCCAGTGCCCCCAGTATTCCCAGTATCCCCACAGATGATGCTCTGGGGGCAGGTTGCTGCAGTTGCCCCTCCTGAGAGCGATCCCAAAAAGGGCCTAGGGGATGGGGAGAAATGGGATTTTGGGATTACACAGGGTGTAAAGGCCCATCTTGGTGCCTTAACCCCCCCAAAATCCTTCCACTTTGGCAGTTTGACACCATTTGCTGCCAGCACCTCCCAGGAAAAAGCTGGAGTGTGTTTATTTCTGTGTCTCTGGTGTGGAATATTCCATTTCCATGGAATAAGTGTTAATATTTACTTGTCTGCGTGAACTTTGCTCCCTCTGATGCCATCAGACACCCTCCAGCTGGGATGCGGGGCGGCTGCTCCCCAAGGGCCTGGGGAGAGGCAGGATGCACAGCGCTGACTGATCCAACCTGGGCTGGGAACAGGGTAAAACCACAGGGAGGATGGAGATGTGGGAAGCCCAGCTGGGAAGCCCCCACTGCTGCCTACCCCCTCCCGCCCAGTTATTTCCCAGCAGCTCCGGGACCGGGTTCTGGAGCTGTGTGTGTCCATCTGAGTGCTATGGCGTTCCCATCCAAGGGATGCTGTTCCTGGGGCACACAGAAGAGCCAGGGAGCGGCTCATAACTACACTGGGTCATTAACAACCCGGCCGGGAGATGAGCAATGATGCGTGGATGCAACGGGGTGCTGCAGCACGTGTCCCTGCCCCATTGTGTCCCAGCCCCACTGTGTCCCTGCCCCGCTGTGTCCCTGCACCCCTGTGTCCCTGCCCCACTGTGTCCCTGCCCCACTGTGTCCCTGCCCCGCTGTGTCCCTGCCCCACTGTGTCCCTGCTCCACTGTGTCCCTGTACCCCTGTGTCCCGCTCCCCTGTCCCCAGGCCCCTTTGTCTCTGGACCCATGTCTTGCACCCCTGGGCGAGCAGCTGGGGACAGGGATGCAGGGACAGCCCCGCACTGTGTCCTTGTGCCCAGCAACAGCTGTGTGTCCCCCGGGCTGTGACCCGCTCCGTGGGTGACTCTGGTGATAGGGATGTGCCAGGCTTGGCGTGGATCCCGCCAGCACCTGGCTCCTCAAGGTGTTCCTGCTGCCAGCCCCACAAGGAATCTGCAATTCCCACTGGGCATCTGCTTCATTCATGGAGCCCAGGACTCACATCTGTGCCAGCAGGACCCCAGAGCTGGGGACCCCACGCCTTGATCTTGGGGACCCAGTGGCCTGGTCAGGGCTGTGGGCACAGTCAGACGCTGCCCTGGAGGGGCTCTGATTTGGGGTGAGGTGCCCATGATCCCGTGCCACCCCGGGAAGAGGTGCCTGTCGCCCTGGGTCACCCCCGGGGGCAGGAGGACCCCCGAGGCAGGGGGAGCTGCAGGAGGGTGCCCGGGATCAGCGCCCTGGAGTGGCCCCGGTGGCTCTGGCCACTAGATGTCCCCGCGGCTCCACCGACCACCCTGACCCTCCTCCGGGACCCCCTGTCCCGGCACCCCTGGGGTCGGAGTGTAGGAATTGGGGTGCGAGGAGTGGGATGCAGGGTGCAACATGCGGGGTGTCCCAAACCCTCCCCTGCTTGGCCCGTGCCTCCAGCTGGCATTTCCCTGCGAAATGGTGCGAGGGGGGCTGAGCCCTGACGAGCCACCGGCGAATCCCCAGAGCACCTTTTCCCCGAAGAGCATCAGGGGCACGGGAGTGCCTGGGGACACACATCCCCCAGGCTTTTCACCCCCAGCCCAGAGCTTCCTCTGCCCTGAGGAGGACAATGAGGATGGATGGAGGTTGTCGCGCTGCCGCTGTCCCTCTCACCGCGTGGCACGTGGCCACCGTTTCGCGGCCGAGCACCTCCATCCTCCATGTGGGTTCCCCGGGGCTGTTGGGGTGGGGGCAGCACCCCAAAATCCTTGTCCGTGGGACAGGGTGATGGGGTGGTCATTCCTCAGTGAAGGCGATGCGGTTATATAGGAGGGTGGGGGTGAACAGACCCTATGAAGGTCTCCAAGATGGGGGGTCCCTTCCTATCCAAGGGAGGGGTCCTGGGCAGGACACCTCGGGTATCCCACGGGATGGGAGGCAGAGGAGTCCTTCTGTACCAGGCTCTGCATCGGAGTTACCCCAGGGCCAGGAATGGGGTGCGATTTCAGTGCCCCACCACGGAGGGTGAGGGGAGGACCCCCCACCCAAATGTGAGGCGCAGCCTTTAAGTGTGTGGGGGTCGCTTTCTCTGGAGACTGCACGGGGCGTGGGGGGAGATTGGCAAGCGACCCCTGCCCAAGGAGGGGGAAGGGGCAGGGGGGTGTCCTGGACCTCACGAGGGGAGGGTTTAACAAGGAGGGCAAGTGTCCCCCCAGATGCCAGACCCGTGGGGGCACACCAACCTGCCCAACAGGAGAGCTGCCAGCCCCACGGCCCAGAGCGGGGCCACCCAAACTGGGAGTGATGCCCTGACTCTCTCCCGATATGGACATCCTGGCACCACCCTGGGCCGCCCCCGCCACCCTTCTCACACTGGGACTCCCACCCCTCTCCCCTCTCCATGCCGGGCAGTGATGTCCCGACGCGCTCTCCACGTCGGGACCCCCGCCCCGCCCCACACCGGCACTCCCAACCCCATCCCGCTGGGACCCTCACCCCGACGCCCTCCCCACAGCGGGGAGTGGTGCCCTGATTCCCTGCCCACA
>VYXB01000030.1:91115-105548 GCA_013397135.1 Pachyramphus minor | reverse complement strand
CCCGGGGGGGGCCCGGTCCCGGTCCCGGGGGGGCCCCACGCCCTCCCGCAGCCGCGCCAGGAGCTGGGCCACGCCATGGGGACTCTCCAGGACACCGTGAGCGACCCCGGGGAAGGGGGCACCCAGGAGGTCCCGGGGGTTCGGTGGTCTCGGGGCTGGGGGTCCCTTGCGTGCTGGGGTTTGGGGGTGTGACGTGCTTAGGTATGTCTGGGGGTCCTGTGTGTCTGGGCGGCCTGGAGTCCCCACTTCCCCGTGTCCCCTTGCCCTGCTGGCAGCGGGACCCCCAAGAGCTCGGCTGTGTTCCACCTGGCCGCCAGCCCTCGGGGTGGGGGGTGCTGGGAGGGACGCAGCCCCTTCAGCCCCCAGCAGGACCCTGCCCCGAGCCCCACACCCTCCTCGAACCAGCTGCACATTCTGGGGAGGTGGAGGCTGCATCCCAGTACGTGGGTGGAAAAACACTTGGTCCTCTGTGTTCCTGTGCCTTTGAGAACACCCAAATTTGGGGAGGGGGTGGCTTGGGGGGGTTCTCTCCCTCTTGCCACCGTCTCTTCAGCTGGATGGATGCCTGACCTGTGTGCCGATGGTTTGGGGTGTAAGAGCCACGGCCTTGGTCCCCCTGGGGCACAGCTGCTTGGGGGACATGGGAGGGCTCGGGGGGCTGTGGATTCAAGTCTGGAGCGAGGATCCACGCTGGGAAATGAAGGGAAGGAAACGCTCTCCGGGAACGAGCTGAAAGCTGCTGATGGAGGGAAAGGAGCTGAGCAGGGCCGGTGTGTCCTGCGGGGGTGGCACTGAGCAGCCCCCCCGAATGGGCAGGTGAAGACTTGAGGACATCGGAGCTGCCAGGCAGTGTGGGGACGGGACGCGAGTGGTGGGGATGGGTCCTGCCGACCTGTCCCCTCTCCAGCACATCCCAGCCCAGGGTGGGTGAGGAACAGCTCACCCCCCACAAAATGCCACAGGATCCCCATGCCCGTTGGGGTCCTGGGTGCTGGCTGCACCTGGAGCCCCCATTCCCGACCTTGTGGGGGCGTGGCACATAGGGGGTATATAGGGCTTGTGGGGTTATATACCCCTAATTACCAGCCCCCTCCTCCCTACCACCCTGCAGTGGGGTGAGGCTGAAGATGTCTGTTCCTCCTCTCCCTCGCTGTCACCAGCCCCAATGCAATTACCCGCGGACTGAATCATGAATCAAACCCTAATTGATACGTGTTCGCAGCCTGGTGGAGCAGGAGGGGTCGGGGGGGCCCCGCTGTTCCCAGGGGTTGGGGGACGCGGGGAGGGCACTGTCCCCTGTGGCTGTGGGGGCTGCACTGGGGCACTTTGCCCACCTGGATCAGGGTGTCCCAGCCAGCACCGCGGGGCTGCTGCTGCCTCAGCTTCCCCCGCGTGGGACCGGCCGTGTTCAGGGCCGGGGACCCTCTGGGGGCGGTGAGGAGACGCGTGTGCGGGCGTTTGTCCCTGCGCTTCCTCCGGCGGACACAAACACATCAGCAGGGCAATAAAGGGGAGGAAAGGGCCGCGGCGGCTTCTTTCCGTGACGTGGGGCAGGGCTGGCTTCCTCCCCCACCCAGCAGGGCCGCGGGGGCACAGCGAGACCCCCAGGCCGGGGTGGGTGGGTGTGCCCCAGTATTTCCCAGCCTGGTGGTCCCCACAGGCCAAAGGTGTTTTTCCAAGGAGTGGCAGCTCATGGGTGTGGAATCAGCCCGTGCCAGAATTGCAGTGCCCTGGTGCTGATTTCTGGGGGGCAGTGGGGTTTGGTCTATAGGTCCCAGTGCTCTCCTGCCCTGTGGCCTCACCCAGTAAGGGGGTGTGGGGTAGGGGTGCCTCGCTGCACCCCGAGCAGAGGGAGCTGGGATGGGGGTTTTCCTGCTGCACCCTGGGCAGGGGGGAGCTGGGATCAGTATGCTCCTGCTGCACCCCATCAAGTGGCATAGTGACATCTCCCCCAGACCCTGACAGGCCCCGTGGGTGACCTTGGCTTTTTGGAGCCGAGCTGTGACATTTGGCGGGGAGGTGATGGGCCAGGATCCCCTGCAGGGCCGAGTCTGGGGGGGCCCTCTGGGAGCTGAGTCCATAAACTGGGGGGCTGGGCTGGGATCTTTGCAGCTGAATCTGGTTGCATCCCTACCCTGGCCACCCCATGGATATGGGACAGAGGATGGTGGGGGCCTGCCCGAGGGGTACCTGTGGGGTGGGAAATGCCAGGGAGCAGCGCTGCCTCCTGAGTGTCCCTCTTCCTGCTGCAGGAGAGGAGACCACTGTTCCCAGCCTGGCTCTGGTGGGTGCAGGATGCCTGGCACCTTTGGGTGCCCTGGGCATGGCTTTGGGACCCCGCATAGATGAGGAGGGTTGGAGGCCAAACCCCTGGCTGGGTGCTGACCCGTTGAACACCAGCACTGTGATCCTTTCCCCATGTAAGGGGCTTTGGGCTTCTCCTGGCTGTGCCTCAGTTTCCCCATCTGATAGTGAGACCCCTGTGAATCCTAGACCCCTTCCTGGCTGCCAAGAGCTGGATCCCATCACCAAACCCTCACAGACATGGAAAATAAGAGCAGTCCCTGTATGGACAGAGCAGAGCCCCAGGGGCAGGCAGCTCTGCCAGCCCCCCACGCCCTGCTCCAGAGTGCTGCCCCAAATCGAATTCCTCCCCAGCTGCAGATGGCTGGCAATTCAATTTTCCCAGATCCCATCAGAGGCTGATGAATGAGGTCCCTAATCACTGTGCAGATCCCATTAGCGCCAGCCGTGCCAGGAGGGGTTGCAGGGATGTATGTGGGAATGCTGCATTCCCCTCCCGTCCCACTGCTCCCTGTTCCTCCTGCATGGCACCTGGAATTCCCTGATCCCATGAGCCCCGTTCTGGCTGCACCCCCAGAGCTTTGTCATGATGCTCCCAAGCAGAGCCAGGCCTGGAAAGCCATGGCATGGCTAATCCACTAGGAAACATCTAGGAAAGTCCTGGAAACCTGGCTGGGAGGTGCTGGTGGCCAGTAGGGATGGGAAGGGGACTGTGTGCCAGGGAAATCTTTCCAGGAATGCCATGTCCCAAGGATGCACATCATACCAGCTCCCTCCCAGCACTCCTGCCAGTGCCAGCTCCCAAGGCGTGGTGCCAGCTGGGTGCTGGGATGTCTGTCCTGCAGGGCGAAGGCATCCTTGTACCAGGGGTGCTTCTAACCATGGAGCAGTTCTGCTGTGGCTGCCACAGGAGTGTCCATGACCCTCTGCTTGCCACGGCTTAGGGACAAGTGACACGGGGCTGAGTGGTGTCCATGTCCCCCTCCACACCATGGGACAGGGGTTAGGGACAAGTGAGGGTGAGACCCCCAGCCCTCGCCAGCTCCCTTCTTAGAACAGTGAACTAATTAGTGACAAAGTAGTGACAGATCATTAGGCCAGTGTTGGCTGTTCCAAGAAGGCCACGATGTTCTGGGGACGGAAATCCTTGAGGAGAGCGGCCGCAGTCCCTGTTTGTCCTGCCTGACAAAGGGACATCAACAGGAAGCAACCTTGACTCTGGCCCCATTCCCTCGGCCACAGAGGGCTGGGCTGGGATGTTGGGGGATGGACAAGGAGCACCCCAAGGGCTCAGGGGGTGCCAGAGGTTGGGAAATTTGGTTGGATCAGTAAAAAGTCCCACTCGGAACGTGCAGGGTCCATGGGGAGCGGCGTCTGCCTGGTCCTGGGCTGTGGAAATTCCACCTGCAAAGGGTCTGTGGGAGTGCCCTGTGCAGTGTCAGCATGACAAGCTCTGGTGAGGCTGATGCATGGGTGAGGAGGAGGAGGATGGGGTGAGGGCTGCCCTGAGCTCTGGGGAGATGCTGGGCTCAGCATGGCTCACCCCACCTGGACCCAACTCCAGAGCCACCCTGAGCAGGTCTTGCACGGCTGTGACCCTCTGCAGGTGGGGAAACTGAGGCAGGGAACCTCCACAGACATGGAAACTGAGGCAGGCATGGGCATGCAGGGCCCCTTTTGTGCTTTTTTGGGATGGCTGATTCCACAGGTTTCCATCCTCCAGCCCTGGGAAGCCTCAGCCTGGACTGCTGGGTGCCAGGGTTGTTCCGTGCCAGGCTCCTGCACTCCAGCCCCTGCTCCCCATCCATCCATTGCAACAGGACCCCAGGCAAACGACCATGGGGAGACAAGAGATCCCAGAAGTGTTTCCTTCCCGTTTGCCCTCATTATCCCCCTGGAAAAGATGAGGTAATTAAGGAGCTACCGTGGGTTACAGGTTGTTGCTGCCTGATTAGATTAACACAATGTAATTTGGGACGGAGAACGGGGCTGGGAGGAGATGGATGGATGGCTTCCCGGTTGGAGTTGGGCAGAGCTGCCAGCCCTCACCTCCATCCATCCCTCCATCCACTGCTGCCATGGACCTTGCCACAAGGATGCTGCTGCAGGGTTGTCAGGGATGATGCTGCAGGGGGATCAGCGATACTGCCTCTGTTTCCCCACCACTACAGAGGGGATTCCCCGGGGAATTGTGGCTGTGGGGCTGAGGGAAGAAGCCTGAATCCATGTGGGGGACGCGGGGACAGGGTTTCAACGGTGTCACTCGGCCCACGGCAGAGCTGGGGGTAGCAGGAACGCTGCCGCTGTTTCCTCAGCCTTATGGAGAGGATTCCCACACTCGGCCCACGGCAGAGAGGGAGCAGGGTGGGGGACAGGGCGACAGGGTGTTAGCGGTGTCACTCTGCCCGCAGAAAAGCTGTGACGTGCTGCCTTCAGGAGGTGCCTCCCTGCTCTGTGCCTCGGTGCCCCCTCTCGCACCGCGGGGTTGGGGGCCGGCGGTGCCGCTGCCCCGTTGTCAGCTCCGCGTTGCCAACACAGGGCCGGAGCTGGGCTATATTTAACTGCCCGGGCCCGAGCAGCCGGGGGGGAGCAGCCCCTCGGGAGGGGAGTGGGGCTGGGGGGGGCCTTAGCATCGCCGGAGGCGGGAGAGGAGGATGAATCACGGCTCAGGGATATTTTGGGATATTTTTAACGCCGCCAGATTGCTCGGCAAATGCTTGGGCAGGGCGGCGCGGGCGCAGGCTGGGCGTTTGCTGGCAGCTGTGCCTCAGCTTGGGGGGCCCGGGGGGATCAGCTGCTCCCCCTGGCGCTGTCACCCTGCGGCCGCGCTCTGGAGAGGTGACAGAGGAGGTGACATCCGTCCCCATGCGCCTGGAGACAGCCCTGGCTGCAAAGGGTGTGGGCAAAAGGGGGTCCTGAACCGGCACCTTCCTCCTTGAACGGGAGGTCAGAGGGAAGAAAGTTTCCCTGGAAAGTGATGGGAAAAGGTAGAGCTGGGGCATGGGAGAGGGTGTGGGTGTCCCTGCCTGCAGGGTTGGGGCCAGGGCCAGGGACCCAGGGTGGGGAGCAGTGAGGGGCTGTGCCGGTGGAGGTAGGCTGCCTCCCAGGAATCTGAACAGGATTTCGGTTTTTGACTGTCAGATGTAACATTATCCAGAGGCTGGCAGCTAAAAATGCATCCCATGTGAAGATCCCACAGTGGAGCCCTGAGCCCCCAGACCCAGCTTGGCAGGACTGCAATGGGGTGACCCCAGGGTCACCCTCCTCATCCAGGGCTCTGCTCCATAGGGAATGCCCTGAGGAGCAGCTCTGCTGTCCTCAAAGCCTGCAACCTCCCTATGAGAGACATGGGGCTGGTGTGAGAGGGGCTGCAGGGGGGTCCTTTTCCCTCCCCAGACCCCTCCTTGCTGTGTGCTGTGCTCCCACGCATCCCCATCCCTTTGCACCTTGAGCCTGGCAAATCCACTGGGAAGGATATGCATGGGATGTGGGTACTGGGATGCTCTGCCCACAGGCACAGATAGCTGTGCAGTCAGCATCTCGGATGCTCTGATTTGATTTGGGGTCCCCAGCTGGGGATGAAGTTGTCCAGACGGAGCGATGTCCAGCTCCATCCCAAAGGTGATTGCTCAGGCAGGGGCTAATGCACTAATCCACTGCCAGAATTAATTGGGCTCATTTCCCTTGCGTTCGCCGGTGGAAAAAGTCCCACTGGAGGGGCAGGAGCTGAGCTCCGAGGGCTCACAGTGAGATGGACGCCTCAAGCTCAAGAGGTCGCCTCTGGCAGATCATTTAGTTGGAATTTTTACAGCAAAGCTGGGCTGGAAGCTTGGCAGGGAGATGATTCACTTCCTCGAGGTTCCTTGGGGAGGGATGTGGCAGAAGCCTGCCATGGAAGCCTGGTCTGCTGCCAGCATCCTCCTGTGGAGCCAGCACCCATAGGTGCTCCAGCAGCAATGGCAGAGTCCCCTCAGCCCAGGATCTCCTCGTAAGGCAGGGTGGGGGTCCTGCAGCCTGGCTCAGCATTCCCCCGGGAGCAGGGTGCTCCCAGGCACTAGGCATTGCTGCCTGGCTCAGCTTCCCTGTGGTTAAAGAGGGGTCCTGCTGATGGCAGGTCCTGGATTTGAGCTCTGCCTGGTGAGCACTTGCCAAGTGGCCAAGTGTCCCCCCCGGGAGAGATCCCAAGTTCCAGGTACCCTCAGGGGGGCTGAGCACCCCAGTGGGTGCCTCACTGCTCTGGATCTGGCCTCTGCCTGCTCATGGGGGCTCCTCCTCACCCTCGGGGGCTCCAGTCATCTCCCAGGAGCAAGGCCAGGGGAAGGGGTGTAAGTCCAGGCACTGAGACCCTGTGAGGTCAGTGAGACCCCCCAACCCCTTGGTGTCCTCCCCATCCTCCCCATGGCAGGTGTGAAACAAGCCTTTCCTGAGAGGAAGCCATCCAGGATGGGATTTCTCTATTCCATAAACATCCAGAGAGGATGAGGGTGTCGGGGGGGACAAACCAAGGTGCTGCAGCCAGTGTGGGGAGCAGGGCATGGATGTGGCTGTCCCTCCTGAGAAAAGGAGACACAGCCTCCTTCTCACTGCTGGTGAATTCCCTCCACTGGAAAAGCTGCTTTTCCATCCCAGCTGAGTCTGCAGAAGCCTGGAAGGGCTGTTGGGAGGACTGTGCTGGGGTTTCCCACCACCTTATGGCTGGGGATGGGATTCTGCTGCCACTCTCCAAAGGGAAAAGGTGAGGAAAAGCTGGAAGGAAAAGAAAAAAGGGCCATTTTCCATGGCAGGGAGAGCAGGCAGTGCTCCGGACGCTGGGCTGTGGTGGGATTTGGCTTTGCTGGAGCCAGAGAGGGAGTCTGTGTTGGAGCAGAGACAAATCCTTACTCTAAGGAGATGAATGGTGTCATTAATCACCCACCAGCTCCAGCAGGAATATTGAGGCGGATACGGCTCTGGTGTTGCACCGCACCATGGGATGCTGGCCAAGGGGAGCTGGCAAAACTCCTGCTGGCATCACAGTCCCAAGGGTCACCCTGTCAGCTCAGGAGTCCAGCAGAGTGAGACCAGCATCCCTATCCTCTCAGGCAGAGCAAGGGTGGCAACATTCCCAGGGTGAGAGTCCCACAGGACGGTGTGAGTGCACTGTGGGGACAGGACAGGAACCTGGACAGGGACAGGGCGCTGCTCACCTGCTCTGCAGCAGCAGCATCCTCAACTGCTGGGGCTGTTGGTGATGCCATGCCACATCCCCTGCCCACACCCTGCCCTTGGATCTGTTCCCAAAGTCCTCTCTGTGCCCATCTCCAGGCATCCCATTTCCAGGCAGTATTTTCCTCCAGAGTTGCTGGGTGTGCAGCACTTGGGCTGAGGGCATCAAGCTCTGATGAGGGCATTGTGCTCTGCTTCAGCAGCTGGGAATTGCGATCCCTCTGTGCTTCCTCCTGTTTTGGGGAAGTTAATTAACCTGCTGTGCCCTCCTGGGAAGCATTACCATAGCTCTGCTCTCCACGGAAGCTGGGATGCGGAACAGGCACTGGGAACTCCCCCCGAGAGAGTTCTGGTCCCCTGCCCCGATGGGTGCAGAGCTGGGTGAGCCTGGCTTGGTGGATTCTGGTGGCATTCCTGATGGCAGGCATGGGGTAGCCAATGGCTTCATCTCCCTGCCAGTACTGGAGCATCCCATTGCATCAGGGATGCATCCAAATGCCCTGGCATCTGTGGAATAGAGATGGATCTGGAGGAACCTCACGCAAACTGGGGTGGTGCCTGGATGGGGCCCATGGTATGGAGTTCTGGGAGTGGGACAAGGGGAACCCCGTGGGAAAGGGTGTTCATGGCAATACCCAGGATGTGGCTGTGCTGGCTCCAGGTCCAGGCTGTGTCCTGGCAGAGCCCCAGAGCGGGGCTGCAGCACCCCCAGGCCTGAGGGACGTGGGGTCACACGGGGTGAGGGTGTTGGGGCAAACTCCTGCCCTGGGCTGGGAGTAGGGTAAGCAGGATGAGTGGGATGAGTGGGATGAGCGGGGCAACCTGGATGAATGGGACTGGCAAGGTGAGTGGGATAAGGGGGATGAGTGGTTGAGTGGGATGAGCAGGATGAGTGGGACAAGCATTTGAGTTGGATGAGCCATTGAATGGGATGAGTGGGATGAACTAGATTAATATGGTGAGTAGGCTGAGTGGGACGATGGGGTGAGTGGGACAAGCCACTCATGGGATGAGTGGAACAAGTGGAATGAGTGTGATGCCCTTCCCAGCCCACCCTCACTCCCCCTGCCTCCTCCTCTGTCAACCTTCCTGCCTGTCTGCGCCGCTCTCTCCTTATCTTGGGAATATCTTTTTTTAGCTCCTGCAGCTTTCCCCTCACCACTCCAGAGAAGGACCCGCATTCCCAGCCCTATTAAAGCCACCACCCATGTTCAGTTGCCACCTGTCTGTCCCCATGCCAAGGGTCCCACTGGCATGTGACAGCCCAAGCAGACCCGGGGGTCCTGCTCAGACTTTGCCCCATCTCCCCCCGCCCCCAGGGCGGCCGCTGTGGAGGATCCGGTGGGACAGAGGGATGGCAGGACAGCCAAGGCCTGGCTGTATTCTACAGTGCATGTGTCTCCAGTGTGAGTAAGTGACTGGAGATGCGGCCCTGTTGGAATAACATCCAGCGCCGATGTCTCCAGCTGGAAGCCGCCAGCCACGCTCCCACCGCCGCCCGGGTCCCTGCGGCCGGGGCTGTTCCCGGGATGAGGGGTGGGGTGGCGAGGCAAGGGGCTGCTGTCCCACGTGGGATCCTGGGGTGCAGGGTTGGGAACGGTCTGAGGGCTGGTTGTCAAGGAATGCAGCCTGGAGCTGCGTGGCAGAGCTGGGACTGAAGGAAGAGCAAATCCCAAAACTGTTATGTGGTGTCTGACTCGGAGCACCCGCTATTCCCATCACCACATCATCTTTATCCTGGTCTCCCAGACGGGGGCTGGAGGCAGGAGCAGAGCTGGGAGGGTTGTGCCACAGACGCCCCTGTGCCCCCCAGCTTTTCCATGTGTCTATCCCAACCCCTCCATCCCTCCATGGGGTTGTTAATCCCCAGATGAGCTTTTATCCATCTCCTTGTCCCGTTTCTCTTCCCGGTGGTGCTTTATGGCATGGCAAGCACTGAGGGCAGTGTGGCTCAGTGTCAAAGCCTCCCTGCCCTTTCTGGGATATGTCCATATCCCCCATCATGGACATTGACCACAACAGGAGGGTTTGGCCCCCAAAAGGCTCCAGGCAGGCTGGAGGCAGCTCTGAGAGCTGTGAGGGCGGGAGGACCTGTGCCATGGTGGGGTGAGAGAGGGTGGGTGGGTGCCGCAGTGCCCCTCCCTGCGGTGTCAGGCCCCAGTGACGCCCCGTTCTGCCCTGCCCTCTCTGCAGGATGCTCTGCTGAGCCTGGGTGCTGCCCTGGATGCCCCTGCCCTGCGGGATGCCCTGCGCCATGCCCTGGTCACCCTGCTGCCCGCCGTGGTACGTGGGGCCTGGGGGGAACGGGGCAGAGCATCCTCCCCGGTGGGTGGGTGGGAGCTGTTGGATTGCTGAGGCCCCCTGGGCTTGGGGGAGCCCTGGGAGGGGATGGAGGGTGGATTCATTGCTTGGTTTCTTTGATTGATTCTGGGGTTGAGCCTGGCGGGGGGGGGGCTCCCTGTCCCCAGCCCTCCCCCCTGGATGGGCCAGGGTGCTGGTGGTGGCCCTGGTGCTCGTCGTGGCCCGAGGGTGCTGGTGTCCCTGGGGGTGCTGGTGGCCCCAGTCGTGATGGCCCTGGTGCTGGTGAGCATTGTGCCAACGCCATTCCACGGGGAGCCCCGGCCATGGCTGGATGTGAGTGGTGCACACATGTGTTTGCACACACGTGTGTGCTTCCCCCTGCCCCCAGGAGCACGTCTACATCTACCTGCTGGATGGGGACACACGGCTGCTCTGTGACGACCCCCCCCACGAGCTGCCCCCCGACGGGAAGCTCAGGTGAGCTGGGCCAGCCCCAGGCCTGGCCGTGGGCACACGCGTGTGGCCTGGCTGCTGTGCAACAACAGGCACGAGGTTTCCCATCCCTGACCCCGTCCCCATCCTCATTCCAGCTCCATCCTTGTGCCCATCTCCTTTTCCTTCCCATCCTCATCCTGGGTGTGCACATGTGTGCCCAGGAGCTGTGTATGTGTGTGCAGGGACACACGTGTGCACATGTGCTGTGTGCTCTTTGAGCCTGTCCCCTCCCTGAGCACGCAGGTCCCCTTTCAGTGGGTGTCCCATGGCTGGATGTGAGTGGTGCACACAGGTTTCTCTGCCCAGATGCCCTTCCCAGTGGGTTCTCAGGGTGTCCCTGTCCCCGCAGGGATGCTGTGCGGAAGCAGAAGCGGCTGGAATGTGGGGGGCTGCTCCCTGCTGAGCTCCCTGGCCGGCACCTGGGCCCCCTGGCAGCGCCCCTGGCCCCTGGCACGCAAGGTGGGGGCTGTGGGGAAGGGGGCTCAGGGGGTGGGTGGTGGGTAGGTGGAGGGATGGGTGGAGGGGTGGAGGTGTGAGGAGATGGATGGGTGGAAGGATGAGTTGATGGATAAATGGGTTGGTGGGTGGATGGAGGGTTGCAGAGGAGGACAGCTGGGTGGGTGGGTCACGACACATGGGGGCACAGTGAGGACATGCACCCCAAGAGCTGAGCCCCACAGCTCTGGGCTGCCCCCAGGCCCAGCCAGGACTGACCCTCTCTCGCTCACAGTGCTCATCATCCCGCTGGTGGACAAGAACAGTGGGACCGTGGTGTGTGTCATCCTGGTGAGTGTGGGGGCACAGGCAGGACTCTGGAGGACAGGGACAGGGCCCGGACATGGGGGCCCTCACATCACTCCCCCTCCAGGTGCACTGTGGGCAGCTGAGTGACTCGGATGAGCAGAACCTTCGTGCACTGGAGAGACATGTGAGTGACTCCCTCTGGACTGTGGGACCCGCCGCCTGGGGACCTGTGACCCCCCCCAAGCCTGGCTGTTCCTTGTCCTTTCTGCCCCACTTGCAGGCCCTGGTGGCCTTCCGGCGCCTGCAAGCCCTGCAGAAGCTGCAGCCCTGGCCCCAGGTCAGCCTCTCCACCAGTTCCTCCCAGACCTCCCTGGCCAAGCCCGAGAAGGCACCTGAGAGCAGCTACAGTGACCTGGACTGCAAGATCCTGCAGCTCTGTGGTGAGTGGGGCACACTGGGAGTGGGGGGGTCTGTGTGCAGGGTGGACCATGCCCAGCCCCTCACAGCACTGTGACCCCTCCTACAGGTGAGCTCTATGACTTGGATGCCGCCTCGCTGCAGCTCAAGGTCATCAACTATGTGAGTAGTCCCCCTGCCTGCCCCAAGCCCTGTTTTATCTCAAAACAGAAGAAAATTCCCCAAAGCAGAGAAATGCCTCGAGCACCAGCTGTGCAGTCATCAGCAGTGACCAGAGTGAACAGCCTTTCACAACCATCAGTAGTCTCCAGAGTTAACAGTGCCACCCTCACCCCAAAAACTCTGTGAGAAAACCTACAGGTTCTTCCCTGGCTCTCTAGCACCCTGTACACAGCCCTCAGTAGTGCCCAGTGCACAGCCTTGCCCTTGCCATCAGTGATTTCCAGAGTGACCCTGCCCAGGCACAGGGAAGAGGTTCTGGGGTGGGGGGACNGTGAGCAGGGTGGGGGTGGTGAGGGGTGGGGGATTTGGGGGGGGTGGGCAATAGGTACCACGGGCTCACTCGTCCCCTCTCCCTGCAGCTCACCTTCGGGCGCCTGGGGCAGGTGGTGGAGGATAAGAAGCCCATCACCTTGAAGGACATCAGCGAAGTGGGTACCAGCTGCACTTGGGGACACACAGGTGTCACCCCGGTGCCTCCTGGGGGCGGCCAGAGGTGCTGGTTCCACCCCCATCTCACCTCTGCCCGCAGGAGGAGCACAAGCAGCTGAGCAGCATGTTGGGCTGTGAGGTCACCTCCATGCTCTGTGTCCCTGTCATCAGCCGGGCCACCTCCCAGGTGGTGGCACTGGCCTGTGCCTTCAACAAGCTGAGTGGGGAGAGGTGAGCGGTGGCTTGGCTGGGGCTCTGCGGGGCTGCACCCCCTCGCTTTGGGGGTGCTGGAGCATTGTCACTGTGGAGGAGGAAGGGGGGGACCAGTGGGGACAGGGAACTGAGGTGTCCCCCTGCCAGCTACACGGACACGGATGAGCACAAGATCCAGCACTGCTTCTGCTACACCTCCACGGTGCTGACGAGCACCTTGGCCTTCCAGAAGGAGCAGAAGCTCAAGTGCGAGTGCCAGGTGAGTGCCCGTGGGACCATGTCACACGTGTGTGTGCCTGTCCCACCTCGTGCTGCTCACTGATGGCATCCCCTCTGTCCCCCCAGGCCCTGCTGCAGGTGGCCAAGAACCTCTTCACCCACCTGGGTATGTGCATGGGAGAGCCCCCATGGCAGGGAGCACCCGGGGGGGCAGTGGCACTGGGGTCTGTCCCCGGCCAGGGAGGACCCTGTCCCCTTGCTGGGGGATGGTCACAGAAGGGTGACATGAGCTGGCACAGGGACTGGCACACAGTGACGCTGCATGGCTGCACATGTGCTTGTGGCATGACCATGCAGCTCTTAGAAACACATGTGCACACGTGCTGCTGCATGTGTGCGCTGCAGAACACACGGATGTGCTGCTCACATGCCACACACACAGCCCTGTCCATCTGTGCCCCCCAGCCTTCCCGCTGTGCCCCTGAGCTGATCCCTCCCCTCCATTGCCCGAGTGTGGGGTGGGGGGCCGTGCTGCCCCACTGGGGGTCCCTGACCCTGCCCTGCACCCCCACAGATGACGTGTCCGTCCTGCTCCAGGAGATCATTACAGAGGCCCGGAACCTCAGCAACGCCGAGATGTGAGTGGGAAGGGGGGCACACGGGTGGGGACACACGGGGGGGACACCGGGCTCCCCTGTGGGTGTGAACAGCAGTGGCGTCCCTTTCAGATGCTCCGTGTTCCTGCTGGACCGGCTCAGCCACGAGCTGGTGGCCAAAGTGTTCGACGGTGGTGTGGTGGACGATGAGGTGAGTGCGGGGCCAGCGGGGTGGACTTGGGCGGTCCGGGGGTGTGTCCCGCCCCCCAAACCCTTGCTGGTGACGCCCTCCCCTCGCCCGCAGAGCTACGAGATCCGCATCCCGGCGGACCAGGGCATTGCCGGGCACGTGGCCACCACCGGCAAGATCCTGAACATCAAGGATGCCTACTCACACCCGCTCTTCTACCGCGGGGTGGACGACAGCACCGGCTTCCGCACCCGCAACATCCTCTGCTTCCCCATCAAGAACGAGAGCCAGGGTGAGGGGGCGAGGGGGGCACGTTGCCATNCCCAGCCCCTCACAGCACTGTGACCCCTCCTACAGGTGAGCTCTATGACTTGGATGCCGCCTCGCTGCAGCTCAAGGTCATCAACTATGTGAGTAGTCCCCCTGCCTGCCCCAAGCCCTGTTTTATCTCAAAACAGAAGAAAATTCCCCAAAGCAGAGAAATGCCTCGAGCACCAGCTGTGCAGTCATCAGCAGTGACCAGAGTGAACAGCCTTTCACAACCATCAGTAGTCTCCAGAGTTAACAGTGCCACCCTCACCCCAAAAACTCTGTGAGAAAACCTACAGGTTCTTCCCTGGCTCTCTAGCACCCTGTACACAGCCCTCAGTAGTGCCCAGTGCACAGCCTTGCCCTTGCCATCAGTGATTTCCAGAGTGACCCTGCCCAGGCACAGGGAAGAGGTTCTGGGGTGGGGGGACCTGGGTTTGTGTGGCACGTGCGGGTGTCCTGGGCACAGGGAGGCAGAGGAGGGGCCACATCCTGCCCTGGGAGTGCTCAGGCCAGGCTGGGGTGCTGACCCCCTGCTATCCCTTCAGCTGAAGCAGGAGACCCAGTCGCTGTGCTGCTGCCTCCTGCTTGTCTCTGAGGACAACCACCAGCTCTTCTGCCAGGTGGGTGCCACGAGGGTCTCCCAACCCTGACCCCCCCAGACGGTTCCATGACTCCCCCTGGGCAGGGTGTCATCCTCATGGGCACCTTCCTCCCCCCATCTCCTCCAGGTGGTGGGGGACCGTGTCCTCGAGGAGGAGATCAGCTTTTCGGTGAGCAGGGTGGGGG
>VYXB01000030.1:0-80184 GCA_013397135.1 Pachyramphus minor | reverse complement strand
GGGGTCCCGTCCCCGCCCCGCCGGGGGCCCGGGGGTGCTCGGGGGCGTCGCTGCTCCCACCCCATCAGGTGTGGAGCCCGGAGGGATTTGGGGGAGGGAATGGGGAGGTCTCACGCCGGTGACCCCCGGGGGACCCAGGTGCCGTTGTCACCCCCCGCCCCCCCGGCTCGTGGCACGTGCCGGCCCTGGAGCGCGGGGACGCGACGTGCGGCAGCTCCGTCCCACGGGAATGCTGCCGTGGGGATGCCGTCCTTTGGGATGCCGCCCCGCGCCCCCCCGGGCTCCGGGGGCAGAGCGTGGCAGGGACCCGCCGGGCTGCCCATCCCGGGAAGGGGCTGTTGGGATTTCGGGGAGAGCCCGGTGACCCCTGCCGGCCCCCCTGCAGGTCTGACGCCCCCTCCCCGGCTGGCCCTGGCTCTTGGCCCCGGGGTGGCCAAGGGGTTGATGCTCCGTTCCTCGCCCCAATCGCCTTCTATACCCTGGGCCATTAATCCGGGAGAGCGGGGGATTTCAGGGTGCTCCCGCTCACACCTCAGCACCGCTGCCCTCCCCTTGCTCACCCCCTGTGTCCCCTGGGCATCGGGGTCAGGGGGCTGCGGTGCCACTGCTGCCCTCGCTGTGCCCATGGCAGGAGGGAAGCATGGGGGGGTCTGGCCCTGCTGGGGCAGAACCTTCCAGAAACACTGCAGCATTTTGGGGTGGCAGGATTTGTGAATTCCTGTTGAATGCCCCCAGCATTTTGGTGAGGGGTTGTCCCTGCTGGACGGGCTGCCTGGGTGTTGGTGCCCCAGGCATGGCCAGCACCATCTGCTTCCCCTGGCTCAGCATCCCGAATCCTTGAGAACTGGCAGGTTGCACCCCTGGAGCAGGCGAGTAGCTCTCCAGATTAGGGGGCTGGAGCACCCCTTGGGTTCCCTCCATCCCTGGGTGCAATCCCTGGGATGAGCTGGCTCGGCCCACAGATGTTTTTGGGTGCTGGGGGAGCGTGCTGAGTGGCATTCCCATCGGCAGGCATGCCGGCAGGAGGGGCAGGAGCTGATGTTCTCCCTGCCTACGCAGCGCGTACAGAGGGAGCTGGGGAGAGGAAGAATTAGGCTGACAAATCTTCCTTCCTCTCCAGTTTGGATCTCCAACCCCAAATCCACTTGGATTGGTCAGGAGGTCGAGCTGCAGGAGCTGATTTACCATATGACACACCTAAAGCCCATTTCTGCTGATTTCCTTCTGTGGCACCCCACTTTTCCTGACAGCCACCGAGCCCTGCAGTGGGAAGAGCTGGAGGAAGCAGCTACATGGAGGAAACAGCAGAGTTGGTGGCTGTTGGCACCACTGATCACCCTTCCAACCCAGCACCCAGCCAGGGCAGCCACTGCCCCATGTGGGATGCCTGGACACTGGGATACCTGGCTGGCGGCTCGAGGGTGGTTTCCTGGTGGCTGGGAAGTGCTGTGGTGATCCTGGTGCAGCAGAGCCCACCTTGGTTTGCACCAGGCAGCCCTCACACCCTTCCTGGCACCCCGTGGTCCCATCCAGGCCCTCTGCAGTATCCCACTGTGCCAGGGCAGCCCAGTCCCTCTGCCATCCCATTCATTTCCCCAGATGAAGCCATAGGATCTGGGTGCAGGACAGGGATCTCCACTGGGAAGATAAGAAGCCCTGGAAGGTGGCCCAGGACGGGAGACTCCTGCTTCCTGGATGTTGTTTAGAGAGCAAACTCTGGTAATAACAGCAGGATCCAGACACATCCCGGATCCCACAGCCAAGGCGTTTCCTTGCCAAGGAAGTCGGTGGAGCTCCGACCTGGGTGGGGGATGCTGCTGCTGAGCCTGGCAGGGGACAGATGGATGGATGCAGTGGGGATGCGGGATGCAGCAGTGGGCCTGTGGGATGCTTTAGCTTTGGGATGGGCTGGCACGGTGCTCCGGGCTCATCCCAGCATGGCTGGCACGGAGCCACCGGCCGCCACCGCGGGGTTGTGTGATGTGGTTGCTGGCGGCTCCTTATCCCTGGAGGTCCCTTCTAACGTGGCTCTGGCTAATTAGGGCTGCCCGCCACCCTCGTTAGTGTGAGATCCGGTGAAAACCCAGACTCCTCCGCCCTGGGTTCAAAGGCAATCGATCGTGTTGCCATCAGACTCTGCTCCCATGCCCAGGGGAATCAAATCCTCGTAAATCTTCCCAACCGAGGTCCAGTGGACCCCACTCAATTATTGGCCACCCAATAAAGCCATCGTTAGCCCTGGCTGGGTGCCTAACGAGCTCATTAAGGGATGGGATCCGTGGCAGGGAGAGGGCAGGAGAGTGGGATCGGGCTGTGCGTCAGCGTGCCAGGGTCTCAGGGGGCACGGGACCTGCCAGCCCATGGCGTGGGGCCCCAGGTCCCCGATGGGTAGCAGTGGCCGCCACTTCCTGCCTCGTGTCTCCAGTGTTTCGACACCAGGAAGGGCTGGAGGGGGAGGGATGGCTTCACGCTTCCTCCTTCCCTCCCTCCAGATCCGGTGGCAGGCGAGGGTCACCCCCCCTGGCAGCAAGAGGCCACCATGTCCCCACATGCCCCTGCCCTTCTCTCACGGGTGCTTCTGGGGAGACCTGGCCCCCAGGCCATGAACCTGGGGAGATCCGAGCTCCTGCACCCATGGGGTGGGGCCAGGCAGGGCTGCTGCACCCACAGCGCTGGGCTCAGGCTCTGTGGGGCTCCTGCACCCGTAACAGGGAGCTGTGTGTGGCTCCTGCACCCCCGGTGTGGGGCTGTGCAGGTCTCAGGCTCTGTGTGGCTCCTGCCCGGCGCGGGGCGGGTGCCAGGCGGGGCGGTGAGGCTCAGCTTCCTGCAGCTCCCGCCATCGATCTGCTCTCCCCGGGTTCATTAGCAGCTCAGTCGCTGTCCCGAGGGCTGGGCAGGAGCATTGCCCCATCCCAGGGGGCTGCAAGCCGCACCCGCTGAGCCTCCAGCCTCGGATGCCTTTTGTGGGGCTTCCCGGCACGGCTCGGGTTGGGATGTGGCATGCTGGACGCTCTCTGGGCTCTCCCCTGGGTCTGGGCTGCTGGGGAGGTGTGGGGTGGTATGGGGGTGACTGGCTGGCAGGGGATGCTCCCTGTCCTGCTTTTATGTGATGCCTCGTTAATTGCCCAGGAAAACCCTGCTGTGGGTTGCCCTGGGCTCTCAGGAGGGGCATCCATCGCCCCTCCATCCCCAGCTCTGGAGGCTGGGTGCTCTGATTCCCCAAGGCCTTCAAACCCCATTGATTGTGGGGTGCTGATGCCCTTCTGTGGCAAGCGGGGCCCTTTATCCCCCTAATTTTTTGACTGGAGGAGCATTCCCATGACATCCATCTTTCCTTGCACCGGTGCAGGGTCCCACCCTCTCCGCAGTGCCGGTAAACCCTCGTGACAGACATCCCACTGTGGAAGTGCTGTCCCATCTCGGCTGGGAGAAGCCAAGCCCCACCACCCTGCAAGGGAAAGCCACCTGGGACATTCCCAGTGGCTTGGGACAGCCAGCAGGGTGTCCCAATGTTTTATGTGCCCGGCAGAGTGTTCCTGAGGCTTGTCTGGGGATGAGGGAATAAAAGGAGCCCCGGGAACCCCAAACCACACGCTCACTCATCTGGGCTGGATCCCACTTCCTGGGCAGAGCTTGGCCAGGCCATGCTGGGCTCCACAGCTCTCGAGGGGGTGGGCTGTGGGGACATGAGGATACAGGGATGTGGGAATGCAGGGACACACATATGCAGGGATACGGGGATGCTGGGATGTGGAGATGCAGGGAAACAGGGACACAGGAATATGGGGATGAGGGGTGTGCCCACACATCTCCCGGTGCATCCCACCCCACTGCCAGGGTGATGGTCAGGTGTGACCCCTGGAGTGGCACCCTGTGGGCAGGTGTGGGCAGCAGGATGGCTGAGGGCCCATCATCCCAGAGCAGCCCCAGGCATTTTGGCAGAGCCGAGCAGCTGCCCTGGGAAATTGTTTTTTTCCAGCCTGAACCACCACTGCTAATCTTCCCGGATGGTTTTAATGGAATTTAAAGGCGAGGAGGGATTATCCGAGGAGAACCCATTATGGGTGGCTTCGTGCCAGGGCAGGCTCTGAAATCCAGCAGCGCCGGGCGAGGGAGCCCTGCCCGCCTCTGCCCGTTCCTGCCTGCAGCAGGCAGGCTGGGAATGCTCCAGCATTCCCGGCAGTGGCATGTTGGACCCACATCCTTCTCCCCTGTCTCTGTGGGATCTTGCAGAGGGAATGTGGGGGGTGTCTGGGGGCTGTTGCCATGGGATGGAGGATGAGGGCACTAACCCCCCTTTGCTGTTTTGCAGGGTGTTTAAGAAAGCCAGTCCCAATGGGAAGGTAAGGGGCTCAGGGCAGGGGCAGCCGTGGGAGGACAGGCATGGCTGGGAGTGGGGACAGGTCCCTGCACCCCAAAGCTGCCCTGCCATGGCAGCGGGAAGGGAGGCTGAGGCACAGTGGGGCTGGGGGGGGCTTGTCTCAGGTTGGGGCTGAGCAGATGAGTTTTGGGGTGCTGGGGTGCAGGCAACCCTGCCTGTGGGGTTTTGGGTCTGGCAGCAGGGCCTGACAGCTCCTGCCTGGCAGCTGCCTGCCCTGTGCCTCAGTTTCCCCATCAGGAGAAAGGTGGGAGGGTGGCACTTGGGGGCTCATCTCTGTTCCCCAGGGGAGGACAAGCTGCTAGGGTACCACCCAAGTGTCCCACATGGAAAGTTTCTCCAGCTCTGGGGGCAGCTGGAGGGGTTCCAGGCTTTTCCTAGGATGGAGGGGGGTTGGTTTCGGGTGCCACAGGGATGGGGTGACACGTGGGGATTGTGGAGAACACAGACCTGAGTGGGTGGTTGATTACATGGGGGGACCCTGGGGACTGCTCTGCTCACCCCTGACCCCCTGTCCCCCCCACAGCTCACTGTCTACCTGGGGAAGAGGGATTTTGTGGATCACATCGACGTGGTGGACCCCGTGGGTATGTGGGGGCAGGAAGCAGGGGCTCAGCTTGGGGGAGACACACATGTTGGGGTGGGCTGGGCCTGTCTGGGAGGAAGGATTTTGGAGAGCAGAAAACAGCTGGTTTGGGATAATATTCATGTTCCCTCTGTGGCTTTGCATGTGCCCTGGGTGTGGTGGGTGCTGACTGTTCCCCTGCTGCCAGGGTCCCTAATCCTGCCATGGTATTCCCTGGCCCTGCCAGTGTGTCCCTGTGTCCTGGTGATGTGTCTCTGACCCGGCTTTTCCCCTGCAGATGGAGTGGTGCTTGTGGATCCCGAATACCTGAAGGAGCGAAAAGGTAACAGCTCCTCCCAGGATCCCTGGGGCCACAGGGGTGGCACTGCCACAGGGGGTGGCTGGTGTCCTCACATAGTCCTACCCAGGCATTGGCATCTCTAGGCCCTTGTCACCCTTGGGTGACATTTTCCAGCCCCTCCTGTGGAGGACGGGAGTGCTGTGGTGGGCAGCCCAAGGCACAGGTGGCTGCTGCATCCCCACCTCCCCACCACGGCGTGTCCTCGGGCCACCGCTGCTTCCCAGTGCTGGTGGGACCGGCACGAGCCCCCACGGACCTCTCCGGGGTGCCCCCCAGCACGGTGCCACCCTGCCCCCAGCCTGCCCTTGTCGCCCTCCCCAGTGTTCGTGACGCTGACCTGCGCGTTCCGCTATGGCCGCGAGGACCTGGACGTGCTGGGGCTGACCTTCCGCAAGGACCTGTTCGTGGCCAACTCCCAGGCCTTCCCGCCCGTCCCCGAGGAGAAGAAGCCCCTGACGCGGCTGCAGGAGCGGCTCATCAAGAAGCTGGGCGAGCACGCCTACCCCTTCACCTTCGAGGTGTGGGCAGGGGGCTGGAGGGGACTCTGACCCCTAAATTCCAGTGTGGGCTGGAAAGGGAAGTGCTGGCAGCCCCCCCAAAAGCTCCTCACCCCTCTTTCCCCTCCAGATCCCCCCCAACCTGCCTTGCTCCGTCACGCTGCAGCCGGGCCCGGAGGACACGGGGAAGGTAAGGGCCCCCATGTTCCTGTGCCACCGGCCTGCGGCGGGTGGCTGCTGCTGAGGTCACCTCCTGGGGAGGTGCAAAGGGGTTTCCCTGCCTCCTTCTCCCCACTTCCTGGTTTCCAGGCCTGCGGGGTGGACTATGAGGTCAAAGCTTTCTGTGCTGAGAACCTGGAAGAGAAGATCCACAAGAGGTGAGTGGAGAGGATCTGCCCAGCCTGGATGGGAGTGGTATCCCTGGGGTGCTGGCAGCAAGGAAGGGGCACCCTGCTTTGTCACCCACCTTGTGAGGGATGGGGATGGGATGACGGTGTCCTCCAGGATGGACCCACTCCCCAGAGTAGTGCTGGGTCAGAGATGATCCTGGGGTTGTGGTGGAGACACTGTGCAAGGAGCCCAATGCTTGCTGTGGGCAACCTGGCCCGGCCAGGGGGCTGACCCCTTGCAGCCCTGGTGGGCATCCCTCTGAGGCCTCCCGCAGCATCCTTTTGACACAGCAGACCAGAAGGAAAGAGGGATTTCACCCAGAATGGGCCAAGAAAGGGTGGTCTTCAGGCAGCTGAGCACCTGGGTTCTGCCCTGGCTGTCTCCCTCAGGAACTCGGTGCGCCTGGTGATCCGGAAGGTCCAGTATGCGCCGGAGCGGCCTGGCCCCCAGCCCATGGCAGAGACCACCCGGCAGTTCCTCATGTCTGACAAACCGCTGCACCTCGAGGCCTCCCTGGACAAGGAGGTGGGCAAGGACTGGGGAGGGGACGCTGGTGGGGTGGCCCCGGGGACTTCACCTTCCCCCTGCTCTGCTCCCCTGCAGATCTACTACCACGGAGAGCCCATCAGCGTCAACGTCCACGTCACCAACAACACCAACAAGACCGTGAAGAAGATCAAGATCTCAGGTGAGGAGCGGGGCCACTCCCTCCCCTCAGTGGTGTCCCTGTCCCCATCCCTGCCCCGACCCCCATCTCTCTGTGTCTCGCCCCAGTGCGCCAGTACGCCGACATCTGCCTCTTCAACACCGCCCAGTACAAGTGCCCGGTGGCCGTGGAGGACGCTGAGTGAGTGACGGCTCCTCGGGGACATTGGGGGCCTGGAGACCTCAGGGGGTCCTTGGGGGAGCCGTGGAGATCTCTCAGTGGGACCTTGCACTCAGCAAGCAGGAACTGATGGGAGGAACAGGGAGATGGAGACCTTTCTTTTGGTGGCATATTGGGGACGTCACCCTCTGCATCCCCCAGGAAGGAGGTGTTCACCAGGCTGGGGCAGGGATGGAAATGTGTGGAGAAGTTAACCAAGCTGGGATGGAGTTGTCCAGGGTGACCTGTGGGGCTGTGGGAGCTGTGGGCAGCTGGGGCTCTGGCTGATGGTGGCTGTCATCTCCAGCGATATGGTGGCCCCGAGCTCGACCTTCTGCAAAGTCTACACCCTGACCCCCTTCCTCGCCAACAACCGGGAGAAGCGGGGGCTGGCACTGGATGGGAAGCTCAAGCACGAGGACACCAACCTGGCCTCCAGCACGCTGTGAGCACCTCCACCCCCCAGGGCTCCTGTCCCCCTGGCAGCACGGGGGCAGGACCCGGCCCTGGTGGGCATCCAGCCCCTGTTCCAGGGGTGGTGCGTGGGGTGGAGGAGACCCCCTGGGGGGACCTTCAGGATGACAGGGGGCCGGTCCCCATCGCTGTTCCCTCGGTGACGCCCAACTTCCCCTTCCTGCAGGTTAAGAGATGGAGCCAACAAGGAGATCCTGGGCATCATCGTCTCCTACAAGGTGAAGGTGAAGCTGGTGGTGTCGCGAGGAGGGTGAGTGTTGGGGACCCCCACACGGTGCCACACCTCCTCTCTTCCCTTGCTGTCCTTGGGACTGGTCTGTGCTGCAGGTGGGGCCCATCACCCCCTTAGAGCTCCTTTGGGACTCAGCAGCACACGGGGGGACAAAAGGTGGGGGAGGCTGCGTGTCCTTGGGGAACGGTGACTAATGTGTTGTCTCCTTTGACCCACGCCAGCCTGCTGGGAGACCTCGCCTCCAGGTAACGCCCCGCTCCCCTCAACACCCCCCAGTCCCTGCTGCAGCCCCCCACTGGCACCCCCAGCCCCTCAGGGTGCTGCCACCCTGACCCCATGCTCGTCCTTGGGATGCCACTGTGCTGGGGACGCCGTCTCACCCAAAGCCAAAGCCTGGCAGAGGTGGGTCGGGGTGGTGGGGCTGGGGATGCTGGCAGTGTTTGGACCCTGCCTCCCCCTCCCCAGACCAGAGACAGAGGCAGTGGGTGCTGCTGGGGGCTGTCACCAGAGCATGGAGGTGGCTCCTTGGGGCTGAGCAGCTCTGGATGTGGGGAGCAGAGTCTCTGGAGCTTTCCAGGCCTTCATCCTCACGTTGCTCCCCAACCATGGGGTCCTACAGGGACCATGGGGCCTCTTGCCCTCCCTGGGGGACACGTTTCTGTCTGAGCCCCGTCCTACCCTGCCCTGGCACAGCTCGGGCTGTCCCACCCTGCCACCCCCTTGCCTGCTGAGCACTGGGAAACTTGGTGCACCTCCTGCTGTTCCCATGGCACTGCCAGCCACAGCCTAAACCCAAGGGATTTGGATCCTTTAAGCTGCTAAAAGGCAGATTTCTGCCGTGCTGCTCTCCCTCCTTGTGCCCCCCTACATCCTGGGGAGCCTGTGCTGATCCCCCCCTGGGGTCAGGCTCAGCCAAGAGGCACGAGAGCTGCCGAGCGGCTCTGCGGAGGATAACAGGGTTTGAGCAGCTTTGTGGGCTCTGCAGCGGCTGAAAGGGGGGTGCTGTTCTGCCCTGGCCCCCCAGATCTGCCCCACTCTGCCTGCAGAGTGCAGGCAGGCCCGTGCTTTACCCCGGCATCTCTTGCAGCGACGTGGCGGTGGAGCTGCCCTTCACGCTGATGCATCCCAAACCCAGGGAGGAGCCGGCACACCGGGACAGTGAGTGCCCTGGGGACGGGGGCAGTATCCCTGGGGGCGGCTGGGGGCACAGGGGGCCACTGAGGGTGCAGTGGCTCCTGTTGAGCCTGTGGTGACCTGTTTGCTGGGTCCCAGGGTTAAAACCATGGAGGTGCCCCCATTGCGCCCACCCAGTGGGACAGTGGTGATGACCCTGGGGGGGGTGTAGGACGGCGGTGACCACCCCCTGTGACTGTGCCATCCCTCTGTTCAGTTCCAGAGAATGAAGCACCCATAGATACAAATCTGATAGAGCTCGATACAAAGTAAGAGACTAAAACACTCCCCCAGTTCCCGCGCTCTTTGTGGGAATGCGGGACGTTGGCAGCGGTTGCATGGCACCCCCTAACGCGCTAATGCCCGCCGTGCCCTGGCATCAGCACGTGTGACTAACCCCCCTGCACGTCACCTGTAATGCATGACACATCCCATCCCCCTCTCTCTTCTCTCCTCCCTTGCCCTTCCCTGCATGGCTTTCCAAAAAGCAGGAGAAACCGCAGTAAGAGCCGGCCGGGATTGTGTGTTGGGATGGGAGGGCATTGCCCCACGGTGTCCCCTGGGGCTGGTGGTGTGTTTGTGAGGTTCTAGGGTGCTTTACCCACCCAGCTCCTCCCTGCAGGGCTGTGGTCCCTCCACGCTGCCGGTGGCCCTGGTGATGCTGCACCTGGCGCTCTGGGGCTGTGTGTCCTTCCCTGGGGGGCTTGGGGGCTCTTTTTGGGTGCGTTGCCCAACAGTTAATAGAGCTTTGAAAACTAAGGCTGTTTGCTGAAGGATGGGGGGGGTTCAGGAGCCCCCTGGGCTGCTGGAACACCGTGGGGGTGCAGGTTGAGTTGTGCAGTGTGGGGAGGGGGGCTCCCTTGCACCCCACGTCCCCCCATCGTGCCCTGTCCCCGTGTCCCCACCAGTGACGACGACATTGTGTTCGAGGACTTTGCCCGCCAGCGGCTCAAAGGTATGAAGGATGACAAGGAGGACGAGGAGGAGCGGACAAACTCCCCGCAGCTCAACGACAGATAAGCGAGCTCCCCCCCGCTCGCCGCCCCGCCGCAGGGACACCCCTACATTAGGCTGCTTCTCTTTTCTATAATTAATTAATTAATTTTGTTTTCTACCTGTACCGGGAGCCTACGGATCGCCCGATGGCCACAGGACCTATAACCGTCCAGCTGTGCCGTGTTGTCACTCTTCATCCAGCTGCCAGAGCTGCTGTTTCCCGTGCAGGGCACGGCTGGGGGGTGCTGGAGGCAGGGGGGCTCGCTCTGACCCTGTCCAGCCCCCTGCCACTTCCCACCCCAGAGCCCTTTCCTATGAGCTGCCTCTTTTATGTGTTTTATATAAGCCCAGTCTCAACACCAGTTTGCTGCGGGGAGGGGGGTTGCAGCAGAACAGGGGGGTGTCTTTTTTGGGCAGCCTTCTCATGGGAAAGGGCACCTGTGCACCTCGGTGTCCCCTCCTCTCACCCACGGCCAGTCCCCCCTGTGCGGCCCTGCTGCATGTGATCCCTCCCTGGGATGCACGAGCCTGGCTTTGACTATGGCCCCTGCCCCAGCTGCTCCAAACCAGGTGGGTGGGCAGCACCTCCTGCTCTTGCCCCCGAGCCCCCCGAAGCGGCTGAGCCCAGGGGTCCTCCCAGCTGGGTCCCTTTCCCCAGCGGAGCTGCCAGGGCCGGGTGAGGCCGGGGCTGGCAGCAGGGGGGCCCCTGTGGGTCTCAAATGCCTCTGCACAGCCACGGCAGGTCATGGTGGAACAGCCTTGTCCCCAGCAGGGTGACACCAGGGGTGCTTTGCTCCTCCCAAGCTGCAAAGCCCCCCTGGCTGATGTTTCTCTCTCTCTGCATGGGGTCCAGCAACCATTTGGGGTGGGGGAGAAGGGAAGCAGGGTGTTTGCCACCCTAATCAGTGTTTCAACAGGTTCTTGTGCCTCCTGGGTTGGTGGTGTCTGGACCTCCGCGCCAGGGTCTCAGGTCTCCCACCACCCCTGGAGAGGCCATTCCCAGTATTTATTGTGCTGTTGCAGTCAGCATTGTCATCTGAGAGCATTCTGGGGGGTAGCTCCATCCCCACCCCCCTCCAGTCTGTGGGGTGCTGAGCTGAGCCCCCTCCCTGTTATTTTTGGGTAAAGCTGAGGGGCAGCGTGGTACTTCTTTTTGTAAAGTGGTTCCTTTGTACTGATCATTGATACCGGCTGCTTTGGTTTCTTCACCCTGTCTGTGATGTTTCTGTGTTCTGTCGAATAAATTATTCTAGTTTATTAAACTCAGAAAAAAAAAAAATAATAATAAAATAGTCTTGGCCTGAACACTTCTGTTGGCTCAGGACAGGGGAGCTGGCACAGGCAGAAAGTCCCACAGCCGTGGAATGGTTTGGGTTGAGAAGGACCTTAAAGCTCCTGTCACCACGCTGATGCTGTGGGGACAGAGACCTTCCTTAAGTTGGTCCCTCTCGGGGTGTCCATGTTTTTGCTGGAGGCAGGAGCTGTCCCAGCCTTCCCCACCAAGGACAAACCTGGCTCCAGCAAAGCCAAGGTCTCCACAGTCACACAGCTGGACTCTGACCCCACACAGGCTGCTGGGGGCTCCACGTGGTGCGTTCCTGGGAGCAAGGTCCCTACTGCCCACATTTACAGGGAGGTCCCTCCTCTGTGCATAACCCCTCCCACAGCACCTGTGTGTGCTTCAGAGTTTGGACATCTCCAGTCTCCTCTTGAATCTGGCTCAAGCTGGACAAGAAGGCTTAAGTTATTTTGGGAGAAAAAAGGGAAGTTTAGATGAGTACAAACCGTGCTGTTGCTTAAGCCCCGCTTATTTTGAAAGCCAAGCAAATTCAGTTCCCTGTCCTTGCTGAGCTACCTGCATCACCATGATGTGGGAGGGATCAGCTGCTCCGCCACGTCCGGCAAAAGAGGCAGTGAGGAAGAGGTACCTTGGGTGCTGGGAAGGTTTCAGTGGTCTTCTCCTCAGAGCCCACCTCCTCCAAGGCCAGACCTTCTCCCTTCGCTCTGTGGGTGTTTTCCCCAGGAAGGAAGAGCCACAGCAGCAGAACTCTGCACCTTCTGTTTGCCAAACCACCCGCTCCAGAGGTGCTTGAGGAAAACTCACTGAGCTCCAGGATCCCACTCTGGAAACTTCCTATCTGTGTACCCACAGGCTGCCTGGGGTTGCTGGGTTCTGGGGCTGCTCCAGGTCCCCATCGTGGGGCAGAAAAGCCACCTCCTAAACTCAGGAGCCCAGAGGTCTTGCTGCAGAGGAAGGGCAGGCTCAGCTCTGCCACAGCAGGAAGGAACTGACTCAAGAGCAGATGGAGAGCCAGGAGGCCCTGGTCAGAACCCATTCCCCCCAGACTGACTTTGGCACAGAGTCGTGGCTTTGCTGTGAACCCTCAGGGGGTGGAAGGGAGGCTCAGTCGTACCTGCAGGAGTGCTCAGCTTCTCTGGGGTTCAAAAAGGCTTTTCCCTTTGCTACTGCTGGTGGCACAGAGCCATGGCTTCAGTAGGTGACAAAGCATCACCCTCTGGCCTCAGCCAGGACACTCTGCCCCTGTTTCACGTGCTGCCAAGGGAAGTTCTGGGGGAAGTGCTGACATGGCTTGTGCTGGGAGGAGGATGGAGCAGGCTCCAGCCTCAGGCACACAGCTGTTGCCATGGCACAGGTCAGTACAGCACATTCCCAGTGTAAGGTTTCCCCAGGTGCTCCTCAAGCACAGCCCTCACTGCACCTCATGTGCCTTCAGCCCCCCTTGCCCCAGCTGACAGCACCCAGAGCAGCAGGGAGCCTTTTGCAGGCAGATTTTTTCTCCCCAGGTAACACCTTGGTAACAGCGTGGGTGTTGCAGGAGTCACTGCCTGATTCCTCAGCCCAGAAAATCACATCAGCTCCATCAAACCTAAATGTGCAGCTGGTGGGAAAAGAACCAAAGGACACCAATGCCTGTCTTAGGCCAGGTGCTCTCAGGGTGCAGAGGGGGAGGGTAGAGCTTGGAGCAGGCTGGGGCTAGAAGGGTTGTTCCTGTTGCTCTGGCAGGCTGCAAGCAGGCTCTGTGGTCACGCTGCAACTTCCTGAGTGGAGGCTGCTGCTCGTGACACACACACGTGATAAGTGCCAACACCCCTCGGGGAGTGCAGCCTCCCCTCGGTGCTCTGGGCCTGGAGAACAGCAGGGAAATATCCCACAGAACTGCCTGTTTCCTCAAACTCCTGCCTTTTTTAATAAAATCCCAGAATGCTTTGGGTTGGGAGGGACCTTAAAGCCCATCCAGTCCCACCCCCTGCCATGGGCAGGGACACCTTCCACCAGCCCAGGTTGCTCCAAGCCCCATCCAACCTGGCCTTGGACACTTCCAGGGATCCAGGGGCAGCCACAGCTTCTCTGGGCAACCTGTGCCAGGGCCTCACCACCCTCACAGGGAAGAATTTCTTCCCAATATCCCATCTAACCCCACTCCCCCTTATCCTGTCCCTCCAGGCCCTCTCCCTTTTGTCCCTCTCCTTTTTTGTCTGTTTTCTTCTGCAGACATGACAGAAGCCTATGACCAAACAACAGCAGGATGTTCTCTGCCAGCAGCCACAGCCAGAACCACAGGCACAGCTCTCATCTGAAGGCTGGTACACAGGAGAGTAAGTAACACAATCAAAATTTTTACTATTAGTAAAATAGAACCTTTATAGTTGTTTCTGCAAGTCTCCAAACAGTATCTGCAGGCAGACAGACAGGCCACAGCCCACGCAGCTAGAGCAGAGGCAGGAAACACCCCCCATCTCAGCACACCACCATCTACCGCACTTCCCTTAGGGCTGAACCCAGTCCCAGACGTGCAGGGAGCCGTCGCTCGCTGCAGACAGCACAGTGTGGGGTTTGTGCGGGTGCCACGTGTGCACAGTGACCAGGGCAGGGTCCCCACTGCCGTCCAGCGCGTGGCCTCTGTGAACAAAGATGGGCTCTGCTTCCCTGCCAGAGCTGTCCCAGCTCTGCGTGTCGTACACGTGCACAGTCCCATCAAAACCTTGGATAAAAGGGAGTCAGAGAGTGCAGGGATTAATTGCTTTGCTCCAGTGTGGCTGGGCTCAGGCTCACCTCCCAGCAGGAACAAGGACAAACAGCCCAGCCCAGACTGTGAGAGCAGAGCAGCCGTGCCTCTGAGGAGCACATCTCAAGCACACAGAGCCCGGGCCAGATCCCAAAAGCTTGTGGAGGGACCAGTGTGAATGTGCACAGCTCTGGCCAAGAGGTGGCCCTGCTGCCCCGCTGGTGTTATCAATGCTGTGCCCTCAGCCAGGCTGCCATGGGCACTGTCAGGGCAGTGCCTGTGGTGGGCTTGGGGACTTTGATCACCCAAGAAGGCAGCAGGCACTTCCCAGAACCCATCCAGGCCCCTTCTGGAGTTGTTGGGGAGAGACAGCTGCAGAGCACGACTAGCTGGATCCCTGCTGGCTCCAGAGGCAGCTCTGAACAGCCACCCCGTCACTGGGGGGTTTTAGGCGGGGTGCACTGGGCCCTGACAAAAAACACAAGTCAAAAAAGCAGCCAGAGAAGGAGATGTCTGCCCAAAGCACCCACCTGAAACGGCAATGCAGCCTTGCAGCACAGGAGCCCAGGACACGCACAGGAACTCGGCGGCCGAGCTGGGAGAGGGGACTCTGGCCGTGGCCGAGGCCAAGGGCTCGGAGGCTTTCCTGAGGTCCGTGAGGGTGAGGAGGCCCCTGCTCGAGAGGCGAGCCACGGTCTGGGCGCCCGGCGCCGAGCCCTGGGCGGCACAGGCGGTGCCCAGGCACCAGCGGTCCCCGGTGGGCACGGCGGGCGCAGCCACGGCCCGCAGGGCTCCCCGAGGCTGCCGCACGTCGGCCACGCAGAGCCGGCCCCGTGTGCAGCACAGCACCACAGTGCTGCCGTCCAGGAACGCCAGCCCCGCCAGCTCCTCACTGCCCAGAGAGCCTGCGGACACAGCCAGGCCCCAGTGCCACTGCGGGGCCACGCTGCAGCCCTGCCCGGGCACAGAGCGGGGTGTGCGCTCGGAGCTACCGCCCCTGGCACACGGCACCCCCATGGAGCTGCTGGAGCCAGCCCAGGGCAGGCCAAGGACATGGAGGGCTGGAGCCCCTCTGCTCGAGAGCTGGGGGGGTTCCCCTGGAGAAGAGAAGCTCCAGGGAGACCGGAGAGACCCTTCCAGGGCCTAAAGGGGCTCCAGGAGAGCTGGAGAGGGACTGGGGACAAGGGAGGGAGGGACAGGACACAGGGAATGGCTTCCCACTGCCAGAGGGCAGGGATAGGTGGGATGTTGGGAAGGAATTCTTGGCTGTGAGGGTGGAGAGGCCCTGGCACAGGCTGCCCAGGGAAGCTGTGGCTGCCCCATCCCTGGAAGCTGGACAGGGCTTGGAGCAACCTGGGCTAGTGGGAGGTGCCCCTGGCACACACCTGAAAGCACCTGCTCAGTGGAATGTTTGCTACTCGAGCTTGCTTTACCCAACCCCCCCAGCTCCAAAGAATCAGACATCAGGCTTGCTTTGCATACCTGCTGTGTAGATGTTTTTCCTCAGCTCCACCTCTGTGATCTGAACACTGTCCAGCGTTGAGCCATGAAGGACCCAGGGGCCTCTGGCTGAAATGGTGGCAATTTTGGCCCAGGGCTGCCCCGTGGTGTTTTCTGTGGCTATGGTGCTCACAGGTTTAATAACATCTGCCAGGAAGAGACAGAAACAGCTGTAGGACACATCAGGAGCCAAGCAATCCAGCAGGTTAGGCAGTTTCACAACGACGCAGATAAGAGTGACCTACTAAACCAATTAGAAATCTAATTATGCCTGACCCCCTCTCCAGGATAAATCCCCTCTTTCCCACACACCCAGCAGGGACTGACAATAAATGGAGCAAAACACACAGAAAGTTGTGAAGGGGGAGCTGGGGAAGTTTGATGCAATGACTACACTGGGAAACCCCGTGAGCTCAGAAACACGTCCCCTTACCAGAGTCCTCTGCTGACACCTGCCACACCTGCAGGGAGCTGTCGGGGGGGCCACTTGTCACCAGCAAGCTGAGGGAACAGGAAGGGTCTCACAAAACTCCTCAGGAGCAGAGAACAGTCTCATTTAGCCCAAAGACAAACTGCTCTGCTGCTCCTGTGAGCAGGAGCTTTGCCTCTGCTTGGAGCAGAGCAGGGGCTGGAAGGACCATAATCTTGTGCAGGGTGCTCCACACAGCCCAGGCAACAGCCCTTATGAGGATATTTTATGAGGATATGATGAGGAGTGGCTGAGGGAGCTGGGGGGGCTCAGCCTGGAGAAAAGGAGGCTCAGGGGGGATCTTCTCACTCTCTGCAACTCTGTGACAGGAGGGGGGAGCCAGAGAGGGGTCAGGCTCTGCTCCCAGGGAACAAGGGACAGGAGGAGAGGGAATGGCCTCAAGTTGTGTCAGGGGAGGTTCAGGTTGGATATTAGGGAAACTAATTAGGGAAACTGGGTATTCCCTACCCATACCCAAGCTGCTCTCAGGGCTGGCAGCACCAACCAGCCAAGTAGGGAAGCAGCTCTCAGTGGATAAATCCCCTTTCACCTGGAAGGACCTGGAGGCCATACCTGGTGTCTGGCACATATTTCAGGCTGTACACCGGGCGCTTTGAAAATCCACCACACTCCACCTTGAAGTCTCTCTCTGGACACAGGCCCTAGAAGGCAGAGGCAAAGCCACTTCTTCACACACAGTGGTGCCCAACTTGGGCTTGGTTACCGTGAGAAAAGGCAGAGACATGAGATACACTCTCAGCCCCTGGCCATGCCCCTGCCAGAGCAACAGGGCACAGTGAAGGCCACCAAGCCCTGGTCCCTGAGGCCACCAGGCCAAGGGGGGCACAGAGGTCTGGTGCCCCCCTGGCTGCACACCCACCTGTGTCTCCTTTGCCTGCAGCGCTGGCGGAGGGATCAGCTGCAGGATCTCGTTCCCACCGGACTGTCCATACCCGGCCACACCGACACCTTGCGGGGTGGGCAGTGCGGGTCAGGGACACAGTGGGGGCTGAGCCCTGCCGGCCCTCCCTCCCTGAGACACCCGCCCCGAGCTCCAGCCCGGGCTGAGCCCGGCACAGCCGCCCGACAGCCGCTCAGCCCCTGTCCCGGCCCGCACTCACGGCTGCCGCGGGCCCATTCGATGACGCGGGTGGGCGCCTGGAGCTCGAAGGTGTGCAGGTCGCGGTACCTGCGGGGAGGGGACAGGGCGGGTGTGAGGCCGGCAGGGTGCCGGGGTGCGGGGGGCGGGGGTGTCGCGGGGGTCCCTCACAGGCGCAGCGACTGCAGCAGCCACTCGTCCGCCGCCTCCATGGCAACGCCCCCGCCCGGCGCGCAACAGACGTCACGCGGCGGCGCGCGACACTGGTGTCACCGCCGCCATGAGGGAAGGGCAGGGGGGACACTGTCCCGGTCCCCGGCCTTGGGCACCCCGGGATGGCATCCTCTGGATACAGTCCTCCTGGAACAGAACGAATAACATTTTGGAAAGGGAAAAAAAAAATAAAGGTTTCCTGCTGGCTGTGGCTGTGCCACTAAAGCAGCCCGCGGGTGATGCCCTGGAGTCTGTGTGTGCAATAGTCTGGAGTCTACACCGAATTTGGGAAAAAAAAAAAAAAAAAAGTCCCAATAAATTTGGAGTGAGTTACTTTACTGTGCAGAAGGTTTCTTTCCCCCCAAAAATGAAGGAAAAAGGAACAGGGAAAAAAAACCCAAACAAACCCAAACAAAACAAAACAAAAAAACCCCAAAATAAAACAAACCAAACAAAAAAGACAAACCAAAACAAAACCAAAAAAACAAACAAACCCCCCCCCCAAAAAAAAAAACCCAAAACCTGACCCAAACCTGAAAGACGATGCTAAGTGCTAAAAAAGCAAATGAGTGAAATAAGTGATTAAACATAGAATCATGGAAGGGCTTGGGCTGGAAGGGACCTCAAAGCTCATCTCATTCCACCCCTGCTGCCTTGGGCAGGGACACTTTCCGCTGGAGCACGTGGCTCAAAGCCCCCTCCAGCCTCATCCTGGCAAAAGGGTTTAATAGAAATCTCAAGCTGCAAACCACATCATATAAATTATTTTTTAAATATATGTATACACACACACTCACATATATATAAAAGAGTGGGTTGTGTATATGAAAATGACTAAAACCTAAAAATGAGATGGAAATAATTGCCCTGCAGACAGCTGTATCAAAATCGGAAGTGAGCTGTGCACTCTGTGTGTTCAGGAGTGGAGAAACACAAAAGGGGAAAGCAAAAGGGAAAAATGAATTCTGGTATCAATTTACATGACAAATACGTGCTGATTAGTACACGGACTGACTAAGCTGTTACATTTTTTTTCCCCATGCAAGATATCGCTGGGACAAAAGGCTTATCAGCATATACATGTAAAAATTCATAGAAGCAGGAGATGGAAATATTCTTCCTCCCTGTTTATCTCCCCAGAGCTGGTGTGTGAGCTGAGGAGTTAACAATTAATGTGACCGACAGCATCCTCTGACACCAGGCAGCAAACCCAGCAGGTCCAGGCTGTGAGCTGAGGGCACAGTCCCTCTGCTCTGGAGCCAGTCTGGGAGAGCTGGGAGGGTTCCTCTGGAGGAGAGAAGCTCCAGGGAGACCTGGGAGCCCCTTCCAGGGCCTAAAGGGGCTCCAGGAGAGCTGGAGAGGGACTGGGGACAAGGGATGGAGGGACAGGACATAGGGAATGGCTTCCCAGTGCCAGAGAGCAGGGATAGGTGGGATACTGGGAAGGGATTCTTGTCTGTGAGGGTGGGGAGGCCCTGGCACAGGCTGCCCAGAGAAGCTGTGGCTGCCCCTGGATCCCTGGAAGTGTCCAAGGCCAGGTTGGAGCAACCTGGGCTAGTGGAAGGTGTCCCTGCCCACGGCAAGGAATGGAATGAGATGTTTTGTAAGGTCCCTTCCAACCCAACCCCTCTGTGACTGTGTGATTCTATGAAGACAGGGAGAGCTGGCACCCCCGGCACCCACCCTGGGCTTGTCCCCGTGTTATCCATGCAGGAACCAGTTTCCTGCTCAGGCTCAAAGACCTGAGCATGCCATTTATTGTGGTGTATCCAGTGTTTAATCATCCAGTATTAACAGCTGTGTCACTCAGTTTTGAGTGCTTGGTGGCAGATGCACCTTGGTGGTGCAATCCCGCAGGAACAGCAGAGGATGGAAACTCTTGTGCTGCTTTGGAGCAGAGGGAGGTGAAGGGACAGGTCAATCCCAAAGGGTTGCCAGGAAGCATTTAGTGACAATAATGTGAATTCCCAAGCAAGTGTTTTAAAGGGGTGATGTCAAAATTATCTGTACTCTGACTTCACTCACGTTTGAAGCAATTGAAGGGTTGAAGTGGGTGTTACAGCATCGAGGAACACGTCTGTCCCTGGTGGAGTGGCTGCAGTCAGGTACAGATCATTCCTCTTTATCCCAGGGCAGTGGCTTGTACAGCCAGCCAGGGGAGCAGAACAGTGACTGTTATTGCCACGTCATTAAGACTCGCTGTGTTCAGGAGGTTTCTTATGGACATGAACAGATGCAGCATCACGGTTTTGTTGTGGGGATTAACTTTAAACTGAAAGGGGGAAGGGCTGTGTTAAGATAATGTCTGGTGGGCACAGGCAGAACCTGGAGACCAGGAACCTCCTGGAAGTGAACAAATGACTCTGCAGTTATTGAGGTATGTTCAGGAGCTTTAGAGCTTACACTGCATTGCGAAAACCCAAAGTGGTGTTACTCAAACTAATCCAGAATTTCCCGCAAGTACAAGAACACAGAGCAATTATGCGTTAGAGAAGGATTAGTGAACATAACGGGTAATCAGGGTGAGAGCAGAGTGATCCAGAGACCGGAGCACAGCCGGAGGTGGGGTTTTCTTGGCAGCAGGGGGATTACCTGGCACTGCCCATGCCCAACCAGCTCACTGCTGCAGGCTCCTCCACGTGCTCTGACCATTTCTTGATCCTTACATCTGACACCACAAAAACTGCATCAAAGGCAGAACTGAAACACGTTAGCATTCCCCTTGCATAGTACCCAGGTGCTTTGGTGGCAGAAGAGAGGAGGAGGAATTGCTTGCTGTCTCTCAGAGAAACAACTTTGTAAATGCTTTGGCTTTTGCAGAACTATGCATAGCTAAAAAAATGCTATTGCTGCAGTCATTTTAATCATGGGGACTCACCTCTCTTCTCTGTCGAACAAATACCACTTTATTATTATTATCGTTATAAATTATCCTCTTGCCCTGGTAGGCTCTCAGTAAACTCAGTGAAACTGTAGCAATTTATAAACCCGTGTTTCCATCATGAGTGCTGATAAGTAATATTGTCATCTGAATGCTTCGTATTATTATCAGGTGGCAGCATCTCTGAATGTCACTCCTTATTTCGCTCACCCAGTGCAATCACGGTGTGCTGGCAGAGGCCAGGCTGTCTCTATAAATAATCCACACTCCAAGGTGCAAAAATAACACTTTATCTCAGCTCTGTTCAAAGCAGGAGCAGCAATGACAAAAGTTCTCGCAAGCTCTAAGAGCATTTGCAAATCAAAGCAAATAAACTATTTTTTCTGACCCACCTGTTTCTGAAAACAACTGTATCAGTCATATCCAAGACCAAACAATGTCAGAGCAAACTGATTTCCTTTGAAAACATGGAAACTGAGTTTGTCAACAGCAAAGAACCAGCAGAGGTGTGCATTTCCACATTGCTAAAGCATTTTTGTGTGTAATTAAAGCAAACCTGGGCAGGAGGATTTAGATTCACTCACTATAAGGTGAGACTGGGGGGGTCTTCACTACCTGCACATGTGGTCAAGTAATGAGGAGAAAAAGAAGCTGAGCCCACTCAAGCCTGGAAAACTGGTGCTCAGAGCCTGCAGCTTCTTCTGCTTGATGTAATTCTTATCTATTTTTTGTTTCATATAAAGCTGAGACGAAGGTTTGGAGCAGAAAACGCATTATGGGGAATGCAATGCCTTGTACAAGGCAGCTGCATGACCTACTGGATATTGGATAATGCTATTGCTGCAGATAACAAATAATGTTAGTTGAAAATTGTTTCTAGCTGTTAGGCAAAATTATTATATTGTCAGATGTGATGAGTGAGGGAAGTAGAAAGGGGTTTAGTGTCCCATCTTGGCAGTTCTGTGATATTGTCCTGTGTGCTGCTTGCGAGCCTCTCAACCCTCCCTGCCCAACCTTGCTCTGGGACACAAGTGTCAGGAGCCAGCTGAGGTGTTGGCTTCCCTCTTGAGCAGCCAACAGCATTCCCAGGTGAAAGGGTGCAGTTCCCCAAAGTGAAGGAACAGGTCCCACTGTAGAAGGGGAAAACAGTTTCCAAATGATGAAAACCCCTTTGGGTGACTTTTCTCCTTTCGTGTGGTCATGCTGGCAAAGGGGGGCTGCACTGGGGCTGCTCCCTCACTGCAGACTCCCCTCCTGCTCAGGAGGTCCTGGGAGGGTCCCCTCCTCCTCCAGGCTGAGTCCCAGAGACAGTGCAGCCTGCAAGAGGGGACAGAAGTCCAAGTCATGGTTAAACAACCTCACAGGTGTCAGGAGAGGAGCGCTGGAAGCATTAGGTAGAGATAATCTCTGTTTTGTGATGCTGCAGCCAATACAGAATTATTACACGGGGTTTTTATGATTATCCTTTAGACAGGATGTCAAAACATAAAGATGTTAAAACATCAGAAAAATCCTGAGAATGGTTGAAAGTCTGGAAAGTGTGTATTACAGCCAGAGCCTCTGGCCACTCATTTGCTAGGGAAGAGCTGGATCATTGCATGTGAATTTACATGGGCAACAGGGATCTGGTGTCAGAAAAAAAAAACCCACCCCATCCTATGGTGGGAAATGAGTTACACCAAACTGGAAATAAGGCTTACGTTTCTAGCGGTGAGAATAATACAAAAAAACATTTTGCTGGTTGTTATGAAGGGTTCTTCACTGCTAAACACTTTGTTAGGGGGAGGATTTCAATGAAAACTGAAAACATCAAAATAGAAGTGGTGGGTCATTGGCCTGCTCTGGAGGAAAAAGGAATTAAATAAGTTCTGGATGAACAATCCCACTTTCTGGTGCTTGATAGCATTGACAATTCATGGTGGCTTATTGTGTGTTGCTTCATCCTGGCTTTCCTAGTGCAGGAGCCTGGGGCTCAGGCTGTGGGATGTCAGAGGGGGTTGATGGCACACAGATCTGGTTTCACCCAGCTGCCTGTGCTCCATTTTTAATTACCTTTAACTTTTCCCACTGTTCTGCAGCCCTGTTAAGTGATTTTGTAGTCTTCTTATCTGGGAGCAACAGAGTCCAGGGTCACCTCTGTCATTCGTAGGGAAAGTCATTTCTGTCACCCCTGAAAGTCTTAAATGGAGGAATTAAAACAGTGCATCCTCCATGGTGGGGGAAAAGAAACATGGTACTGCTCTAGTTCAGCTTTATTTAATGCATCCATGGCTTTATTTAGTATATTTTCAGGTTTTTTTAGCACATTCACAGCTTTATTTAGTGTGTCGGTGATTTAGTCACTGGAGGGTAGAAACCAAACCAGAAAATCATAAATATTACAGCAAGTCTACTAAAAAAAGTCATCAGAATAGGCTGGAATATGTTAACAGGATATGCCCCAGTTCAGGGGAAGCAAACAGAACTCCAAAGGCAACAATGTCTTAATTTACCAGAGCACTGAAATAATAAATAACACGAGGCTTCCACACTGCTACACATTTTACCCAAATAAATTTGAATTATTTTAGAAAGGGACTCAGATGAAAACCTAGAATTTCTTTTTACTTCCAGGTAATTTCCTAGTACATGAAATTTTAATGATAATAATTTTCACTGTAATTGTTTTGGCTGATGGAGGTGGTCACCATCATGTCTTTTACCAGGGTAAGAAATGTTGCATGATGTTCAAAGACACTGTAATAAAAAAAAAAAAAGAAGTGTGTGTTAGTGAGTGCAGCTTAGATGGAGGGGGACACAATGTATGGCAGTTTACAGCCCTCATGGGTCTGTATTTTATATAATGTAGCCCTACAGTTGCATTATTCACATAAACTTGGGATCCTTTTTGGGTTTCTCCGGGAAGGGTAGGACAGAGTGTGCTGTACTTTTCTATTTATTTTGCATTATGAGCATTTAAGGTTCCTGAGGTACAAAGATTTTCTTCCTTCTCAATAGAAAATACTTCCTTTGTTGCTCATAAAGATTTCATGCAGATTGGAAAGGACTATTCTGCCCAAACCCTATGGAATATGCTTATTTGCTATGGAAAAATAGAGCAGCATTTTGGAAACTTCTGACAACTTCTATTCAAGCCACAAAAGAGCTGCTGCCCTTTCATGGGCACAAATTCCCTGGGAATTTATCTATTTTCTCTAACATTGGGCAAATCAAAACTAAGATAGTGTTCAGAAGAAAAAAAAAAACAAAAACCACCCTGATTTTCATTAGGTTTAGGCTAAAAAAAGAAGGAGAAATGATGCTTAATTAAGTTTTTATGCCTTTTCTTGGTTTCCTTATCCCAATTTAAGAGAGGGGAAATAAAGCTTACTTGGAAATGTTTTGTGCATGGCCACAAGTAGCTTAGAGTAATGGTTGATCTCATGCAATTTCCAAACTTTATTAAATCTCTGGTAATTTTCAGATTGTTTTACCTTTCACCCAGAAAATCATCTCTGTAACCGTATAGGAGAGATCCACTTAATATTACAAATAAATAGATTTTCTGCCACCCCGAGATTTAAATACAATTGATATTTTGTTTGCTCTCTACCTCTCATCTAATCTAACCTTCTCCATTTCTCATCCTTGTTATTATTTGTTTCCAAACTGGTAAGCTTTGAGGATGTCATTTGTATTAAAAAATGCCAGGCTATTAAAAACCCAAGATAATTTATTGTACCAGAATAAAATCACCAGCATGTAATCTCCTTAAAATTAGCATCGATTTGAACTTGTTTTCAGACATAGTACATCAAACTCTCATCCCTTGGAGCCTGTTGACATGGATTACAATCATATTTTTCCATCCTCGACCCCTGTAGAAAAAGGTAAATGAAATTGAAACACTTAATTAGTCTGAGAAATGTTTTCCTGTTAACAGAACAGTCGCAGCAATAGCTCAGTCGTCCTTTGGAGTTGTAACAAGGTTTTCCCTTCTTCAGCGCTATCCTTAGTGGGAAGTGTGTGACTCCTGCAATTCTTATCTGGACACTGTAATAGATACGGATCCTATCTGAGCTGCTGCCCTGCTCCCAGGGGATGCTCTCGGTGACATTTTCCTGGCCTGAGCCAGGACATCCACCCATTCTGCTCCTACCAGAGCATCTCGGCAGCTCCACTCCCCCTGGCAGCAGCTGGAGATGGTACAACCATCTGCACCCAGAGCAGCCGAGGAGGAGTTTTCACCACCCAGCCCTGGCACAGCTGCCCGGGGCAGTGGGGGAGTCCCCATCCCTGGGGGCTTTAAAAACTTATGTGCATGTGGCCCCTGGGGACGTGGGTTAGTGGTTAGCACAGCCCAAATGATTCCATGATTTTATGATCCTGTGATTGCCGGAGCAACTTCCCCCTTGAATTTCCGATTGCATCCAAGCAGACGTGGTGCCCCTCACGGTGGAGTCCCTGGGTGCTCATGTTAAAGATCCTAAACATTCAGGAGAAGCTGCATTTCCAAACATTTCCCTTTGTTTGGAAGTACTAATTTTGTTTTGAAATACTAATTCTCACACTTGGTTGGCAACACCACTAAAAACAGCGCAAATTGGTCTCTCAGTGACTTGGAGATCTTTGGAGTTTCAGGAATGTTTTTCAGAATAATTAATATCCAGGGACAGCACAATCAGAGCTTGCAGAGCTCGAGCTGGAGTGTGCTGAAGCCTCAGGGAGCCCGAGCATCAGCTGGCTTGGGTCCTAGAGAGCATGAGTGGGAGCTTTAAAGACATTAAAGCCTTTCAACTGGATTTTATTTTGCAGCTCTGACATGATAAGGAGCTCCAGGGGACTCGGTCTATGGAGGGATGTTACACTTTGGGCCTCTCTGCAGATGTGGGGCGTCATCCTGGAGCCACTTTTTGTCCAACTGTAAATAAACTCATGAACACTGCTGTGCCCTGTGGGTGTCCCAGAGTACAGCAAGGGTTTTCATTCTCCTCATTATGCCTTGCTAGGAAATACTTCCTTTTTCTCATAGATGCTAAAGAGAAAAGATTCAGTGAAGCATTAATTTATGTAAAAAAATTCTTACATTGGTACCATCTGAATTAACATTTACTCTCTTTATTTCATTTTGTCTTAAAGAAAATTAATAACATGTCCACGTGTCTGTTTAAAACCATCCATAGAACCAGAGCATCGCAAAATCATAGAATCACAGAATGGTTTGGGTTGGAAGGGACCATTAAAGGTCACCTAATTCAGCCCCCTGCAATGAGCAGGGACATCTTCCACTAGACCAGGTTGCTCAGACCCGCATTCTCTCCTGCAGTAGATTCCTTTACTGGTTTTGGAGAGCATCCCCTGCTCCTGCCTTTGGGGCAGTTCACAAATCAGCTCTGCCTTCACCTTATCTTCATCCCCTCCACCCTGCTCCCTGGGTGTGTGTGATCCGGGTGTGATCCCATACAGGAGCAAGCAAATGCTTTGGGAATAACGATCCCGGCTTGCCCCAGTTTCGAAGATTATTGACCATACCACTGATTTTGAATTTCAAAAGATGTGGGTGGGGAAATGCCCATTTCTGCCTACGGAGATCAAACGCTGGCTGTCGCTCCTCAGCTCCGCAATTTCACCGAGCGTGCACAATCAGCTCTTAACAAAACAGTGGAATAAGGGCAGATTAATAAATGGATAAGCTGCGAACATGCTGAGTGACACAGCTGGATCTAATCTGTATTTGGATGCCATAAAAATGCATTTCCCTACAGCATGTGAGTTTTATGTAAATCACTCCCAGAGCTCAAGTAGCGAAAACAAGAACAGGGAGGGATGTGGGGTCAGGGGGACAATGGCCCCTTCCTTCCCTGTCCTTGTGTTCTTCCTGTGCACCAGGCACGTGCCATCCTGTTACAGAGGGCTGGAGGATTTGGGGATTTCCCAGAAGCACAGTGGGTTTTGTGCTGTACAGCCTCCGGGGGGCTGTTCAGGGGAGCACCCCCGAATTTATAGGCAGGGCTTGGGGGGTTTCTTGGGGGTGGGTTGAGAGGTGAGTGGCACTGACTTGATTCATGGGACAACTCATCGACAGAGCCCTGACGTGGCAGATGGGGACACTGAGGCTGCAGGAAACCATGGGATGCGTTCAAGGTGTGGGGTGGGAAGGGGCAACCCCAGCTCATACAAATCTGTGAGCAGTGGGAACCCAGAACTGCTGTTTGGTATTTCCTTTTGCTTAGCTAAAAAATTGGCAGTTTAAGTAATTATTTTTTAATTTCCTCAATTTGCCCAGAGATATGCACAGAAATAAAATTCAGCCCGAGCCCCAGGACTCTCTGGAGATTTCCTGGGCTGCGGGATAAAGGATGTTGAAGTCTTCGGGCATCCCAGCGGCGGGACTTCGCAGGCTCCCTTGTTTGCACGGAGGAATCTCCTCCTTCTGTGCTCTGACACTGCCACCCCCTGGCACATCGACACCTCCAGGGACCGCACATACACAGCCTCCCTGGGCAGCCTGTGCCGCTGCCTCACCACCCTCACAGGGAAGAATTTGTCCCCGGTACCCCCCACCCAAGCTCTGGACACATTTCTAGGAGTTGTGAAGGGCTGCGTGGCAAATCCCTCTGCTCTCTGCAGCTGAAAGGGGAGACGAGTGGAAATACGATGTTGAACCCTGGCTGACCTGAAAATAAACCCCAAAGGTGCATGAATATATCTCCTCCAAGCTTTCCCCTTTCCCTCTGCTCTCCCATAGTGGCATTGTGTAGGGAAAGGCACATCCATGCTGTGGCAGCTAATTTTATGCTGCCCTGTATTTGATATAAGAACTGGAAAACCATTTTGCTCTTGGTTTTGTACAGCTCACCCAGTTTCATCAGAGCTTATTTATAGAGCAGAAAAGGACACATGAAGACCTCGCTGGTCTCTCTAAGCTGGAACAAATATTCCACTATACTCCTATTATTTCCACACTGAAATATTTTGTCTGAACCAAATTTTAACACACTCACGGGAAAACCTTCCAGCACTAAAAGGACCAGCTGCAGTGACCAGCCAGTGACAGCAATTAACTACTGCTCACTTCTGTGGCATCAAACTCAAGGTACAATTCAGATAAAAGCATTTTCTGACATATATATCAGTGTGAGCCTACAGATGTACCTCCATATTTACACACATCTGTGTATAGATAAATATATGTGTGAATACACTGACTCAGCAGCCCTTCACCACGAGAGGGCAGGCAAAGAATACGAAAACCAGTTGTCCTTTCTGTTCCCTGTCAATGAGCAAATCGTTCAGTGGCCAGAAAATATCACCACTGTTTTCTTTGATCATCTCCAATGACCCTCTTGACACAGAATTGCAGAATGGTTTGGGTTGGATGGGACCAGGTCCACCCTCCACGCAGTGAGCAAGGACACCTTCTACCTGACCAGGCTGCTCAGAGTCACGTCCAACCTGGCCTAGGACACTTCCCGGGATGGGGCAGCCACAGCTTCTCTGGGCAACCTGTGCCAGTGTTTTACCACTCTCATTTTAAAATTCTTCCTCCTATCTCATCTAAATCAACAGTCTTTGAGTTCAAAACCATTACCCCTTGTTCTAGGGCAGCAGGCCCTGCTAAAAAGTTTTCATCCTGAGTCTCAACCCTTACAACAACCTCCTATGGCACAGTGTGATGGCTGGTTTTTGTTTTGCTTGTTTTGTTTGTTTTGTTTGTCTAGAAATTTTCCACATCTTTCAGGGATGGACTGGGCTGAGCTGGGAGCAATTCCCTGTGGGGTGACCACAGCGAGTGCCACAAGTGAAAGGGGAGAAACTTCCTCCCTGCTGCAGCTGAAACCTCTTTAAAGGACATGGCAGGGACAGACCTCCTGGGCAGGGCGGGCCAAGGGGTGTGTAGGGATCCTTGTGCAAAACACACTGCCTTTGACCTGGGGAGGAGAAGGAGGTACAATCTAACCCCAGAAGCTGCATCCCAATTTCTTAACAGAGATCTTTAAATTTGTGTGCCAGGTGATGGTTTATAGGGGTACTGAGGCTCTTGAGGGAGGAATTCTGGTCAGGGCTTTGCTCAAAGGGGTGATGGCTGTCAGACCCTCAAAGCAACACCAACACGGCAGAATCATAACACTTGTAACACTGCCAGAGATACCATCCCCAAGTGGCTTCTCTCAAGGAAACCTGGGAATTATTTTAAGGGATTGATGTGTCCAGCTGGGATTTACACCAGCAGGAGGTACACTCACAACCAGCCAAAAAAAAATCCCTCTCTCTGTTTCCTGACTGCAAGAGGGACTCATTTCCCTTAATTCTGAATCTGTGTCTGAGTTAGTCACTCACCACTCCCTTCGTGCTCACAGGAGAAAGTCAGAGCTCCTTGTGGTTGATTCATCTGCTGGAGAAGGAGGTGAATCACAGGCAAGAAGGGCTTCCATTTCCCTCCATGGGCTGTGGAGGATATCAAAATCAGTGGCTCCTCTGATAGATACTGACCTTGCAGATGTCTGCATTTGATCAGAGGTACCTCATCTTTTTCACCTGTGACATTATTCTGGGGTTACAAATTTCTATGAGAAGAAGGAGACCAGGACTTTACCCAGCTCTTCAAAGCTGCTGCCATCACTTCTTCTACCTTTCAGGGGGCTGGTGATACATATTTGAGCACAACTGTCTGTGCCTCTATGTTCCCTGTATTTTACCACTCCAGTGCACTAAAGTTCCTAGTGCCAGTGTAGCCTGTGCACTGGTTCCAAAGGTTTTGCTGAGTGCCTCTCACCTCTGAAATCCAGAGCATTTTCAGCAGCAAATTAGATTTTCAGCGTTTGGAAAAATCAGATCCATAAGCAGGATTGTTTCCTTCAGGTTGTTGCCCTGTGTCTGCTGTCTCCCTCCACTGAAATAACTCCAACATCTGCCTAATGTATCCCCTGCTTCATTATCTGGTCCAGAGGGGTTGTTGGATGGTGCAGGTACTTTCCTCCTCCAGCAGTGTGTTCCACCTGGAGCACTGCACCATGACAGACTGTGCCAGCACAGCAAGGACTATGCTCAGGGGTTAAGTCAGGGTTTCAATCTTTTTCCTTCATGGGAAAAAAAAAAAAAAAAAAAGGAAAAAAAATCCAAAATACATCATTGGGGGAAGAAGTTATACTACGCAAAAGCTGACACACTCTGCAGGAAGCAAAGACATTTTGGAAATAGCCCAGAATCCACCTGTGAACCATATATATTAAACAAAAAAAAAAGATGACATAGTGATGGAACAAGGGGCTTGTTATGGGGAGGATCAAAGGGTTTGAGGAACATGACAAAATTAGAGCATTTCTAACTAATTTCTTCTCTCCTTAGGATTATTGCAAACTTATTTTCTTTTCAGCATGTGCCTAAAAAAATCAACATAGAAGGAGCAAAAGATAGGGTAGATCACACTGAACCGACTGTGGTGAAATCCTTTTCTGCAAAAGCTGAAAATTACCTGTGTCATGATCAGCTTCAATGCCCTGTAGATTTAACACCTGTAATCCCTTCACTATAGCTTCCCTGCAGCAAGACACCACTTAGCCAAAGAAAACACGGTAAGGAGGTGGAAAGAAGGGACAACAAAAAGGGAAAATGGATTATTTCAGCAGTGGTTGGTAAGTTAAACTCACTTTTGTAAGGTCTGAGTCAGTAGCAGGGACTGAAAATGCCAGGGGGAGAGACCAACTTTCCTCTTCATTCTCCCACCTAAAAGGAAATGAAAAGGCGGAACAAGAATGGATGACACTTCACACTTCAAATGGAGCAGGAGATTTAGAGAGAAACATGATCTTTAACCCCATTAGTGCAGTCCACAGAGAAAATTATTCTGCAGCTTGTTTGTCACCACCTGATTCATCAATCCTCCTGCTGTTGCAGTGGTAGACCAGAGATATGAGAAATATTTGCAGGAGAAACCACATCAGTCTCATTTGGTTTGCATTTCAATATAAACCGGGTTTATCCCAATGGAGCACAGTCTTCCTGCTGATAAAGCTTTGGGCTGTTCAAACAGAGGCTAGAAGATGTCCCTGGAGATGGTAGTGGGGGGCAGAACAAGCCCAGAAACACCTGAAAACTCTGGGTTGGGTGCAGGCTGCCTCCAGCCACCTGAGCGGGCAGGGCAAGTGTGAGGCTGGAGCTCTCTGCCCTTATTTCTGCCTTCTCCAGATGTTCACCTGGCACCTCAAGGGCTCTCTGGGTAGTGGTGTATGTCCAAGGCCCACACAGGATGGAAAATAAAATCAGGGGACCCTGGAGACAGTTTTGGCCCCCCACGATGCAAACACAAATTCCATTTGCCCCATTTCAGCTCCCCCCAAACTGTGGGACGCTGCAGCTCCTGTGATATGAGTTTACTTGCCTGGCAGTTTTGCCCACATACAGTTTTCCCTCTCCCTTTTCTCTTTCTGCCTCACTGCTGCATAGCCCAGGAGCCCCCACACTGGGGCATTGTTTCCCCCCTCTCTCCCCCAGTTTATCTTCTGTGGTCTCTCACTCTGCACAAGACCCTTATCACCACTGTGACCTCCACTATATCCTGCAGTCGTTCCTGCTTACACCAGGAGCTTCCAGGATATCTGCCTCTCCGAGGGATGTACAATGTCCCTCAAGCCCCCAGATGTGAATCTTGCAGTACCAATGTCTTCCTGGCCCGAGGTGAGGTGGAGCTGAGGAAGGTCATGGTTGGTACCAGAGGGATTGAGCCAAGTCTGGACCAGGGAGGTGCCAAGAGCAGCTTCTCTCTCGAGTTCAACTAAAGACACCGTACCTGAGGCCTGCAAGCACCATATGAAGAGGCTGATGTGGGACAGGAACCACAGCTGCCCTGGTGACCAGGACAACTTCCCTGTGCTCCTCAGCAGCAGCACCAAGCCAAGCCAAAATCCTGGCGTTTGACACATCATCACGTTCCCAGCCACAAACTTCCCTCAACAGCAGCATGAACAGAGAAAGAGGAGCCAGAGCAAAGCTCTTGGACCTCTTGTTCCCCATGTATTTTTTTTTTTAAAGGAACAGGCTATAATCAGAGCTGGAGGAAATGGAGCATAAATATCAAACTTTGTTTAGTCTGGGGAAATATCATTTATAATTAGAGCTGGGCATCCTGTTGACATGATATAACCTATTTTAAGTGTGAGGTGAGCACATGGTCAACTTCTAATCTTTTGCAAGTGATTAAAAACTGCCAGTTCTTGTGTTCCTGACTCCTTCCTTTTGTATTCTTTTTCTTTCCCTTTTTTTTAGTGTAATTTCTAAAAAGCAGCTGGGCTAACATCAGCTCAAGATAATGACACTTATACTGGCAGGGATGTCTTGGAGCATCTCAGCAGCTGGAAATTTTGCTTTCTGCCCATGCACCTCTGCTTGTCTCCATGCCAGCCCCACCAGCCACGCCTGTTCACCTCCCATGAGGCTTAGAGGGGGAGGAGATGGTCCAGGACTGACTTTGTGTGACCAGCACTGACCTGTGGCCTTTCCTTTTGAAGTGGGATTTGCCAGTTGCCACATCCTGCTGCCCTGGTATGGAGGCATGTAGGATTTGTGCATGGCAGGTACCAGCAGAAAGTTATTGCAGAACTGCTGCTTGTAAGCAGTTTTGGAGGCAAGAGCCTACAAGTCTTCGAGGTGTGGTGTCCCTCCTGGAGTCCTTGGGCTCTTTTCCCGGGGTATGCACGGGTACATCGGTGCTGTCAGATAGCCTGGCTCCCCACACTGAGGGTTAGCTCTCCCGTGGGCACCCTTCCCACCAAACCAGCCTGTTCCCTCCAAATTGGGTGCAGTTCCTGCGTTTCCTTCAGGGCCTGCATCAGGTTTGGCTGCTTCTGCTCCTCACAGTCCTCCTACACCCTCCAGGAGCAGCTTTGCCCACTGTCCCCACTTTGTTCAAGGCATGATGAAAGCAAGGCAAACAACGACCTCAGGGCTCTGGGGGCACCATCCAGGGGCAGATGCCCGAGTGCCACACACCTGGACACATCCAGCTTACCTGAGGGAAGCACCAGGTCTGTGTGGATCAGGCCAGGGGTCACTCCCTGGGAGTGGGAGAGATGAACTGGAGAAGCATCTGCGCTCAGGTGTCACTGGGAATCAACTGTAAGTTGACCCAAGTTTCTGCTGCCCACACTCCAGAGGTGGAGGGCTCTAACAACAGCAGGATCAGCGGGAATAACTCCTTCTGCTTCCACATGAGTCTGAAATTTCTTGTCAGGAGGCTTCCTATTTGGTCTTTAATAAGCATGCATATACAGCTGTACATGTACAGGGGCAATAGCCAGTGCAGTAATGAAACCATTATTGTTTACTTCTTTACCACTGTGTGCATGTTACTGTTAAATCGACTATTCCTGCTACAATCTTACAGCAGCAACACGAGAAAAACGTATTTACTGCACTATTTAACGAACCACATCTTTCACATCTGGAGGCGTTTTCATCTCGAATCTGCCACTGTGGTGCAGATCTGAAGTGACTCTGTCTCACAGGAGCTGGTGTCCTACAGAGAGCAAACCTGTTGCAGAGGTTCAAGGGCTGCAGCCAGCATATGTTCAGCAGAATTCACCAAGCTGCCCGGCACATGGCATAAGGGCATTTTAATAAGCAGATGCAGGAAAGTGGGACAGAATTGATGCTGTCCAGGAGAAGGGAGCCATAACCCCAGTTTTTGGGGTGAAAATTCTTGGCCATCACTGCAGATCTAAGTGCAAAGGAGGGAAAAACACATGGTACTGAAGGCAAACCTGTCCTCCAAGGGGGAGGCCACTCAGTGGAGTTGCTCCTCGTGCACCCAGGGGAGGAGGGGGGAGGTTTTCTTTGGTCCCTGGTTGGGTGGCCCAGGGGTGAAGCCAAGACTCAGTCTGGCACTGTGACACCCACTGAGGAGCTGACAAAACCCTGCCAGGAGTTTGTGCTGCTGCAAACGACCAGGGAGAGCCAGAGCGCATGTGCCCAGGTGTCCGGGCACGGCTGAGCACACACAGGCAGCACGGACAATGTGCCAGCCCCCCACTGATTTCCACAAAAGCATTGCTTCAGAAATGAAAGGGAGCTTCACACCCAAGGGAAAGAAAGCACAGTCCACCCCTCTGCCCTTTTCAGAAGGCATTTATGTTATTACCCATTCAAGCATTAAACTGAATTTATCCTTTCCCCCAAGGATGCGTTCGGCCGTGCCACCGCTGTGCCACGAGTCACACCTGAGATGCTGGGACACCAAACACGATGTGTTTGCCCTGCTGTGGTGATTCCCTCCCATATACCCTCTTCCTGTGCACCCCATCCTTCATGGACTTGGAATTTAGGGTGTGCAGCCGGCTCAGTGGCCCTGGGTTACCCCAGCCCCTGAGACTCGGCAGGCTGGCAGCTGCGGGACCGGCACGGCCAACTTCAGAGACAGGCACGTGTCCCCAGAGCCTGCAGAGGGGATTTTTTGTGGTGCTCACAGGCTGTTTCATGTGTCAATACGAGAGGAGCGTAATTACCAGCTGAGAAACTGCAGGAAACAAGCCAAGGTTGAATGAACGAAATGGAAAATCAAGAGAAGCGCGGAGGACGCGCACATTTCCAAACTCTTACGGAGGTTTGCGTTCACGTGCTCGGGGCAGCCTGGGAATATATAAGAGCTCATGACTGCGAAGGAATGAATTCAAGGACCAGTCTATGGGGAGCGTTTTTTTTTTCCCTGTGACTGCAAACTTCTCTGGGAGTTCGCAGAGTTTTAGTCAGCTGGCATGCAACAGAGGTGCAACTTCCCCAAGGAAACTCATCCTCGGCTCGAGCTGGAAAGGCTGCTGGGAGAGTCCGGGAGGCAGAAGGCTCCTCCTCCTCCACCTCCAGCCTCAGAGCAGGTACGTGGAGCCGCGTGCGAAGCCGGGAGCTGCGGGAAAGTTGAGCTTTCAGCTGCGGGAGAGGTGGGGGCTCTGGTGGCTTAGAGCTGCAGCCTTTCGAAATAACACAGATGAGGAAGGTACTGTAGAAATAAAATATACCGTGTTTATGACTAGGCTGAGGAACTGGCTAAACACCCTGTGGAGATGGCTCTGTCCACACAGCTGTATGTTTAATCCATCAGGGACTTGCATTGCAGCGAGTTGGATCCTTTACGTTAAGGAGGCAGCCGGGTAGTTTATAACAATACAGTTGTCATACACTGGCTCTCTTATTATCCTCCGTGTTTGCACAGAAGATGGGGACAGGGTTGGGGTTTTTTCTTTCTTCCCAGGACTTCAGTCTATTTATGGTACTACTGCATTGTAGCGCTGTGAACCAGGAGTGCTGCAGAGATCAGCACTGAACACCAGTTAAATGCCACTCGCCCGGCTCTCCCACACTGGCTCCCGATACAGCCCTGGGCAAATCACACAGTCTCTGGGCAAAAGAGGCAAAATGCTGTTTGTGTGCCCTCACTGTGGGTGCTGTCATTGGGCTCTCCCTGTCTGAGCACGAGGTGTGAGACAGCAGGGTTATTTTGCTGCTCTCCAGATCCTGACAGCTTGAATGTCACCTTGGGTGAACGGTGACTTACTGAGAGGGTTTTGCTGCATCTGGGCTGTTACCAGGAGAATTAGTGTTTAGGCAGTACTTGGAACTAGTAAAGTTTTAGAAAATTGCGGTTTATGTAAAAGTCCCAGGAAATTTTCTAAGGCTAAGCCCTGTTGTGATTTTGATAGAAGTATTTTTGATAAAAGACAAATATGTGTCCCTTAAATAGAAGGAAAAGTTTGGGCTTGCACAACAGTGAAAATTTGGTGTCTTTTACTAGGATGTAATAATTTCACCTTTAAAACCAACTTATTACTCTAAAATGCTGAAATTCTTTAGTTTTCAAGAACAAAAATTCACAGACATCTCTTTTGAAAGCAGATGGTTACATCTCAGTGACTGTATTAATGCTTGGCCTTTTATTAACACCATGGATGGATTCAAGGTGGGGCATCAGTATCATGGAAATCAAGTCTATCAGAAATAATTTTCCTCACATCATTTTGTCACCTTGGACCATATAAATTGAGTACACCGTTTCCCAAGTACTGACCCTGCTGTCAATAATAAAAAAAAAAATTACTGAATTAAAAGCCTCTTTAATTTTACTCTCTTTTTGCTGCACTTAGATTATAAACTGGTGAGAAAATACTCTGGTTTGGTTCCCTGGGAATTTTGTTCCCCAGGGAGAGTATTTTGTCGTCTCATTGTTTAATCTGCAAAAGTACATGTCACCTTTTGCTGATACAAGAGTTTTTGTTTTCCATCTCCTGCTCTCCCTTTCCCCTGCCCCTCATTCACAAATTCTCCAGACTGGTGGGTTTCATGCAACCCTTGTTCATTTACATTTTCTTTCCTGCAGAGAGTGGTAAAAAAATGGGTGAGTAAAATAGGGAAACTGGTTAACCCTCAGTTAACTGGACACAGTGATTTTTGGTGGAGAAATGCAGTTGGCTGAACACCTGATAGAGGTGCATGTGGAGAGAGGACAGAGAGAGCAGGAAGGAAGGCAGCAGCTTCAGAAGACGGGAGGGCAGACATGTAGGGGTTACAGGACGTGCAGGAGTCCCTGTTTGGAGAGGTGCACTTGGCAGCAGGAGGGTGGGAGGCTGTGCCTGTGAGGCACCAAGCACAGTGCAGGTGGCACGAGCGGAAGAAACCAGGGGAAGCAGCGTCTGGAGATGCTGTAGGGCCGCAGGGGCTGGAGCTGTGCCTCCTTCCCAAAGGCTGTGGCCGAGGGTGGCATTGGCTGTTCATTTTTTAATAGGGCTGATAGGAATGTTGTCTCCAGCTCCCGGGTGGGGTGAATCCCCAGGGAGCTATTCCCGCCAAAAGGGAGCGAGGCTCGTCCCACTCCTGTGCTTACAGTTCAGAGGCACTTTCGAAGGCAGCAACTTGTCCTGTGTACTTCTCTGGAGAGTTTGGTTCACCCGGCTCGACACAGGACTCAGCCCAGCAGCAGTGCCTTAGAAAGCAGCAGGGCTGTGGGTGGACAGACTCCCAGAGGTCTGCAGGTTCCAGACACGTGATTGTCAAGGCATTTTCCTGTTTGTCTGAAACCCCGAGGAACCTGCAGCAGATTACAGACCAGCTGGGGAGAGCCAGTGGCTGGGACTTGCTTTTCCTTCTTGTTCTGGGCCGTGCTGGGAAGAGGGTTTGGAGGACAAGAGAAGTGTGATGAGGTGCCCCAGGCCTCGGGTGACATGGGGTGACACGCAGGAAGTGACTCTGAGGAGACCACTGGAAAATCAGGAAGGGCCTGATTTCACAGAGCTGCAGGTGCAAACCCTGTGGCATCAGTGGGATGGGACAGCCCTTGCTGTTCTGTGGGCAGAAGAGCTTGATTCTCCAATGTGCCCCATGGAGATGGGGCTGGCTGGGGCCCTGGGTAACCGAGCCCATACCCTGCTAATGTTTCAACACCACTCCAAGGTGTGAACTGCTGGGTAGCCCAAAGCACAAAAATAATGAAAATGGGTAATCAGCCAAATGGTTCAGTGTCTTTGAAACTGTTTGCTGCCAGATCCCCTTTGGGAAAGGACGAAGATGGTGAGGACAGCAGGGACCTCTCCCAGCACGACTGGTGTCCTCTGAGAGCGTGGCTTTAATGAGGCAAAGTCCTGAGCAATAGAATCAGTGCATGCCCTTCCCTCCTGCTTTGGCATTTGTTTCTGTCCAGGCTCTTCACAGTTCATCTGGCACAACTGCTTGGCCACTCAGTAAAACAGCCCGAGGAACAGAGCTGGCTTTTTAAAAAGCACAACCAACAAAACCTCGGCTATTTTTATCCCTGCAAATCCAGACCTCCCAAAGTGCCCTGAACATCCAGGTGTAGCAAAATGTGAAGCTACCACCACCCTGGCCACTCGCTGCACTTCATTACAGGCATGAGATTTGTACCCCATATCCAAATCAAAGCAAAGACCCTATTTAAAAAAAAAAAAAATTGTTTTCTTTTTTTCCTTAGAGACCTCATCTGTTCCAAAGGGACCAGGTGAAAAACAGCACTGCAGGCAGCCCTGACCACGGGAGCTCAAAACATGCTGTGCTTGGGGAAAGATGATCAAAAGTGGTCTGATGAGAGCCCAGCCAAAGGGAACCTGCCCTGGGTTGTTATAATCTCACTGGTGGGCTGGTCTCTGAGAGATTAACATGGATTTTCAATCCATTGCACCTAATCATGGCCTCCCTTGTCAGAGCATTTTCACAGCTAGACAAGCAACCTGGTCTAGTGGAAGGTGTCCCTGCCAATGGCAGGGGGTTGGAACGAGGTGATATTTAAGGTCCCTTCCAACCCAAACCATCCTGTGATTTATGCTTCTTGTTTCAGGGTGCATTAACAAGCAAATGACATGTTAAGAACCCAGTTCTTTGGTGTATTATTTCAGCCACGGGAAAAAAGTTTTACAACAGCTCAGGCTTGTCTTTGGGAGAGGACAACGGGGAAATCTGTGTAAAGGTGGGGTTTCCAGAAGCAGGACTTAATTAGCAAAAGGAAGTGAGTAAACCAGCAATTAGGCAGCTACTCCAGCCCTAGAGGGCAGCACAAAATAATAAATAAAAAGCTGAGCTCTCAGGCAATTTGAAATCATCTTCTGTATGACAAAAGTACCCCTTTGCAATGGGAATTCTTCCTGGCAGATCCCGTAGATTCAGCGACGTGTACTTGCAGTCAGAAATTCAGGAGCTCATCTGAAAATGCCTTTATCAAGGCCCCCAGTTCCTGCCCTGTGCCATGAAAACCCACCAAGTGTGGGTCCAACACTGGACCCTCGTCCTGCCAGCAGGCTGCTGTCACCCCCGCGTTAGTGGGGCGGCTGCGAAGAGAAAGGAGTTATTTCTTCCAGGACAGGTCTCCAAGTCCGGGTTTTTATATTTATCAGCCATGAATTTTAAACGTTTAATCCTCAAGCACTGCTTCCCTAAAGATGCAGGGAGAGATTTAGGTGCAGGAGGCTGCAATCCTCCAGGAATGTGAGACACAAACCCCCAAAGTAAACACGCCGCCGTGCCCCTCACGCAGCCGAACAATGGCACTGCCAATAAGTCACTTATTCCCCTGAGCGAACCCACAGCCTGATCCTGACAGTTCCTCTGGCAAAAATCCCCCCGTTTCCCAACGCCTGCCCCAAGGAAGGGCTGCAGGATGTCGCACAGTAGCCGACTCCGTCCGGAGCACAGCGGTGGCTGGGACCCAGCGAGAGCCCGGGGAGCAGTGCAGAGGAAGACAAGCAGCATAATTTAAAGCAGACACTGGCCCAAATAAGGCTATTTCCCTGGAAATGCCTCCGTTCTGGAGTTACGGGTGAGCCTCCAGGAGTCCTGAATGGGTGAAGGCGAAGCTGAGGAGTAATTCCGTCGTTCCCAGGACTGAATCGGTTCTGAAGAGCTGGATATGCTTTTTAAAGGGATGATTAGCGGTGTTTGGGGATGCAAGAAACCCTTGAAACAAGGTAAATGTGAAATAGTCACTCTTTTTAACCCCGAAGGCTCTCACGTAACAGGAAAGAGTCTTGTGTGGAAAAAGGATCAGAGCCCGGGGAGTTTGATTTGTGTTCTGTGTGTTCTCTTGTACTTAACTTCCCTTGGCACAGGAGAATGCTTCTGTTAATTGTCTAAGCAATAACAAAAATTACCTTTGGGGGAAATTTGGAAGTGCTGCTGTTATCAGCTGCAAGCAACATCTATGGAGTTTCAGGATAATATTGTAATAGAGCGGCAGGCAAGCACTGTTCTGAAGTGGGAACAGGGAAAACTGGGATTAAATCCTGATTATTCTATGGTGTCAGTCATGTCTTGGGGCAAACCACTGCTCTTCTCTGCCTTTGCCCTCTCATTTGTTAGGTGGACATGCTGGTCTGGTTTGGGAACCATCCTTTTTCTAGAAGCTAAATTGTTTGACCCACTTACCGATACTCCTTCAGGGTGATGTTCACTAAAACCTGGATGTTCACTGAAACCACACGTGTTTTTCAGCTGGGTTTGGGTGACTTGGAAGTACTGTGATGGAAAGCTGGGGCACTGCATGGGGTTCAGAGCTCAGTCCTGCCCTGAGGTGTGCTGGGGTTTGCTCTCACAGCTGCCAGTGGGAGCAGACTGGCACTGAGCATGAAGCTGCTTTGATTCTGGGAAAGCCTCAGAGCAAGAAAGGCTCCTTTAGGTTGAGTTGCTGCTGCTGCTGCTCCCAAACTGCTTTTGGAAGCTGTGCTTGGAGACATCAGTGCCGGCAGGAAGGGATTAGTGTCAGGAGAAGGCCCCTCTGACACCGAGGGAACGGGGTTCTGTGAGCCCTGGGCTCTGCACTGGGAGGGGTGGGGGGTTGCTGCCCAGAGGGTGGGGAGGAGGGGGACACAGGGCTCTGTCACACTCAGAGTGGCTGAGGAGGTTCTAAAGGCTGTCCAGAGAAAAGCTAGGCAGGAAAAGCTCCCCAGCTGGACAGCTGAGCTGGAAACCACCCTGGGAAGGGAACCTCCACGAGCAAGGAGGTTGGGCTGTTCCATGACAGGTCAAGAGGAGGTAGCTTTAGGTTGCGCCAGGGGAGGTGTAATTTAGATGTTGGGAACAATTTCTTCACCCCAACAGTTGTCCAGCCCTGGCACAGATGCCCAGGGCAGTGGGGGAGTCCCCATCTCTGGAGGGATTTACCAGCCCTGTGGATGTGGCACCTGGGGACAGGTTTACTGGGCTTGGCAGTGCTGGGGGAAAGTTGGAATCAATGGTCTTAGAGGGCTTTTCCAAACTAAATGACTCTATGAGGACAGAGTCCATGTGGTCTTATGCTGGAAGAGACCCCCATGTCCTAATGCTTCAGGATGCCACAGCCAAGTTGGAAACACCTTGAGGGACAGCATCCCTGCTCACTGCAGGTCTGCCTGACACAGCAAGCCATTAAATCCCATTTGCTCTGCTCAAATACATCACTTTCCCGGTGGCTTTATCAGCTTAAAACTTAGGACATTTCCAGGTGTGTTCAGAGCCTGGATTGTGCCAGGGTTATTATTTAAGAAGCAAAGGGACCACGTTTTGCACTTGATGGTGTGACAAGGGAAGACATCCCAGAGCACACATGCTGTCCATCAGGGTGGTGCCCTGCTGTGAGAAACATCCTCAGCTGAATTCCTTGGATCTAAACAGAAAGGATTTCCCTTTCTGGGCTCTGAGAAAAGCCTTGTGATCATCGGAATGCTTCTCTTTTCCCTCCATGCCAGCAAACTAATACTCAAATGGTAAAACTGATTTTCTCCTTGTAGGAGGCACCAGCTCCTGTAAGCACAGGGATGAGGAACAGAGGTGGGTCATTAGTGCTGTGTGCTCAGAGAGGGGTTAACTTATTGCACTGCTTGTGTCCTTCCCCAGGGTAGATGGTGACCTGGTGCCAGCTTTCACATGTCCCATTGAAATCTAACCATAATTACTTTTACCTGCAGAACCATGAAACTGTGCATCATCTTCCTGCTGGCAGTGGTGAACACAGGGACCTCTAACTGCCAGCCCTCAGAGGGGGCATCCTGTGAAATGGTAAGGCTGTCTCCCTCCTTGGGGCCCTGGAGATCCTGGGTGAGGTTGGGACCCCCTTGCTACAGGCACTGCACAAAGAGCTGCAGTCTCTGAGAAGGGAAAGCCCCCAGAGCAGGCTCCCTGTGATGGCAGAGGTGGGATTTGCAGGGTCAGGGGGTGTTTGGCAGCCTGTCCTCAGGCTGTGTCCTTCTTGTAGTGACAACACACAAAAAGGGGGAAGAAGGGTCATTATCTCAGCTTTTTTCTAAGGAGGAGCTGGTTAAAAGAAATTTGACCTGATTTCCCCAAGACTGGACAGGGATTCTGAGACAGAGAAAGGACTTAGACCCCAAATCAACTCCATTATGTCAGCTATTCTTTGTGCTTTAGTTGAAGCATCCTCTGTGAAATACATCTATAGCAGCCCTTTTGTAATAACAGGAGACTGACCTCCTCTGCCCTGGCACAGTGTTTCTGCCAGGGAAGTTGTACCTGACTCCTGCTGGAGGGAAGAGAAATGACAAAGCCTCTTGCTCCAGTACAAAATTTGCTCCTTTAATTTTTGCAAGCACCTGGTGCAATGTTATAGATGTTATTCACAGCTGAACTTTCTCCCTTCCCTCTCCAAGTGCTTCTGACTGTACCAGGCTGTTTAAAAATACTACTTTTTTCCCCCCTGAACATTGAAGCTGTTGAGCACAAATCCTCAAGGATTTCCAAAATAGGGAAAAAAAATAATTTGCCAGCTGCACACATTTCCCTTATGGGACTCATTCCATTCCTGCCCACCCTGCCATATTGCTGCACTTCCTGAATTCCAGGAAAATTAAGACCTAGGATATATAAAAAGACCTTGGGAAGGTGGCTGGGTGGCTCAGTTCATTGGCTGGAGAGGGAAGACTGGTGAAGCCACTGTAAACACGACCCTGGGGTCCCATGGATCCCAGTCACAGGGAGGCTGGACGGGACACGCAACAATCCGGGCAGATTCATCCCGCCCCATGTCTTGGTGGGTCACAGCCCAGGCTGGCTGCTGAGAGGTAAACACGTGCTTGTTTGCACTGTAAACTGCTTTTGTGGAGGCAGCACTACCCCTGGGCTGGGATCAAAGGAGCCCTGACAGAACTCACGCTGGACGGGACGTTCATGTGGTGTCAGTCGGCAGCGCAGCGCGGCTCATGTCCTGCTTCGCTGGGCATCTGGGGGGAGTCCAAACAGCTGGAGGAAAGAAGGAGCTACTGGCTTAGCTGATGGCTTCATTGAGAGCCCTGCATTGTTATTTTCCAGCACAGCCTTGTACTTTCCCTGTGGTGACACCTTTGGAATAGCAGAGGCTCCAAAATGGAAACTTTCACCCCAAATCTCGTGGAAGAGGCATGAGTCAGCAACCTGTGCTCCTCTCTGACTCACCCCTGGTGCTTCTGTTGGTGAGCTGAAGTCTCACAAGAGGTTGTAGGAAGAAAGCAGTCCCTGCCAGCTCCCTGCCATGGGAGTGAGCTGCACTGATTGCCCAAATTACGGCACATCTGCCTGTTTGTGAGACAGCGAGGCACAGCTTAAATGTCAGGAGGTTCTTCCTGACCCACACTGCTTTCCGAGGATAGGCAAGGCTTCAACTACATCACGTTCTACCTCCCAAAGAAAGATGATTCTGCTAATTACTGTTCATTGGCAAAGGAGGAGCTTTCAAACAATTTGTAGAAGGGAAGGGATTTAAGGAAATTTTACCTTACCTTGCCTGGAGGTGATGGGGGGGCATAATGCACAACCAGTCATCACAGGCCAGCTGCTGTGTGGCACCTGGGCACACTGCCCAGGTTTGTGAGGTCAGAACATGAGACTGACAGAAAGCTCTTTTCCAGTCTCAGGCTCCCGACCCATTGGGCTCAGGGGGGAGAGGTGGGGAGATACACCAAACACCCGCTGCCTGCTCCATCCCACTGAGGTGTGCTGCATCTTTTCTTCCTGCTGCTGGCGAGGTGGAAATTCATGCAGTTTGCACCAAAGACGGTGCAGAAGAGACAAGGCAAGAGATTTAGTGAGGACCAAAATAGTCAGTGAAAAGAAATGGAAGTTTAAAAAGAAAAATGGGAGGGGAAATGTCATAGGAACAAATGGCAGACGGTGGGAAGTACAGATTTTATCAGTCCCTGTTACCACTGGGAGGGTCCTGTGGATGCAGATTAAAGGTCAGATCCTGCAAGGTACCTGTGAGCTGGGACTGACCTCTCCCCACATGGACTCCAGGGAAAACCAGCCTGTTGGCATCACCAGGAGCTGCCTCAGGGCTTTGCTAAGATCTGGGTGCCCAGGGGGTGTGGGGGGGTGCCCAGCATTTGCTGAGATCTGGCTCAAAGTGGAAGAAGAAACCTGGCATCTGCCTCAGGCTGCAAAGCAGTTTCTGCTTTTTCACTCTGGATTTTTGTATCCTCCTGGCTTCTTCCTCTTCCACAAATGAATAAGAAGAGCCTTCCTGTTCTCTTATTTGGCCTCGGAGACAAGCCCAACTATGGGAATATTTGAAGTCAAAATGAGCAAGTCTGTGGTGACTTTGCAGGAAAGAAATCGTGTCAGGTGGAAGCCAGAAAATGTCCTTCTTTTTTTTCTAATTTTTTAATTTTTAGATGGAGAAGATTTGAGTGAGTCGGAGGGAAAACAGGAAGGGGTTCAGGTTTTGACAGTCAGTTTACTTGGGATCTTTGGGAAAGATGTATCATGGGAAGGACTACAGAGCAGCTTGTGTACATCTAGAGTTTGGATGAGGACTTGCACTTCTCTGGCACATTTTTGTGTGGTCTCCAAAATTCAGATGATGCAAAAAAGATTCACAAAATGCTGACTAGTGTCCCACTTCTCCTAAACAGATCTGCCACTCCATTCTCCTCAAAGTTCATATGAAACAGATGCGATTTAATATTTTTGAGTTTTAATCTTTGTTTAAGGTCTGAAAAGCTTTGCGTCATGGAATTTGGATTCTGCTTCCCCACAGAAGTTGAGGTTCAACAGATTTCTTTCTTTCTTTTTTCCTTTCTTCCTTTTCCTCTTTCTTTCTCTCTTTCTTTTTCTTTCCTGATCTTTCTACAAACAGTACACGACCCAGACACCCAAATACATTAATAACAAGAGTTTTCCTCCAGTAAATTAAATGCTACCTAAGCCTTTCACATTCCACTTCCTCCTGCTGCTGTATGTTCTCCTTAATAACAAAATAGAGCTTGACATTTCCTCTTTGATGGTCATATTCATGTTTCCAATATTCCTCACGAACACACACTCCAGACTTTGCTCTGGACACAGACTCAGCCGTAGCTGCAATTCATGTTTTGGTTGTTGAAACAACCTGTTTGGTTCAAGGTGCCTTGCTGAAGGAAGGCATCATCAGACACTGGGGGCTGGGACTCTGAAGGAGAGACAGGTTCTGTGCTATAGGATCCTTGCATGTTTTTACACCTCCTTGCTTTGGGACCCGTGCTGCCAACAGAGGGGAGCTCTTACTTACTATTGCAGGTAGAGTTTGTAAACTCTAACACAGTGAGGAAAGTGAGAAAATGCAACATCAGCACAAAAGTGAGGAAATGGTGCTTGATTGCAGAGAGAACAGGGCAAAACTCCTTCCCTTGGAACTATTAAGATGAGTCCAGGAGAAAGGCACAAAAAGGAGAACATTTAGTAGGTGTCACGTGCAGATAAAACTCTCCTGCTCCGGGTCAGAAGTGTCTTTAAAATGAAATGAGTGCTTTTAGCTGCAGGGAAGCTAATGGGGATTAGCAATTAGGATTGTTGCTCTTGCTGTCTGAATGCTCAGAAAAAGTGGTGTTGACAGTGTTTCAGCTGAAGCATCTGCCTGGATGCTGAGTGTTACTTTTCTTACATTTAATGCAAAGACATTTTTCATTGGTCGTGCAACAACCCCTTCTTCTCTCTCTTTTTCTGGCAGGCAAACTCTCAGGCATTTTGCCACAACAAAGATCTCCACCAGATCCCTCAGGAGCTCCAGCAGAATGTAAACAAAATAGATCTGTCTGGGAACGTGATTCAAAGCATCCCTGAAACGTCGCTGTCACCTTACACTTCCCTGCAGTGCCTGGATTTGAGCTCTAACCGGATCAGCTTCATCACGCCTGGAGCCTTCGCACACATGAACAGCTTGCTGGAAATAAATTTAGCCAACAATCACTTATATGAACTCGCTCAGAATGGCACGGAGGGGGTCGGACTCTTGCCCAGGGTGGAAGTGCTGGACTTGTCCCACAACAGCCTGTACAATGGGATGGCTGAGTGTTTCATCCGCCAGGCTCCAGCGCTGCGCTACCTTTCCCTGGCAGGCAACAGTATCATAGTGATATCACACAGGATGTTTCAGGGGTCTCCCAGTCTCGTGGAGATAGATCTTCAGAGTAATATCATCATGGAAATACAAGAAGGTGCTTTTGAGACTCTAGTGAACCTTTCCAAACTCAATCTCTCAATGAATTCAATTACTTGCATCTCTGATTTCAACCTCAGGCAGCTGGAGATACTTGACCTTAGCAGGAATAGCATTGAGACCTTCCACATCACAAAGTCAGATGATGAATATAGCTTAAGATGTTTGGATCTGAGTGAAAACAAACTGCTTCACTTCCCAGTGTTCCCTCAGGTAAATAAGCTGGTAACTCTGAATTTGTCAAAGAATTTAATTCAGCTCACTGCTGAATCCCCTCCCAATAAAATGGACTACATGGAAAATGAATGGCTGGATGCTTCTTTCTATCTTCTTGATCAGAAGCAAAGTAGAAATATAAGTTCTCCTTATTTATCCCAGCTTGTATATTTAGACTTAAGTTATAATGAAATCCAGTCCATTCCGGATGAGTTCTTTGAAACCATGTTGTCCCTTCACACCCTTAATCTCAGTAAAAACTGTCTTCAGGCATTTGCAGTGAGTTATGACAGTGCATTGACCTCCCTCACTGTCCTGGACTTGAGCTACAATGTCCTGCAGAACCTTCTCCTCGATGCTGGGGTGTTGTCAAATTTGAAGGAGCTCTATATTCAAAAGAACCATCTTCAAACCCTGCAGTTCGACATCTTCTCAAGTCTTCCCAGCCTCAGGCTGCTTAACCTGCAGAGCAACAATATCAGCCTTTGCAGCATGTACTCAGGATTAGCTAAGCAAAGACTTGCTGGGGAGGAAAGTGGTTGTGTGTCGTTTGTGGACTCTCCAGCTCTTCAGTGCCTGTACCTGGCTGACAACATGCTGAGCATCCTCCCAGCATACACCTTGTACAAGACCCCTCTGGTTGTCTTGGACCTCTCCCTGAACCCTGGACTGAAAATAGAACTGAAGGCATTATCAGGTCTGGAAGAGTCTCTGGAATATTTGTATCTACAGGGTAATAGACTGAGAGAGTTAAATATTGACTTGCCTTGTTTTAGCCACCTTAAACATTTAAACCTCTCTGAAAATCAGCTGAACTGGCTGCCCAAGTGGGGTAGTGGCTCCCCATTGGAAGTTCTGGACCTACGGAACAACAGGTTCAGTACATTGCAGAACAGCAACATTTTAGCATTAGAAAATTCACTTAAAAACTTGTATCTAAGTGGGAACCCCCTCAACTGCTGTGGAAACATCTGGCTGTCATCAATGATCCAGAACAAAAATGTCCAGATCCCCAACGTGGAGCACTTAACGTGCCAGTACACCCAGAACTTTGGGTACCAGGAAGAAATGCACATCAGGAACATCAGACCAGAAGACTGTGAAAAAGAGGATCTGAAGAAGATCAACTTCCTTATTATATTAACACTTGTGTTGGTTTTATCTGTGATTGTCATCGGCGTGGGTTCATTCTTTTGCTTCCGCAGGCAGAACTTCAGCCCTCAGTTTAAAGCAAAGGGAACACAAAATGCCTTGAAAAAGGAAAAGATCAGGTGCTACACGGACAGTGTGTAGAAACGAGGGGTGAAATTCTCACCTTTGATTTTTAACTGTGGATTTTAAGATGCTTTTGAAGTGCCCCTCAGCCCCACCACCGTGATGATCTGGGTTGCAGGGACTGGAAGGAGAATTTGCTGTGTCTTGCAGGTCCACAGTTCAACTCAAAGAGGAGACATTTGGCCCTCGCCTGCAATACCTATTTAACTGGGTTTAATGTGAAGAAATTCATCTCTGGGTTGAACACACTTAAATAGAAAAGCCCTGGAGGATGAATTTCAACCAGCTAACATTGGACTGAAATGTTTGTATTTCTAAGGAAAACTGCTGGGAACTCACTGCAGGCAGTTGCATTTCAGTGCAGAAGAATAATATATCTATTTTTGAAGGTCACAGCAGGTTAGACTGCAAAAAGGGGTTTTGAAGATGCCAGTGTGAAATAATGCATGGGGAACATAGTCCTGGGCTGTTATTCAGACCAGATGTCCACTGTCTTTCCACAAAAATATCCTGTTGTCTAGAGGATGGGCTGCAAGAAATGTTAGGCAGATCCTCGTTCTGGGGTGGGTTTAACCCAGCAAAGCTGTTGCATTGCTGACAGTGGCAAATGTTATGCCCTGCACTGACAGACAGAAAATTCACCCTTTTGAAGGGAACCCGACAGTGAGCAGGAGCCTGACCTGCTAACAGGGTTCAGTGGCTTTGAAAAGGAGCCAGATGAGGTTTTCTGGTAATGCCAGGAACTGTGCATTCAGGCACAGAAGGGAAACAGAGGTCAAGACGAAACCTGCCCAGGTAAATAACTCAGAGTCAAATTGCTGCTCCATTTCTGTTTCTTCCAGCTAGTGAATGTCAAAATTAACACACTACAAAAAGGTGTAAAATTTTAGTTTTTAAGCAGTTACGTAAGAAACTGGCTGGTGATTTTCATTGTGGAATTTTGTACAATAAAAACACCTTTGAATTTTGCAAAAAGCGCGAGGCTGTGGATATATTAAAGCACCAGCTTGGAAAGCTCCACAGATGAAAAGAAATGTCTTCCTATTTTTCCGTAGTGTTCAGACTCTACCTCAGACCTTTGCCTTCTGGTCCCAAAGCAGGGACAGCTGCTCCATATCTTAGAGTACAACCAGTGGGGAATAAGGAGATCTCCTGGAGATGTGGGCAAGAATTTGGCACGGGTTGCCCAGAGCAGCTGTGGCTGCCCCATCCCTGGAAGTGTCCAAGGCCAGGCTGGGTGGGATTTGGAGCAACCTGGACTAGTGGAAGGTGTCCCTGCCTGTGGCAGGGGGTGGCACTGGATGAGCTTTAAGGTCCCTTCCAGCCCAAACCATCCTGTGATTTCTGTGATCCTGTGAGTTTGCACAAACCATCATGAGGCCTGATCCCAGTGCTGCCCACTGGCTGAAGCCATTTACCTTGTGGGAGGTTGGCAGGAGCAGCAATGCCAGGGCTTAGCTGGAAGCCCAGTGCTGAAGATGGTGTGAGAGCCCCTGAGCTGTGCCCAGCTGAGGGCTGATGTGCCACACACGGAGGTGGTGCCTTTTGTGAGGAGCATGGCAAGGCTCCATCTCCTCCTGAGAGCCAGGATTAGCTTGGCTGCCATGCCTGGAGTTAGTTAATAACCTGATGACAGAGCCAAAAGCCACTTAATTAACGTTTTTAACACTGCTTTTGTTTGGCTGGACAGAAAGGAAGTGCTTGTTATTACTAAACATCTGGGACTAATTAGACTTCCATGGACTTCCCTGGGAGCAGAAACTGCTTTCTTGAGGAATAAGTCTCAGGAGTAACATGCAGCACAGCTCATTTGGATCTCTCTATCAGCAGCACAAGCACTCAAGAAGTGATATGAGCCTGCTCTGGTCAGTCCTGCTATTATGGATGGGATGAGCAGGTTGGGGGAAATGAAATATGAATAAATTCACAGAGAGTGGGAAAACAGGGAGAAATGGGAGCTCTACATTCTATTATTCAAAATATTGTGTGATGAATGTAAACAGAGGAGGACCTCAGCTCATGGGGGGTGACAAGCAGCAGTACCTAGTAACCAGGGATGTGGAGTGAAACTGAAATGGGAGGGAAAAGAGACTGGAAAAGCATGGAAGAACTTCCTGCGGGGAGCTGTGCAACATGCTTGGACAAGCAAGGACATTTGGAGGCTGATGCAACATGATATTAAACAAAAGTTTGGCAAATACAAGGGAACAGTCCTGCAACACTTTTCTCCCAGGCTGTTGGTGGTGGCTGCTCTGCTGTGCTGCAGAGCCAAGGCAGTTCCCCAGATCTCCTCCTCCTGTCCACTCCTAGCAGTCGGGGCATCGAAGACACAGGTCCTGGGAGACCTGATGGCAGCCTTTGTGTACTGAAGGGGGGCTTGAAAAAGAGATAAAGAGTGGCTTTTTACATGGGGGTATAGAGACAGGGAAAGGGGGAAGGGTTTTAAACTAAAAGAGGGGAGGTTTAGATTAATTGTGAGGAAGAAACTCTTCCCTGTGAGGGTGGGGAGACTCTGGCACAGAGCAGCTGTGGCTGTCCAGTTCCTAAGCAGTATACTCTGTGAAGAAACATTCTGGAAGGTGACTACAGGAGAGGTTCCTCTCTGCTGTTCCTGACTTCCCCACAAAATGGACTGGAGAAGGGAGTCCTGGGTCCTGAAGACCAGAGAAGGAGGGAACTCTATTTTCAGGTAGGAAGCCCACCAAAGAGAAGAAGAGTTTGGGGCAGGCAGCTGGGGTGGAGATATGGCACAAGGGGAATGGAAGGGGAATGGGAACAGCTAACCTGGGAATTTGGAATGCAAATGACAGAATCACAGAATGGCTGGGGCTGGAATGTCCCTCTGGAGATGATCTAGTCCAGCCCCCAGCTAGAGCAGGTTCACTCAGGGCACGTTGCATGGGACCGTGGCTTTGTGGGTTTCCAATCTTTCCAGAGGAGGAGATTCCACAACCTCCCTGGGCAGCCTCATCTGGTGCTCTGTCACCCTCACAGGGGAGAATGGGGAAGGAGTGAATGGTCAGGATGAAATTCAGACCAGAAGCAGGAACTAGGGTTGTTCAGCCTGGAGAAGAGAAAGTCCTGGAGGGAAATCTCCTCTTATTGCTGGATGGAAGCTGCAAGAAAAGTAAGATCAGCTCCTCCCAGGAGCTCTCACTTCAGGGAACTGCTGGGAGTTGCAACTGGGAAAGTTCACATTAAACAAAAGGGGAAAATTCTCACAATGAGGGAGGTTGAACTCTGGAAAGTCCTTAGAGTCTTTCAGAACTCGTCATAGGGTTGCCCTGAGCAACCACTTCTGACACTGGAGTTGGCCCTGCTTTGGCCAGGGGACTGGACTGGAGTTCTCCAGAGGCCCCTTCCAATCTGAATTATTCCCCAAATCTTTGCAGAACAAGAATGGGACATGCACTTAGGGATAGAGCAGCGGAGAAACTTCTGAGCAACAGAGGCTGTGAGAGACACCTGCTCCCTGCACTGAAGCTGTGCAAGGGATTTGGCAGCAGGAGTGTACAGATGGCAAAAGTGGCTGATGTCAGATGTGGGTAGAGCAAGTCAGCTCATGGAAGCCTCAGTTCACACAATCTTTCCTTTTTTTTTTTGGTGTGGTTTTTTGTGCTTTCCCCACCCGCCTTTATTTTTTATCTCCTTTTTTCCCTCCCCTCCAATTTATAGCTCAAAATTAAAGTTAATATTTTCAAAATTTTCCATGAAAATTCTGAAAAATATGAAGTTGGGAAATGTTTCCTGTGTAAGGCCAGAGCTTCAGTTTGGATTCAGATATTCCTACACAGAAAGCACGTTCTCATACAGTGAAATAAACATTCAGTTTGCTTTTACTGTCTCTGTTCTAGGGAAGATAAGGAAACGTTTCAATCAGTTAATGCTACATAACATCCCTCCCAGTCCTCACTAAAACAAAGCAAAATAAACCAAAGCAATACAGACATAAAGTATTAGGCTGTTGAAACTATATAAATCTCCTCATGTTTTAACACATCAATTAGTGCTGGGGCAATAATAATAAAAACCCCTTTATTCAGATAATAAAGGCTAAAAGATAATAAAGGACATGGCTAAATTTTCCATACAAACATTCAAAACTCCCTTGCTTTTCCACTGCACTGCTTCAGATATCCCACAAATCTGAAGGAGAGACACAACCTGCTGTGCACATTGGGAAGGGATGGCACCTATTTTTCTGGTTGAACCAGTGCAGTTTTTGAGGATGTTTCAGCTGTAAATGAATGAGGTCAACTTACCACCTGTTCACCAGCCAAGCCCTCACAGCTCCCTACATCTCTCTTTGCTTGTGGAGCAGTTTAAGTCATCTTCATGTTTTCCTTGACAAAAGGGACAGGCTGAGACGATGTCCAGCAGCATTTACATACTGAGGAGGGATCATTTATTGGGTCATGAGGCACAACCCTGTGGCAGCTGCCCCTGTCTGCCTTCTGCTGACTCGCTTTGCAGGGCACCCAACTGTGCTGGGTGGGTTTTTGCAGTCTCACTGGTGGCAGAGATGTAAATGTGTGTTGGGATCAACCCCAGGAACCCAGCAGTGTCTGCCTCCTTTCTGCAGGAGAAGGGAGCAGATGCTCCCTGTCAGTTTGGAATTGCACATGTTGGAATGCAAGTTATTCAGGCTTTTGGAGACAGTTCTCATTATCCTGGAGGGTTTTCGGATCAGCCTGAGTGCCTGAGTCCTTCTTGTTCCACGAGTGAATGAAAACTGTCCCAGAACAGTTTGAGCAGCATATCCAAGTTCCTGCCTGTGAGCAGCCCTTGGGTGGGATATCCTGTGTCCCACCAGTGAAGGCACTGCTGTGGTTCCCTCTACAGAGGGTGCCAATGACATACATGAGGCTGGTGATGGCAACAGGGGCTGCTCAGCAGGTTCACTGCATCCAGCAACTTTTTGGACCGTGCTCAGACTGAAAGGCTGTGCTCTGGGTGAAAGCTGATGGCACCATCAAGAGTGAGGCTTTATACAAAATGCTCATTATTTAATGCATTTTCCCCCCAGCTGTTCTGTTTACTCCATGTTGATCACAGCCTTTCTCTCCCTCTGCTTTACACTGGATTCCTCTTTGTGTTTCGAGCTGTCTGTCCTAAGCAGGACATAAACTCAGCAAAGTTTGATCCCAAGCTGAACTTTTGAACTCTATCATATTTGAGTGGACTGGAGATTAAGTCAAGGGAATTTATGCACCCATATTGCATCAAGAGGTGAGGCCTCTCTTCCTTGTTTATTATTTCTAAAACATTTAAATTTTTAGAAATAAAATTATTGACTAGGAGAAAAAAAAAATAAACCTGCTCTAATTGGAACAGTGGTTTCAGTGCACTGAATTATTACAGTGTCAGCCAGATCTGTGCTCCAAAGGGTGCAGGCAAGCATGAATGATGGGCTGGCACTCTGTCAAAAATGCAACTATTGTTCTCAAAAACAGGATGCAGACCAAGGGGAAATGGTGTCTAGTCTTGACTGTTCATAGTGTAGGCATGAAAAAATCACTGTAGTCCTGGAAAGGTGGGAGGTCAGATCTTCAAGAGAGAATTATTTGATGGATACACTCTCCTGGTGCTGCTGATTGCCACGGTGGAGGGGTCTGGCTCACCAGGCATAGATGAAAGCATTTCTTTGGTCCATCATGTGGAGGAGTGTGTTGTCCACAGCACGTGCAGAAGACTTCAAAGCAGCAATTAATAACTTATCGAACTGGAAAGTTCAAGCCAGATAACGAGGACACTCCATGTGGAGCATCCCTATCCAGCAAACACGTGCTGGCACACAGCTCTCACCCTGCAGGGTGTGGCAGGAGCTCAGGCTCCAGAGTCACAAAACAAAACATGTTCTGCACTGGCCAAGGGTAAAACTGTGCATGGGGTGGGGTGTAGGGGAGTGGGGGTTCTGCACTCTCCTCAAGGTACATCTGCTGAATTTCCTTGCAGTGGCCATTCCCCAGGTCCCCCAGGGTAGGAGCTAAACCTGAGGCTTCCAGTTTAACAACCAGCCCAACAATCTGCTCCTTGGCCAAAGCTCAGCTGAATGGGACTTCCCTGTATTGTTCCACTGGCAGGATGGCTGCCCTCCTCCCTCCCTTGGGTCAGGAAAACTGAGGAGGGGCTCCCCAGAGGGAGCTGGACCCTGGGATGTTGTGAAAGTGCCTTTCTGCTGTTCAGCAATACTTAGGTACATTGAAGAGCAGCTCCTGCTTGCAGGGGAGGGAAGGAGAGAGAGCTGGAGCAGGGAACACAACCCAGGGGGCTCAGCAGCAGACTTGCTGCCCCTCCAGGATGATTTTGGATAAAGGTTGGGTCCTTGCAATACATCAGGCATGACTGGTCAGCACTAGCAGCCCCTTTTCCCTGCAGAAAGCTGTGGTACCTGCAGGACAGCAGTCTCTGGAGAAGAACAAGGTTTGGTGTCCCTGGATGAAGGAAGAAGTGAGACTGGAGCCAGCTTTGCAGTCAGATCCCATAAACGAGTGGGTGTCCCACCTCAGGACTGCGCTGGGGGCAGCCCAGTCCCTCCCAGTGAGGAACAGAGACCCAGCCCTCACTGCCTCTGCCCTGTGCTGGCAGTGCAGCACAGCAAAGGGGTGGATGGGGCAGGGCTGAGGCTGAAGCTCTCCCTGGGACAGAGCACAGCCCTCTGCTCTCCCCCTGGGCAGGGGAGGTGGGCTGGGAGGGTGCACAGAGGCTGCACAGCAGTGCAGGGCTGCTGGCTGAGTCAGCAGTGTTGCTCATGCAGGATTCTGGCTGCCTGCTCCGGGCTGGGGGTGTGGAACAGATAAGCAGTTCCCTGATTATCGCTTGCAGGAGGGATAATCAATTTAGCAACCCAAGTACCACATTTTTCTCACAGCGACAGTGGGGTGGCCTGGAAAAGGTCCATGAGAAGTCAGCTGGGGTGCAGGCAGAGGTTGTGCAAGACGGCAGACCCTCTCTTCCTGGGGTACTTTTAGCTCTTCAGCCTTTACTTGCAAAGTGCCAGGTAGTGCAGGGGCAGTCTGAGCAGCCTGGGCTGCAGGATAGTGCTTTTTGCTGTTTTTTTTTTGATTGTCACCATTTTTCTTTTTTCTATGCATTTATCAGCTGTGTTTCTGAGGCAAGGCAGGCAGCCTCTTCTGGAATAGCTTCCCTCTGGCTGTGTCCTGCTTGCTTGCAGGTGCCTCTCACTTGCTGCAGAGACAACAGGACCTCTGTTGTTCATTTTTCCCATAAATTCTGGCTGGAATGGCAGTTCATGAACTGTATTGCTGGGAGGGCAGAGGCCTGGAGGAGAGCAAGTCACTATCATCACTGGGTAAGAATGGAAATCACAGCCCATTAATCATTATCATTTATTGATTCACAGCATGTAAATTAATTAGCAGCATTTGAATATCTGAGCCCCTTTCTTCTAAGGGTGCCAGAACCGCTGTGCTCCAGGCAGTAATTCCTGGGCTCTGCAAAGGACTGGGACTGAGCCTTGCAGGAGTTAATGGTGTGGAGCAGTGGAGGTGGAAGCTGAGTGTAGGAGCTGTGACTCACAGTCACTTGTTCGTGTCCCTGCATTGTTTGCATTACTTGTACTGTTTGCAGAGCTCCCATCTCTGAAACCTGGCAGCTTTGGCCAACCCAGTGGAAATAAACAACAATCCAGAATTAACATCAGAGGAACAAATACCCCGAAGACCGACCAGTACATGGAAAAGTCACCCGAAAAGTCAAGTCTGGAAGGTCCTGAGTGCTGGGGAGGTTGCTCTTCACAATAAGGTTAATTGATGGCATAGCCAGGGAAGGGCCACTTGGGGTTTTGGCTGTGGATCCAAACAGGGGGTGGCAGGAGTCCAGCCAGGGCACCACTGCCAAGTCAGATGGGAAATCTGAGAGCCCGGTAAGGAAACCAAAGGAGCACGAAGGGAACTAAAAATTCAAACCTGATAAGGGACACTATTCATGCACAAGGGAAAAAACCAGTGCCTGTACATACACAGCACTTACTTAAGGTCTTTTAAGCCACTCACACTGCTCTGGCACAAAAGTATGTCATAGAAGGAATTGGAATCATCCTTCTCTATTCCAGGGACATTCCTTTGCTCCCCAGGTTGATATTGAGCTGCTCCTTATCTTCCCTTTTGTGAATGGCACATAATCCCAGCCTTGGTTTCTGCTGATTATTCAGTCTAAATAAATCAAACTGTACAGCTCAACCCAAGTGCTTTATTTAACCACCCCAACAGCAGATGGCTTGAAAATGTTATTTGAAGTTGATACAACCTGTCTGTTTAGTTTCTGCTTTGGTAACTGAAGCAGCAACATGTATGATGGGATTTGTCTTCACCAACCATAGCTCCACCAGCTCTATTCTAGACAGAAACAGTCCCCCTTCAGAGCAGCACACACAGCCTTAGCTGGGCCCAGGAATGACCTGTCAGCCAGGGACATGCCACTTATGTCTTTCATTTTCTGGAAAAAAAAAGAAAAAACCCAGCAAAAAATGCCAGTGAAACAACAAACACACTGGAAATTTATAGCTGAAAGCAATTTTGCAGTAGTCCCAAGGAAATCCAAAGCAGATGTCTTCAAGCAGCAGAAACAGAGCAGAGCTGACTAATGCCTCTGTGGCACAGACAACTTTAATCCGTGTTTCAGAGGCTGAACTGAGGGTGGATCTGTGCTTCCACACTCGGTTTGTGCTTCTCCCATACAGGAGTTATCCAAAACAGTGTATTTGGCATTTGTTTTCTTATAAGCAATGCAAAGAACGTTGCTCATTTTCTTATGATCTCTTCCTTTGGCCTCTTGGCTGCGTTTGGGAATGCTTGTCCCCAGTTTTGACTCCTCGCAGATATGTCTCTGATATTTTGTCAAATGGCTTCAGATTTATTGCATCCTAGTTTTGGTATTCCTGCCTCATTTGCTTCTCTAGCATCACCAGAGGTTGGAGAGAGCTCTGGGATTCACATAAGCCCAGGTAAAGCCCAAGTACAAGTGGTTGAGCACTTGAGAAGCACTGAGAGTCAATCTTAAAAGGATCCAGCCTAAATCAATGCATCATTGGTGTTGGAAAATGTGCAGTTTCAGTCTCAGAGTTTCCAGAACATGTAGACAGCACTCTGACACCAGCAGAGATTACAAACACGTGTTTGGGCTTTGTCAGAAAATGGGAAAGGATCAGAAAACAGTTATTGGGAAAATGAGTTTGATTCTCAAAATTATACTTCCCATTACAGCAAAGTGTTGCCTGTTTTCATAATGTGTTGAGCTGGGGAAAACATTCAAGAGGAAAAAAACCTTCATAGATCATTAATGAGGGCAATAACAGCAAAAGTAATGATGTACTGGTCCTAGTAATTAGAAACATCACCAAGTGTAATAAAATGGACTATCATCAAAGGACTCTTATATTAGAAAAATGTGCAGATTACAAAGGGAGGCTGTTAATGATATATAAAAATTGCATAATAGTGTAATGATTAACAGTCATCTGAAATCCTGTCCTAGACACGTAATTCCCTTATTTATGTAAAGACTATCCTCATTCCTTTCCACAATATTTACTCTCTTATGCATTTTGTGAAGTTTAAGTAACGTAACCTTGAGATTTTGGACTGTATGTGCATCTCTGTTACTGAAAAATCCTGTGAAAAAAAAGAGGTGTGTTTTGACCTGGGAGCTCTGAAAGAATCAAAATGGGCCATTTACAGCACTGGGACTGAGAAAAAAAACCCAAAACAATTTCTAGGAAGAGCCTTTCACTTCACTATTTCCTCCCTAAAACTGGGGGGGGGATGTTGTTGGGATTTTTCCCCCCAATCTTATTTTCGTTTCACCACAACTCAAAAATGCTCTTCAAACATGGAGAATTCAGCTTACCCAAGTAGACCCTTTAAATGCCCATTGAAGTTGTGATATGACAGCAGCAGCACTTGTAATCCTGAGGGTCAAGAAAATATCCCAGTGTCCACCGCAAACAACGGAAAAACTCTTCCTACTTCCATGGAAGAGGAGTGCTGGATTTTTAAGGTGCTCTTTGTCCATCAGGCCCTGATGGAAGGATAATAACAGACAGGTGGGAGAGAAGACTGATGGTCATCTGGTCATTTAGCTCTTCCCATTCGGGTGTTGCAGTAATTTTGATGCCACTTCTGAATCAAATTAGGCATTTAAGGAGCTCAGGTCTCAGATGTTTTTGTCATATGTTGCTGATCTCAGCTCTTCAGGGGACCTCTTCAGGACCTTCCCAACCTGTATGTCTCTAACACTGTGTGGAATAAAGATCAGTTGCTGGATCAGACTCTTCCACAATCAGTCTCTAAAAGTGCCTCTTGGGGGTTTTTTTGCCAGTGGCAGAACTGGTGAGCTCAGGCACAGATATTAACATCCCACACGTCTGTACTGAGCCTGACAAATGCCACCAGTGTGGTTCCAATATAAAACACATCCTGTGCAATCTAGTTTCAGATATTTAAAGTCTTGATAGTGCAACTGGTTGCATACTACACTGCAGCAAAGGAGAAAGATTCCAAAGGCACCGCTCTGCACGTGATGTTTATTGGAAGGAAAGTGTCTCTGATATCTGCTATCGAGTGAGAGTGTGAGAGGCTGAAGAGCAGCCTCACAGTTTATAACTCAGAACACTTTCTGCTTGTCTAGAGACCAGACAATCAGCACTGAGCCAGTGGAAGGTCTGAGGACAGGATGATAACACAGAACTGGAATTGCACATTCTCCCAAGTCTTACGTGACTGTAAATCACAGTGGGCTTCTTCATGCTGCACCAGGAGCCAAGGCCACGTGTGCCCTCCATCAAAATGAAATTTTGGAACTGTGAGAATAGTTAGGGTCTGGCTTTGAACAAGCAGTAGTTAATAAACTGGGGGGATGAAAGAAAATGTATTTGAATTTCAAGGTAGCATGAATTAAAAAAATGAGCTGATCACCTTCTACCATGTTGTCACAATGAAGTTGAATGGACAAATGAGTGCAGCACGTAGTAATCAAAGCAAGAATTAGTCTTTGGACAAGGCAAGGATTTCTTCCTGTGTGTGTGAAAAAGGAGTTGAAATCCCGAGTACCCAAGCACCAAACCAGGGATGAACAGAGAGCTGCTCTTGTCCCTCTGTCCTCTACAGTGACACCTCCAGAGTCAGAAACAGTTCACAACAACTGTGTTACACACAATGGGCCTCTCCAAGGGGAGCAGGGACCAGATAGCTTGGTCTCCTCAGGAGAAGGGTGGCCACGTGCACAGCTTCAGGTGAATGGTGCCTCTTGTCCCAGCAAAATGATGTGACAAGACAAGTTTTTCAGAGAGGGTGGGTTTACAGGCCACAGATTATTTTCCTTTGGAGAAAAGGTATGACTGATGTTCCTTGGAAGCCTTCACCTGAACACAATGACTCCTGGCAGGCAGGACAATCTAAAAGAGGCATTTTAAGAAATTCTTCTTTGTAAATCACCTTTTTTGCTGCGTCTTTGCAGTCCCAGATGTGAGAAACGGTAGGCAAACTAACAAACCTGAGGGCAAAACGTAGCTACAAAAATCTGCCAGCTTCTCTGAGTCTTCCTCATGCATGCAGGTCAAACCAGCGAGGTTCAGAAATGTGAATTTTATCTGACACGCTGCCCCAGGGAGGAGGGAGGACTGTGTTACACAGTGGGCCATTGGCACGAGAGGTGTAGGTGCCGAAATAGAGGCTTTCTGGGGTTTCCTATGAAAGGCCTGGAAGGATATGAACCCAATAAATAAATGTGACAGCACTGCAGGTCTGACAGCGTGTGCTGAATAAACCTGAGCCATGGGAATTACAACTGCTCCTTCCTCAGAAACACAGGAGTGTGCTGGGAGGATGGAAAGTGATGTGACAACTCTTGGCACCATCAGGGAGAACACACCAGGCCATGTCAGGATCACTCTCATAACTCCTCTGTTACATGATCTATTAATATATTAATAGATCAAAACTCGTCATAAGAGATCTTGGGAAGGTCTGTTATAATATGTCTTCCCAGGATCTACTGAGAGTGCTTTTGAGCAACATTTCTTTGCCAAACCCCTGTCCTTTGCAGGGTTCTTCTGTTTGGTTGGTTTTTTTTAATTAGATTAAATATTAGATTAAATATTGATCTAAACTGCAGAAGCAGAGGTGAAGCTCTAAGAATCTGTGGGTATATGAAGAAAATAATGTAATGCTCTGAGCTAGGATGTGGTCTTTTGGTTTAGGTTTCCACTCAGACCTGCCAGGATCAGTTCTCTGATCTGACCTCCTTCCTCAGAGGTGCAAAGTCATGAATGGCTGAGCACCTTCAAAGCCCCATAAAGTAGAGCTCAGCACCCCAACTGCAGCTGGCTGCAGCAAAATTGGGACATACCGGAGATTCCACAGGGCTCAGGCCAAAGCAGCTTCCTGAAAAATTGCAAATGTAAGTGGGAACTTGCACTTTCTCACTGACCTTAGAAAAACCCTTGCCTTGAGACATGAAGGGTTCTGGAGAGGAGGGTAAAAGTACCTGTCAAGTGTAGGTTCAGTGGAGTGTGTAACTTCTAGCAAGAGGTTGGCACTGTGCCACTGAATTGAAGGGAACAGGATTTGCCCTTCCTTGAGCAGTCTCACAACCATAAAGGTCAAAAGATGGTTCCTATCCTGATTTCTGCTCCTTTTACTGAACAATTCTTTTCGCCCCACATTCTCAGCCTCTGTATTCCTTACTGGCACTTGGTACCAGATTTCCAGAAAAAGTTCTATTGCATGTATTAATAGTGGCTGGAGGCAAATGATCATTTGTTACAGGAACAGTGAACCAGGTCTTTCCTGGTGTGCAACTTCTGCCTGTTCATGAAAGCTCTGTGGGTGGGATTGTTCAGCAAGAGGTAGCAGATTAAACCCTATGGGATGTTTTGATCAGTATCTTATTGAAGATTAGCTGCATCTTTACAAAACTTTTTTATATTTACAAAACTCTCCTTTTTTTGCTGTTTCCTGCGTTGAGTATTTAGTAAATACACATATATATGTATATACACACTATACATGCAGTTTCTTCTTGCAGAAGAAACCAACAGCAAGGGTGATATTGCATGCCTCATTGCACACTGCAAAGCAAGGACATTTTTTAATGAGAATATAAGCTGTTGTCCTGGATAAATATTTTTCCCTTGAAAATAATTTTGGTTAGTCACAGCTTGGATATATGAGAGTGAGATAGTTATCTTTGGCTGGTTGCAAGTGTTACTATGAGCTATCTTAATATTTGAAAAGTGACTAAGGAGCCCTGAGGCTCATCTTTGAACCTTTGACCGAGTTCAGAGGGCCAGTGCTGTCTCCTCAGCAAGCACTGCTGGGCTGTCCATCCCTCGTTTTCCATGGAAGAAAGGCTGTGGGTGAGCGAAGGAGAAACACAGGTCTCCCAGATCAGCAACGAGTGGGTTGTCTTTCCACAGGACCCAAAGCACCACATCAGGCTGCAGGAGATCACTCAGGCAATGCCTTTCCTTACACAGTAGTTTCCTACAACTCAGGGTCATAAACCCACTCCTTAAGGGTTCAGTGGCAAAAGATGATCCACAGCTCCTGGACTGGGAATACCTCAGTCCTCAACACCTCCTAATGAAATGCAGAGCCAGGACAGAACGAGGTCTCCAGAAAGAACCCCCACAAACATTCCAACTGGAACACATTTCTGACCTCCCTCCTCTAAATAAGTACAGAACACTAAAAACTCCAAGTAATCCTTCCAAAACAAAACAGCCCACTCCATCTCCTCTTCCCCAGAGAGAATGAGGGAACAAGCACATGATACATTAGTCATGGGCTGTAAGATCAGAGGAGACCATGGCGATCGTCCTGTCTGACTCCTTGCTTAAGAGGTCACTGGGCTTCTGGCAGTTAATCCAGGCTGGAAAGGGAGACAAATATCCTGTGGTGGTTTGGAGACTTGCTGGCAATGGAAATTCAACCACATTCTCTGTGCTAAGCTGCTACAATTACTTGTTACACGGCTTTATTTTAAATCTCAGTTTCTCCAGATCTCCCCTCCACCCTCGAGGTCTCATTCTACTTTTGTCTCTTAAGGCTGAAAATTCTCCTAAATCATCTTCCAAAGTAAGTACTGTAAGAATCTGATCAAGACACATTTTCCCCCCTGGCTATGACAGCTACACAGTCTCAGCACCTTGTGACTTTTGCTGCCAGGCAGATTTTTCAACACCTTAATTATCTTTGGTGCTTTTGCCTGAATGTTTCCAAACATTTGGTTGCCTGCTTTGGTTCCCCTACTAATGTGTTTGGAGGTGCCAGGAGAGGATTATGTTCATCTGGGCGGCAACCTCATAAGTCTCTTCCAGTCTTGGTGCTTTCCATGATGTTATTTGTGGTGTGAGTGTGCCTTTCACGTTTGATACTGTGGGATTTTATGTTTTCTTATGTTATGACTTTCCCCCTTTCCCCTTTGCCTTTTCCCCAGTGTTTGTGTCATCTGTGAATAACTGATCCTGGTTTTTAGTGACGCCAAGGCTCTGGTAGGACTCTCAAACTTCATATGGTCAGGAACATCTCTCCCCAGGGCCTGGTGTTCCCTAAGGAATTGAGTAGGGAATGAGAACTGAGAAAACAAAATATGGAAAGGCTTGCTTTGATTAAGTTTACTTATTTATAAATATTGTCTCTGCAAACTGTTGCAGATTCTTCATATGCAGATGGAAATTCTGCACTTAATTTTTTGTTACGTGGAATCTCAGTTTTTAGTGTCATCACCTTCTCATGTCAAGTTGCATCAAGAGTGCCTCAGTTCAGCCCTGGAGAGGCCACCACTTGGAACTTGGACAAAAGCCCAAAGGTTTGTTCCTGACCCCTCTTTGCACAAGGATTGTCCTTAGTCCTGTAGTTTCCCACATGGAAGGGGCTCAGTTTGGCTCCTCTGCTGTGCTGAGGTTCTCCTTCATTCCCTGCTCATTCTGGGTTCCATCCTGCAGCCTTTTCCAGGGAGTTTATCAAGTCCAGCTGACACGAAGCAAGCCATTAACACATTTATTAGAAGCAAGAAAAAAAAATAAAATTAAGAGTGTATCAAATGCAGGAGCCTCATGTTCCCCACGAGCTCACTTCCAGCAGATGTTGTCCACAGATCTTTCTCCGAGCTATTACAAACACCACTGCTTCCTTTGATCCCAAACCACCAGAGATTTCGGTATGAGCTGGCTCACCACAAAGCCATCTTGCTTTGACCTCAAAACCAACCCACTGGTTTGGTCATTGAAGGCACAGCTAACACAGCCCCTTTAAGTAGGCAATCATGTGGGAATGTCCCAAAACACAGACTTTCCTACTCTCAGTGTGAGGTCTGACCGAACAATGAAACAGAACAGAACCCAAATTACCAACCTCCCCGAACCAAAATTAAAGAAAGAAAGAAAAAAAAAGGCACAATTTCCTTAATTTGAGAGCAATGTCATAGCCTTCAAAAAAGGACACGCTTTGTTGAAAATGAAAAATCAGCTCTTTGCATTCCTCAGTGGCTATAAATTAGTTAACCAAGGCTCTGTACACACGTATATGCATATAAATAATGCAGGCAAGATAGCAGAGTTCTGAGAAAAACTTAAAGGCAGTTCCCAGCTGGAAGGAGTCTGTATTGCAGGGAGGTTGAATCGTGGCCCTGAGGCCCTGGTGTGTGAATTGCTGCTGTGAGCCAAAGGGGAGGCAGTGACTTTGGATTTGGGAACCAGACTCTGTAGAACTTGTTGCAGGATATTTAATTCTTCTTGGCTTTAACTCCTGATTTTTCTCATTACAAGGAAAGAAGAAACATGCAGGTCACATTTTACTTTCACTTGTACCACTTCAACCCCAGGATGTCTGCAGGACCCTCCAGAAGCTCCTCCAGAGGCTTGCCAAGAATGGGAATGTTGAGCATGACTGACTCATCTGCCTCTCCAGTTCCTTGAAATCCCAGACAAGGTGCCTGATGCCAAGAGGGAGTCCACGGTGTCCTGCTCCTCCTCACAGCTACTTGTCTTTGCTGTCACAGCTTGTTCTCCTCTCATCCTTGCGGGACAGTGGGTTCCTGGGGAACTTACGCTTGGAAAACCCCCACTGTTAGCCCACGGATTTCCTCAGCCATTCCAGGGACTGAGGTTCCTTCAGGACTTCACCTTTGAATACTTTCCCTGGGTTTTGTGTGAATATTTTATTAGCAATGTTGAGCCACAGCTGAAAGCAGCTGGGCCACCTCTGCTTTGCTTGAAAGATCGTGTCTGTGCCTACTCACCTGAGAGCACGGGACTAACAGGGTTCACAAAAGAACAGATACCTGCTTGTGGTGATGTTTGCTGCCCAGACAGGACTTTGTTCATAGCCAAACTAGTGAAATTGAGTTTGATGAGGTTGTAAGACCAGGGTGGATCAATTTGATTTTTCGGCCTGATTGCCTGTGTAAAAATGGCAGGAACAGGCTCCTTTGGGCAAGTTTCTGTTTGCACAAAAGAGTGTTTTTGTAAGAAAAGCATTCAAGTTTTACTGAAACATGGCCCTGATGAAATGTTACAATAGATATGTGTTTTTCCTGAATGCTGCTAATAATGTGTGGTTTAATTAGAGACCAAAAAAAAAAGGGTTAATAAGGGATGTTTAGATAGAAGATTACAACTTACAGTTTGTTCCTTCTGGGGGGAAAACATGCTGCTAGTTCATGATCTGGGTCAGAGTGTTCATCCTTTTTGAAACACTAGAGAATTCAAGAATTTCAGAAGCAAGGACACACTGGTGCATCCTATCCTTGAGTTTGTGGTGACCTTCCTCCAGGACCGGGAGTGAGCATCAGAGTGGGTTCACAGTTTCACAGTTCTTCTTCCCTGACTTATGAACAGGATTCCCAAGATGCTGGGCTTGCATCTTAGCAGTTGTTCCTGGAAATGCTGCATTCCCATCCATCCGTCTGTCCCGACCAACCTTCCCAGCTCAGTGCAACCAACTGGTGTATTTTGAAGTCAGTGGGACAGAGGAATTGGGAGGGGTTTGTGCTGTTTTTATTCACTTCGAACATTTCCTTAGTGCTTTATATCAGGTATTTCATCCGGAGGCAAACGCACTGTAACTTCAACTGCCATGAAAGTGTGTAAAAAAAATTGATAAATCAGCAGCAATGGAGTTCACAAATCAGCAGGAGGTTCTCCCTGTGAAAGGATGGAGCACCCAGGGGCAGTGATGGAAAAAAATGCTGCTCGAAAGTGCTTGAGGGGGTCTGATGTCCTTGGCCAAAGCAGAGAGTGAGTCTCCCATTTTCCCAATCAGGCCAAACCACTGGACAGTCTGGGGAAGGGCTGTTGTTCATCCCCTGCCCTAAAGCTTCCCTGAAACCAGGGAAAACTGCTGAAACCGCCAAATTCTGCCAGAATTTGGGATAAGTTTCTAGAGAAACAAAATAATTTTGCCTAGTGCTTAGAATTATTGATAATATTAGTTTTCCTACTTCAGTTCTTGCAGTACATAATTATGGAGTCACAGACTGGTTTGGGTTGGGAGGGACCTTAAAGATCATCCAGTCCCACCCCCTGCCATGGGCAAGGACACCTTCCACCAGCCCAGGTTGCTCCAAGCCCTGTCCAACCTGGCCTGGGACACTTCCAGGGATGGGGCAGCCACAGCTTCTCTGGGCAACCTGTGCCTGCCAGGGCCTCCCCACCCTCAGAGTATTTAGCACCCCACCCAAGGCTTGCCAGCAGGATCTGACTCAGGACTGAGTCTGCTTTCCAGCAGGAGGTCTAAGGGACAGCTCCTACACTCTCTTACAGACCACTGAGAACCACATTTAGCCTTGAACATTTCAGCAGATGACACAACATATCACTTATTTGCTGACTATCTTGTCCCTTCTGTCCTCTCTGCCACTCAAGGGCTGCAAAAAATCAGGGACAATGCGAGCCAGCAAGAAACTCTGAGCAAGGAGACTGAAGGTGAAGGGTTCACATTAAAGCCTACAAATATAGTTTAAAAGAAAAATCACAGCTTGGAGGCTTTTTATCTCGTCTTTGAACTGCAGAGCCAAGGGTATTTCCCCTTCACGTTCCATGCTCTCTGGGGATTGCTGGGGTTTTCTGCCAGACCCACGACTGCCTCATCTTCATTTCCCAAAGAGCAAAGATTTTATGTGAGTTGCTGTTGCCCAAAAACGATGCTCTGAAAGCTCCACTGGGAGAAAGAAGGAAGGAGTTGTCTCTTCTCCAGACGAGTCCCTGCCCTTATCTGACAGAGCTCTTGGTTGGAAGCCCTTCACCTGCTCAGTCTCTGCCAGGGATCCTCCCAGCAGGTGTTTTTAAGGCAAGATTCCCAGCAGAGGGTTGTTGCTGTGAGAGGAAAAGAAAGCACTCCTGCACTTATTGCTACTTCCACATCCTCCTCTTGTTTCAGTTTTGATTTGTTTAAAAAATGTCTCAATTCCCTGGGAATTTTCTTTTAACGTGGTGGAAAGTTGTTACACTGTTAGGTTTGGAGAAACTGGATGAAGAAGCTTTCAAAGTTTAGATGCTGGATTCCACCAAAAGACTGAGCATCTGTTTGCTACTTCTGGCACTAGTGTAGTGCCAAACCCCTTCAATTAGCTGCTTGCTAACCCTAAAGATCCCTGAAATCCCCTCTGTGTTCCCAGGAGCCCCACTCGGTAGCAGCCTACGGCGGTCTCTTGGTGGTATGCAAAGGACTGCATAAGCTTTGGCATCAGCATTTTTTATACCCAGTTTGCTCCTAAAATCCACTGGAGCTCACAAATCAGATGTTTTACTGTCTCCTCTTCAGCATCTGCTCTGGTGAAGACATCCAGATGTTGCCCAGCCTCCCAAATCAGCAGCGGGGAAATGCTGCAAGGGCACCGATCTGGGAGAAGAGTTTTATCTTCCAGTCACCTGAGAGAAAGGAGAAACTTGGATCCAGCACGTCAAGTCTTCAGTGAATGCGTTAAGGTCACCTTGAGTTAAGAGGGAGAAGCTGCACTCCTTCAACAGGCTATATGGGAGAGGAGCCTGAAGACAAAGCCCTGTCCTCCCGCTGCATTTTCTCTTTGCTATCTCAGGTGCCTCTGCTCAGCAGCACAAACCTGGACCTTGGTGCACAACATCTTAGGGCAAATCCAAACCCAGCGAGAGGCTGGGCACCCAAATCACTGCTGCACTGAGCAATCCTCCCTGGAAATCTGACCCCGATGGCCGCTACCTACCAGTACTAAAATAGCCCGCAGAAAATAGCTCCCTCAGGTTGGGAATTGTGAAATCAACTTATAACAAGTCCCCAGAGTCTTTCCCCAAAGCAATTACTGCTTAATGAGACAAGAGAAAGCAAGAAGCAGCTTTCCCAAGGCTGGTAAACAGATGGGAAACCCAGGGAGAGGACCCTGGCTCCCAACTGCCAGGCTGAGGATCTCTTCCCTGTTTTACCGCGATTGCATCACATGATTCAGCACCTTATCTGATAACTCACTGCTTGTTTAATCCTTGCCCCGGGCATCCTAAACATGCCTCCAGTTTCCCGAAAGCCTGGCTGACGTTTTCTTTTGGGCCCCATCCCATTTGTGCTGTTTCCTCTCGGCAGAGCTCCGGGAATAATCCTTCGCTTCCTTTTATGTTCACAGCCCTCACATCTCAGCTGACTCCCATCCTCTGCTCCTGCTCAGCCATCTCTGTGCCAAGCTCTGTCTGTAAACCCCTTCAATCCTTTCTCACACGTCTCTGGCTATCCAGGAACATGGTTCCCAGGAAGGAATGTCTTGCTCACGCTGAGACCCAGCAGGGCTGTGGAGCACAGCCACATCCGCAGCTTGGGAAAGGGGTGCAAGCAAAGCTCTGCCTAAACTGTCTTTGTCCCATCCCACCCTGGACCACCTGACACATGAAGGACACCTGAAAAGCTTTCTTGCCGCTGTATTTCAGAGGCTGGCACAGACTGAGGGCTTCTGGTCAGACTCCTGTTGAAGTTTCAAGCAGATTTTAGAGCTATTTCATAGCAGCAGTGGCACAAGGGCTGCACCTCTGCCTTCAGGTAGTGTAGTTAGTGATTGGAATTGTTTAAAACAGAGTAGTTCCTTCAGCTGGAGCAGATAAGGAGTGGGAGAACTGGCGGGGAACCATTCTATGATCCTCAAGGAGAGGACAGGACAACACTTAGCCCTGAATTAATGCATTTGAATTTTGCATTGAATGGGACTTAAGGCAGAAAAGAGTGAGATTCAGCTGACCCAATGCAGACATCTGAGTTGCCAGCTGAGCTGATGATATCCATCTAAAGTGAAATACTTAGTGATAGGGTAAAAACCACCTCTTCCTCAGGAAAATAGGTAAAATGAGGCAGATGAGTCTCCAAAGTGCCTATTTCTCTTCATTGACTGTAACAGGAACTTAGGCAAACAGAACTCCTGGGAATGGCTCTGCCACACAGACACCAAAATTAAGGGAATGAATTTCACCTAAAATGCTGCAGCAGCATCAGAAGACTAACTAGACAGTGGTGTGTTTCTGAAGAGCAGTGTGAGAGCAGCTGGTAACCAGAGAGCAGAATACCAACCTTAAACCACAGCTGTAAACGTGCTCTTCAGTCGAAACCCAGCTCTTGCTCACTTTGACTGGAAAGGTCTTGAAACTGGTTGTTGGAGGTGAGACTGGGAATTCTGAAATGAACTGTAACATTTATTGACTTGGAAATTACCACTGTAAGTGCATTTTGGAGCCATCATTCTCCTTTTTAAGTTGAGTGCAGCCAGGGAGTTAAATGATACCATATGAGGTATATGTATAACCCCCCCCTCCCCAATAACAAAGCCAGAAGCAGAGGCCAGTGCAGACCCAAATGAACAGCACAAAACCAACCAAAAATCCATCAGCAGCTCCCAGCTGAGTTCTGAATGCTATGAAGTTATGAATGTGGTTATGACACTGCTGGAAATTAACGTTTTTAAAAAATGAGGACATCGGGGTGATTAAAATGGAGATAAATTTCAGAACTGGAGCCACAAGAGGAGAAATTGTACCATGGAACAAAAAATTTTCAGTGAAACTCTCTTCTTACAAATAATGGAGTATCAGAAATTTAAACTACTGAAAGAACAATAGTTCAACCAATCAAGGATTAATTTAAAACAACTGTAGTTGATATGAATGCATAGTTACTGTTAGAAATAGCTAAATCTTCTTTTGGCAAATCTGTGATAGAAGCCTCTGTATTTTGTACAACTCTGGATGAGTTAAATTAGTGTCTTCCTAAGAGTCAGACAGTGAACATCTGGTTTGCATCACTGAGATCTAAAGTGTGTGTTTGCATGTGTACAAAATAACTTCATTGCTGACCTCCCCCTTTGTGGCTTCTCTCCTCTCTCTGCTTTGAGACCAGAAGAAAAGGAAAGAAAAAAGGAAAAAAAAAAAAATCACATGCCCTGTGATCTCAACACTTCACTGAGAACAAGACCTCAGCTTCTCACAGGTTTCCTCTGAAAAAACATCCCAATAGAAACATTCTAATGAAAGCATCAAGGAGGAAAAATGAGCCAGTCACAAAATCAGTCACTGCTGTGTGTTTTCCATCCCCAAAAGATGTCAAGTTTGGGCTGTATTTTCCAGCTGCAGATTTGTTTTGGGGGGTTAAAAAATCTTCCATGACTGTCCCTGTCTCCCAGGCTCTCCAGCTGTATCCAGCTCTGGTGGTCCCCGAGCCCCCGGGCTGGGCTGTGTTCTGGGAATGCCCCAAAGAAAAAAGGGTTTATCTGCTTTATCAGGATAAAGCTGATGTTTTATCTGCTTTGTCAGGTTTGTGAACTCAGGTGCTCATTGCAGGTCTCAGAAACTTTGGCTGACAGTAAAAGTGAGGCAGGGAGATCAAATCAGAAGGCAGAATTTTAGATGGACACGGGCAAGGAGATGTTGCTGGTGGCACCTTTATGTACGAGTGTGTGTCACACACACTTCATGCTGCTGCTGCTGGTGAATTCAATGATATGTGTAGTCAGCTGGACAGATCCCAAGTGTCTTGCAGGCATAACGTTCTCCCAAGCCTGCTCCAGGACTGGACCCTTTACCCAGGCAGCTGAATTGAAAATTCTGTCTGCAGAGCAGAACCCAGCCAAGACACAGAGCTTCAGGGAATCAGAGGAATGGGACACAAAATCCAAATGTCCTGACACCACTTATTATCTCATTTATTATGCTCTGAGGAACTAACTGAACTAACTGAAGAAAATGGAAGTAAAAATCACCTATGTGTTGCTTTTCTCTCTCCTTGGCTTTCAGTCCTGTGGATGTGCAGATGTTTCCAATTCATCTACCCCAAATATTAGAATATTTTTTCTGAGTATGTGTCCTGGTATGCACAGTTATCAGCCTTGCTTCTCCTACCACACCCATGGGGTGATCAGCTGGCCCCATGGGAATATACAGCAGAAGAGAGGGGAAAGGAAAGGTTTCTGAGCAAGGGGATGTCTTTCTCCTAATGGAGTTCCTCTGGAGCCTGGAAAGGCAAGGCCTGGAGACCACCCGATACTAAAAAGCTAATGTGCTAAAAATTTGCCCTAATTTGCCTCCTCTTCTGACCTGGACAGTGGCAACAACAAGGAATTTTAGAGGCCAAAAAAGCTATCAGATAACCAGCTGTGTGCCAGCCACTGGGAATGAGCCACTGCCGTCCTGCTCAGGGCTCCAGCCTGTCCCACTGCTGGCTCAGCTCCTCAGCCACGAGAGCAGCAGAGCAGAGCTGGGCCTCTGGCAACCACCAGGAGCTTTGGCATTAGCCAGCCCACAAACAGATGGCTCAGAGCCACCAGGAGCTTTGGCATTAGCCAGCCCACAAACAGATGGCTTGGAGCCACCAGGAGCTTTGGCATTAGCCAGCCCACAAACAGATGGAGCAGATCCACCCAGGTGAGCAGCACGAGCCTGTAACACGACCAAATTCACGCAGGGAAACAAAGGTGTGAGGGGCTGGCAGAGTGTCACCCAGTGAGGGTGACACCCTGCTCCTGGCAGTTCTGTTGTTGCCACTGCTGTTTGGTTTTGCTTTGGGAAATGAACTGATCTTCCCTGCAGAGCATCAGCCCCTGGTGACACTGGTGTGCAGCTGCTGACGTTGAGCACAGAGCTCACTGTACAACCCTCTCTGGGACAGGAATGTGGAGGGAGTCAACGATCTGTGCTGATTTAGAACTATTTTCTGTTGACTTGCCTAACCTTTCTGGCTCCATCGTTTGAGCATTATTCATTTCTTCTCTAACTCAGCTTGAATCCTAGGAATTTCTACCAGCCTCACTGCTTGAGACATTTTAGCTAAGAATGACTACATTTTTTTCTGTGTCCCTATATGAGGTCAAACTTGCTTAAAGAAATACAGGCAGAGGCTGCAGTTATTTTGAAGTTGTCTCGTTCACTCCCGTGGGCTTTTGGATAAAAAAAATCCCTCTAAAACAGTTTATCAGAATCCCAGGGCCCACAGTTTTCCAGGCAACAAGCAGCTTATGTTTGGGTTCACAGCTACCCCCTCTGCCCAGGTAACAGAGATGTGATTTTGACAGTCATAGTCACAACTGGGAGAGCTTCTTGAATCTTCAGCATGTGGCTTTTCCAGGGCACAGCTCCTTGCACTTTGGTGAGGAGGGGTGTCTTTATGTTGGGTTAATCCTCCAGGCGACTAAAAATACTGTGAGACATTTAGGATCTGGTTCAACACCTTTAACAACCATTGTGAGGGGAAAAGCTGTGTATTTTTGCCCTATTCAGCCTATCTGATGAACCTTGCTGCTGTTGCTATTTTGGTAGTGCGTGTCCCACCTATTCCTCTCCCTGCACACCCCTGCACAGCAACTCATGGTGCTGAAATAGGTCTGTTGGTGTAGGCTTGGACTACCTTCAAATTCCTTACCTTTATTATTGTTGGTTTGGTTTAGAGGGCAATCTTCTTTTCCAAAAAAAACAAACCTATGTAATAACTACCATCAGGATTTGTGTTGGTACAAAAGTGCTGTATTCCACATCAGACCATTTCCTTTCACTTGCAGTAAATACCTGTCCTAAAATAAGCCTGAGTGCTCCTTTGGCTTGAGTAGGATGCTCTGCTCTTTCATTACCTCCACAACAGCACCTTTTGTGTGCATGGAGAAGTCTCAGGTAGAAGAATACCACACTAAATATCAAATTTCAGAGCCAAGAAGATGCAAAGGAGGTGTCTCATAAGTCTCTGGAAGTCTGCAGGACAAGCCCCTGGTGTTCCAGTACACAGAGCACTGGAGCCTTCAGGCAAAGTTCTTATTAGTCCAAATGTGCCCTGAAGGACTGAGCAGGTCTCTAGGAAACAAACACCAGTAACCCAGACAGAGCTCATCACCTTTTACTCATTCCTCCCAAGAACTCGCCCTGCTGGGTGCAGGCTGCAGGAGCCCTTTCCCTTTCCCTGGTGGCCAGTGGAGCTGCCAGCAGTTTCCCCATTTTTATCACAGACGTGACCCTGCTCATTCCCACTGATGAACATCTGTGGGCAATCACCACTGGGGTCCCCAAGGATGCAGACTGTGAATCAGTGGAGTGCTTGACCAGAAGCCCAGCCCATCAAAACTGCCAGGTCTGCAGCATGGGCCAGAATATGTTATCTTCTTTAATTCCTTTTTCCAATTTATCTTAAATTCTATCATCCAACTTCTGTCTCTACAGACGTGACATTAAAACACGTCTCGTTATTTACTGCCAAGGATCAAGAATTATTTCCTTTCTTGCACTCGTCGAGTCCCACAGGGCAGGCTAACCACACCAGGATGGGTTTACTGAGGCCTGATTCAAGAAATCATGTAAGAATTTGAAGTATGTAGGAACACAACTTGTTAATAAGTGTGTAAGAAAGGAGGCTCTGGTGCTGGGAGTGCAGGAGCTCCCAGGTGAGAGCTCCTCTTCTCCTGGGGCACAGAAACCAGCCTCCCTTGGGCCCCCTGCACTATGGGGTGTGAGAGCAGGTCCCAGTCCCCGTCCCTCTGGCTCAGTGGCATCGAAAGTACACACTTTCTATTAGTGGGACAGAGCCTGGAATGACGTGCTTGTTACATGGAAAGCACAGCTCATTGCCTATATTTAGGTAGGATGAATCCAGGCCCTTCTAAAATGTTTACAGTGCCTTTTATTTGTGGCTTGAAGCGGAAGATAGCAATTATACACATCCCAGATGGAGAAAGATGTTTAAAAGGAGACTTGGTTGTATCAGGAACCCTGTTGCTTGCTTTTTCTGTTGGGCTGTTTTTTTCACTTCTCCTGCAGAAGCAGCAGGAAATCTTTAGGGACTGGCTTTCCCTCCTCTACTGATTCCAAGAAACAGCACCTCTTTGATCTCTTTTGGTCACAGAACCTGGGCCTGCCCTTGTTCCAGCGGAAGCAAGTGACAAACTCACAGGCTCAGATCCTTATCTGGCTGTAAATTGGCACAACCTCTGCACTTCAAAGAAACTCCCCCGATTTACACTTCTTTAAGACCACAATCCTCAAGGTCTTCATGGGAGGTGGGACCCCATGCTGCCGACCTTGGTCAGCAAATTACTTAATTAAAGGCAGTCATTAAATAATCTTTAGTCTAATGTTTATTTCTCCAGGCTGATGTGTTTACGCTGCTTGTTGCTGCTCTGCACTGTGCCAGAGGGACAGGCAGCTGCAGCAAGGCTGCTCTGCCTTGGTGCTGGATTTCTGTGCCCCTGCTGCAGCTGCAAGTCTTGGATGTGTTTGATGTTCAGATGGGAAGAGAGAATCAAAAAAAGCAAAACACTGTGAAACATCCCAGTGGAAATCTCAGGTGAGCATCTCTTCCCTTCTGCCTCCCTCCTGCTTTCCTATGAGCAAAGTTTAACCTTCAACCTAAGATTCCCAACAAAAGAAGCCCCTGGTTTCCCCCAGAGTGAGGTTATGAGGGTGATTTCTGCTGTCAGAGAAAGTCTGGCTCATGCTACAGCTCTTCCCTTTGCTGAGCCTTTGTCTGAGCAGTTTGTCCTCGTGACGCCCCTCGAGGCCCCCTGGACCACGTTCACTGTTGGATTGATAGAGAAAGGTCTGGCAAACAGATCCTTCTCCTACACAGAGGTGCCACCCCCCGAGTCCCAGTGCCCAGAAGCCTGTGCTGGCCATGCTGCTTTCTCACTTCCAGGGAAAGGAGGCTCTTCCCACCCCTGAGCCTGGAGGGGCCCTGCTGGGAAGGTCCTCAGCCTGAATGCTGGGCTCTCAGTTTCCCAGGCAGCTCCACTTCTGAGCTCTCCAGGAGAAATGATTTGCAGAGGACTCCTTGCTGTGACCACTGACAGTGACTGCCCAGGTCCTCTGAGCACCTCACCCACAGCTCAGCTCTCTGCAGTTCCCTGGCCCAGGAGCAACCCCACAGCTCTCTGTGCCCCTCTGAGCATGGACATGACAGGAGAGTGGCCTCCTTAGCACTTGCCATTTCAGCTTTCGCCCTTTTCCCCCCAAAAACTATGTTTATGGTGTTAAACGTGAGTTCCTCCCATGAAGGGATCCCTCCAACCTCCTTATTGTGCTTTGGAGGAGAAAGACTTGGTTCATTCTTCCCTATATGGACAACTGCTTGTCAGCTTGTGAGAAAGGTTGGGACTATTGATACAACCCTCTGGATACATTTTAGATGAGCCACCAAAAAATGCAGTTTCAGATGTAGTTCTGGTGGGGATGGGTTCTCAAATGTCGAAGTTATTCTGTCAGGAAGGTCGTGCTGTCACAACAAACAACCCACCAAAATAGAAACAATACCCTGGGAATCTGAACGTTGGAGTGGAAAGTCAGCTTCCTGGCAGATATTTGTGAAGTGCTTTGAAGATGTGAAGAGTGACACTGCTGCTAAGAAGTATTTGTTCCCCTTTTTTGTGCTGTGATGTTGCCGAGCACATGTGCAATACACAGAGGCAGCATCTACTCCACACTTGGGGATTTAAAAACAAAGAACACACAAAACCAAAACAAACAAAAAAACCCAGAACAAAACAAATAAAAATGACCAACACCAACAACCAAAACCCAAACCCAAATTAAAGAAACAAAAAACAAAAAAAACCACCAAAAAACCCCAACAGCCCATCCCTCCATTTATATGAGAAAACCTCTGTGATATCTCTGCTATCAGCAGAAACATAAACAGTTCTGATTTAGCTATAGATTTTTCCATAGCTCTCACCACTGTGGTATCTGAATGACTCCACAAATATTTAATAGCTACAATAATGTGAAAGACTGAAGTATAGTTGTTTATATTTTGCCCAGAGGGAACTGAAGCAGAGAATTAATTAAGCAACACAAAGTGAAACAGGAGATTAGATACTGAGTGCTGATCTCTTGAATCCCAGTTTATTGTTTGTTCTATAAGATAATGCCTGTTAGCAAAAAAAAAAAAGGAAAAAAATTAAAAAGAGATAAGGGCTCCATGCAGAAACCCTTTAGTGTTTGGCCTGAGTTGTACAACCCAGATAAGATTAACTCAAAAGTCCCAACTAGCCCCAAAGCCCTGGAAATGAGGAACTTTCTCTAATTCCTGTGTATTTGGCTATAAGTCATTCTGACAATGTCTAATCCCCAAAACAAGGCTTCAGTGGGTTGTGAGTGGGTGTTTGTGTCTGTCCCATGTCTCAGCTGTGTCACGTTCCCATCACAGGGGCAGGAGAGGCATCCTCCAAATGCTCCTGTGAGAACGGGGGGAAGAGCAAGAGAGAGAACGTTACAAATGACCCCACAGCAAGAAAAATGTGAGTTAGAGTTCACAGGCTTTACAGCAACCAAAGGCAACCAACCAGGAGCTGCAGCTCAGCAGGAAGCTGGGCTTTATCATTTCGAGTGTTTGCAGAACTCCCAGCATTTCAAAAAGTTTGAGATGCACCTTTCACACTGGACATGATTTCTCCTCTGGAGAGGGGATCATCACACTGTTAATTTTTAGCACCAGTGGAGCCTGACAGTAGAGTCTGGCTGGAGACGAGACACCATCTGATGTTCAGTCCAGGCTCAGCCTGATTAGTCATTCAGAAGGCAGATTTGGGGCTGGTTTGTGTTCTTCACCTCTGCTATCACCCACAGCTACTCGGAAACAGCCCCACCACAGCCAGAGCTCTGCCTCCCTCGGCTCGTGCATCTCACATAATCCAGCTGTCTGTTGGTCTTCCTGTCAGCATGGGACAGTCCTGCCCTGGCACCTGCTGGGGTTCTTCAGAAGGGCCTGGGTGGGTCAGTTCTCCCCAAGTCCTCACACAACCCACCCACTGCTCTGGGGTGACTGGTACCCCACGAAGTTCAAAGAGTAGCCCTGATGCTGAAAAATATTCTCAGCCCCTTGGCAATGAGTGTCATGGTGCAGTTCAAGGTGATTCAAGTCAAGCTTTTCTGTGACAAAGCAGTTCCTGTGGCAGTGGGGAATAAAGCTCATTGCAAGTGAGCTCTCCATACCATACACCCTGGAGAGAGGATGGGAAGGAGAAACTTCCCTGGATCACTGCACACAATCTTCAGGACAATCCCCCCAAATTTTTTTGTTTGTTTGTTGTTTGTTTATTTGTTGGGTTTTTTTTTTGCTTTGGACCCTTTTGCTAAAAAAAGACCAATAATAAATGAATCTGCCATGATACCCAGAATGAGCTTTGCCAGCCCCACTTGGGGATTCAGATTTCAGAGGGTATTCCAAGGGGGAAGCAGCTTTCCTATCCACTGTTGCCCTTGTTTGCTGTCTGATGACAGAGGTGGCTGTTCTGGAAACACTCCTGCTCTCAGCTGTTATTCCCCCTCTGAAAGGAAGGTGGGCTGACCATTAGCTGGTGTCTCCAAGAAGCTGCTCCCAGCTGCTCCATGCAGCAGCATGGATGGGAAGAGACAGGGAAATAGTTTGGGATGACTGGGTGGTTGTCTGGTTTTTTCTTGCTTGCTTTTCTGAGAGTTTTAAGAAGTTTAGGAGGGTTAAAACGAGACACTTCTTTTGCCTTAATCCTCCCTAGCAGGAAGCCCTTTTTCTTGGTCTGTAAGTCAGGACGTGGTAGGAGGCTCTTGGCCGCTGGAGCAACCCACGCCAAGTGTTTATTTCCACGCTTAGGAAATGGCCATGAGTGAATTCTTTCCAGGGATGCAATGAAGAAAGGCTCAGGCTCCCTGCCTGAAGGAAGGGTGTCTCTGGGACTCGCCTGGAAGGAAGGCTGTGGTCCACTGTGCTCACAAAGGGGGTGACATTGGGGTCCCAGTACCTGCTCCCCAGGCCTGATGCTGCCAGAAGAGAAGAGTTTGCTGGGCAAGAAATCCCTCCCACACCCCCTCTGTAAGCAGTCACTGCTGACCACTGCAGGAGAATGCAGTAGAGGGACTGGCAGGCATCACACAAACTGGTGTTTCTGGTAACTGAGAGAACTGCCACAAACCTGGGCTGTGTCCCACTGCACCCCAAATCCTGCAGAGGGAATGGCTGAGGGATAAAAGACAAGGGCAGTAAAGACCATGTCGTGTAGATTAACACCCTTCAGCCCGAAGTTAAGAAATGCTGGTGTCATAAAATGTGAGTTCTATGAAAATGTTCACTGAAAACTCAGTTGTGGCTAAAAAACATCCAGGAAAAGCTGTTATGGGGAAGTCATTTCTTGGGAAGGGATAGAGAACTACAGGATGATGTCACTTATGAAACCACAGAGTATACAAGTCTTGAAAGTTCCTTTCCTCTCTGAGCTTTACTCCTCATCAAGGATCTAGCAGAAGGAGAAAAATTTTAAAAGGATCAGAATGAAAAATGCTTTTTTCAGAAGCCTCACAAGAGATTGCCTGAGACAGACACACTAAACATCCCTACAAACAGGCACTCCATGGCATAGGGGATAATTACACATTGTTTCTAGTAATGGCAGCCTTAAGGTCATCAAATGATGTTTTCACCTCTGTTGCTGAGGAGCAGAGCCCCAGAGCCACTTAAGCAGTCTGGCCAAAAGCTTTATGGGTGGGACAGTGCAGGAAGGAGCTGGATGCCAGCTTCCCAAGTTCTGGTCCCATGACTTGCTTCCTGCAGTTCTGTGAGACATCTGTGATGCTCTGCAAGTAATTAATGTCAATTCTGCACTAAACTAAACCCAGCAGTGGCTGAACAATGAGGATTCAGCCCGGAAATGCCTATTCATTGACCTTCCAATCCACTTGCATGTAAAACCTAGAGCAGACAGATCAGACAAAACTAATTCAGTTTCAGCCCCTCTTGCTCTGTGTCATCTCTGGCCATTGTCCTCTTGCTCCAAGTCAATATTCATCTCTGCTACCCGGGAGATTTTGGGCTGTTTGCATGCTGAAATATTCTCCCTTTTATCTCTTTGGGTGGCTTCATGTCTCATTCCCTCTTGGCTTCACCGAATTTCTGATTCAAAATTTCTCATATGGGGCCATTCAAATATGAAACAGCTCTGACCAAGCAGCTGCTGCCTTGTCAGCTTTCATTTCTATGGAATGACTAATGTTTCAGCCCATGATTTGGGGGCATTTTTGTTCTCTGCCCCAGAGCTTGGAGCACTGGTATGGGATTTGCAGTCTACAAGGTTCTCAGCATGTTGGTCCCTTCAGAACTTCATCTGTGACTGATGCCATCTCTGGGAATGGCTCTTTTGCCAACCACCCAGTCTCATCCATGTCCTTGGCTTTGTGAACATGCCCTTGGCTCACCCTGAGCAAAGGACTGGGACCAGCCTCACACCCTCCACCCCTGTGTGGGAACAGGCTACTGTCTGTCCCCTGGGAGCTCCCCAGCCCAATCCTTTCTCTGTTTGTATCTTCCAGTCCTGTCTGGAGCCGCCAAACGAGCAGAGTTTTCTGTGGTCTGGGAATGGCAGTGGCAGCTCCCCTGAAACGCCCATCATGGTGTGGGAAAAGCTCCTGTTGGAAAGAAAGCTTTCCCCCTGCTCCTGACTGCAGGTCCTCACACAGAGCAAAAGCTTCAAGGTGAAGTGGAGGCCCAAAATTTCCATCCAGAAAGCTCTCCTTAAAAATCTGAATGGGAGACATTCAGAGAACATTTCCCATCCCATGCCAGGAAGGATCTTGCCAGCTTGTGTCCTAGGAAAGAAGCCTTGGATATGCCAGGGCATCAAGTCAAGTCTCTTCCTCACATCCAGTGGAGCAGGAATGAGATCCTGGGTCCCCTGCATGAAGAAGGACCCATCCAAACACAAACATTGTCACCTGGCTGCCCCTTGTGCGGGTCAGGTTCAGAGCTTCTCTCTAGGATCAGGTAGGAAAAGGGACCAACCTAAGGCTCCTGTTTGGGGCTTTGACAGGAAGTCTAATCAAAGCCTTGGCTGGAGGAGATCAGCATGTCAGTGCCCTCCAGCAGAATGCAGCACCCTCAGGCCCAGGCAGTGGCTGAGCAGCAGTTCTGTCTGTCGTGGCCACCACCACAGTGACAGACAATTACTAATGTGTTCAGTTATTATTTATTTAGTTATTATTTAGTTATTACATTACTAATGTGTTTAGCCCAAGTGTGGCAGAGCATCTTAGCCAAGGTCATAGACTGTGATCCCACTCTGTGGCAGAGCTGGGAACTAAATCTGAGCTTCAGTCTAGTGCTTAAACCACACAAGCACATTTGTGGTGTTATCTGCTCTCCCTTTTCATGCACTCTGCTGTATTTTTCCTGTCTAACCGTGTTGCTGCTCATAGGAAAAAAAAAAATCCCCCTTCAAATGCATATTGTGATGAACAAAAAACATATTCATGGTCCTTAAAGGCCCTTCCTATTCTAAGTCTCTGTAAAATACGTTCTTGGCTGTCCATTAATTAAAAAGATTGTGAGACAGGAATTTTAAGTACAGTAACCAGTTTATTCAGTTAAACAATGTTACTGGGGATTTCATCCAAGCAGGATTTTGCCATTAGATTACAGCAACAAGTCAATACTGGAGCCTGGACTTCACATGCTCTTCACTGCCCTGAGCCTTTAGGTATCACATCCTTACACAGACTGACCTAAACACTTCCTGTCAGCCCTGCAGATTCACAGCACGTTTGGTCCCTGCCCTTGTGGCTGTCAGTGTTGCCTTTTCTGCCTCCCCATGAGGAACAAGCATCGTCACAGCCTGTTCTGTGACTTCCCACCAGGTCCTTTGCAAACCCCTCCTTCTCCCAGGGGTTAAACAACTGCAGCAGAACCAGCTACTGGTGGGGGCAGCTGATACCCTTCTGTCTCCCTTCCTGGCTCTGCAGAAATGGGCTTTGAGGCACAAAGTGTGCACACTGCTGCTTCCAGCCCTTGCGGGTTCCTGCCCTGGGGACTCCCAAGTTTTACTCCTGCTTGCCCGGACTTGGTTGCCATGGGAAATCTGAGCACCTTTTGCCTTCTCTTGGGAGAAAAACTCCTCACAGGTGCTGTTTCAGATGATGTCCCCGCTCCCTGTTCTTGCTCTCCACGACTCCTGGCATTTTCCATCAGTGCTATTTCAGCCCCTTTGCCCTGTGGCTTTCCAGCTGGGTGGGGCTGAGCTATAAGCGGGATCCGAGTATCTGCTGTCTCTTGGCACACAGCCCTGGGCTATACACAGCCCAGCTAAACCATTCCATGCATTCCTTGCTTTCCCGGGTAGGAGCAGTTATTCCCTGCAAAGGTCTTTGTCACCAAGCCCTCCCCACACAGCAATCGCTGCTTTGCAGCTGCCTTGACACACAGGGCTCGGGATGAGCTTATCTCCAGCATCTCGTGCGCAGGAAGATTCCATGGCAGCATGGAATGATAAACAGACCCTGGAAGTGTGTGCGATGTGCAAACAGCCACAAAGATGCCTCGTGTTTCTAGGCAGGCATTTCCACCCAGATCTTCCTCCTGCTGCTGCCATTTCCCAGTCAGAGCTGCTCAAATGGCAGCGCTGTGTGAAACGTGTTACTTTACCCCACAGTTACTTTTCGGTGGACATGACCCAGCTGCCTCTTCCATTGCTGCTGACTCTGCAGCCCCACGTGGGGTTTTACACTGTGGGGGCAAGGACACGTGTCCTAAAGAGAAATTAGCTTTTCTGTGCTCTTGGTGATCTGGGACTCAGAACTGGGAATTATTCAGGGAGAGAAATTACAGGGTTATATTGGCAATGCCCGTTTCCGGCAGTTGGAGAGAAAAGTATGGGACAAGGTAGCCAGAGTTTTCAACACCTAGTTGTATCTCCCAGAAGCCTTCCGTGCCAAAAGCCCTTCCAAGTCCCCTATTACTGCTCATTTGCAAACCCAGGCTGCATATCCAAAGTCCAACACAGCTAAAATTTCCAGGATCCATCAGCTCACAGTCTGGCCCAACTTGAGCATCTTGGGCAAAAAGAATGGAAAATTCCCGCAATTTATCTGATCTTTTGGACTGAGAAATTGCATCCTTCAGCACCTGTTCTCACTGTGGCCATGGTAACCTCCTGAGAGTTTCACAGCTCCTTCCTGGAAGGTCACCAGCTTTGCTTATTCACTCGCACACCGAATTTTTCCTGCGGTAACTGAACACGTTTTGGAGGGAACACACATCATCTCCGTGGTCTGCTGGGAGTTTGGAAAGGTCACCACAGCAGCACGCCTTCTTGTTCCCCTGTAGTTCAAACTTCAGGCCTCTGAATAAATATTTGGCTCATGCCAGGGCCAGCTCCTGGAACGTGGCTTCTGCAGCACCTGGTCAGGCTGAGAGGGCACTGCCTCCCTTCCCAGGGTCTTA
>VYXB01000028.1:3182-15369 GCA_013397135.1 Pachyramphus minor | reverse complement strand
GGGACGGGGGGGGGGGGGGGGGGGGGGCAGAGCTGTGGGAAAGGGCCCATAGGCTGATAGGTAATCAGGTTTCCTAAGTTTTCTTTATCAGCTGCAAGCTCTTAGAAGCTGTTGTGTGAGCAGCAAGACAGTGCCATGCAGTGCCTTTTACTTTAATAGCAGCTAGAGGGTAACTGAAAGAGGACAAATATGTTTGAGAAAAGATGTGAGAGGATTTAATTCTATGTAAATAATACTTGATCCTGGTCTCAAATGAGATCTCTGTTCATCAGATCTGACTTTCAGTTGGGAGGGCCAATAGGAGTATCCAAATGTTTTGCTTTTATGGACTATTAAAAAGGCTGTTAAATAGGGTTGGTTTATATTGAAGTGTATTGTGAACTTCCAGTTGAAGAAAACTCAAGTGGGATCTGATTGGAGGGAGAAGCAAGGCATGGAAATTAGTATCTGGTTATTCATGAGGTTGTAATTTCATGTTTGAAACCTGTTTTGAATAAAGATGTTTTTTATGTTTTCTTATTTTGACTGTATGGCATTACCACATGTTTATCCAGTTAGTTGTTATATAGGAATTTACCCATACAAGTAGTTCTACACTCTCATAAGGAACTAAGCAAAGCAAAACAAAACAGAATTTGGAGGCATTGTTTTGGTCTGCTGCTCATCACAGCTAAGCATTCTTTGCAAAACATGCTAAAATGGATGCTCTAGGATATTTTGTTTTGTTTTAGGCTATTTGGATTTTTGGGGGGGTTATGGGTTGTCTTATTTTGGTGGGGTGTTTTTTGTGCTTCAAGTGTACCAAAATTTTTAGTCCGTCTTTGCTTTCGTCATCCTTTATTTTGAAACTTGGAGGAAAACGAAATGTGGCTCTTAATATTCCTTTTTTACCCCAAAATTTTTTACCCTAATGAATTTTTTACATTATCTTATTAACTAGATAAATGAAAAAAAACTTAATGAGTGAAGGTAGTATTAGTGACCCTTATTGGAGTACTTTACACAAGAAATTTGTGTAAATTTGCTTAGTCAAATAGCTGTGCATCTTAATGTTACGTTATTTGGCTTTGAGATAAAGATGTAACACTGTCTTTTCAGCTGATAATGTCAGTGGCCTGATATTTGAGTTTACCAGAGCATAGTAGTGTGGTCTTGCAAACTAATGGTTGCATGTTCCAAGTAATGTTTTCTCCTCCGTTTTGACAGGTACCTTAACTGCTGTTGAAAGTTTCCTGTCAGTCAAATCTGGGCCTGAGGTTAGTTGGTTTGTGCCTTCTTGGTGCTCAGTGGTTTTTGTTATAACATCAGAAAAACTGTTGCTACGTTAGTTCAGTCCAAGGAGCAAGCTGGCAGTTCTTTGAGTCAAAGAACTTTATTCTTCAGGTGCTAATTAAAGCTTCCCAAGCAAGCACCCTTTTGTAAGGTCTGTTTGCAGAGGAGGTCTACCTACAGGTTGTTGTGGTAAGCTGTTTCAAGAATTATTTTGGTTTTGCGGAGATGTGGGAAGGATTCTTACACAAGTAAAACTATAACAAGATCCATAGTGTGTTGCCAGTAATCCTAGTGTTTGTCTTTGGGTTTTTTGTTTGCTGGGGGGGCAAGTTGTTTCAATATACTTATTGCATGTAATCATAATACAGGTAGGTAGTAATTGTAATAATGTGTGATATATGTAATAATTCTAATGTCTTTGTTAAAATAATGCAATGATGGTCCAAGCCAGTCTTGATGCCCAACAACCAAATATGCTATTTCTGGCCTAATCACCAGAATCTTATAGATGGGGCCCAAGTCACAACCTGTTCTTACAAACATCTGGAGGACTGGAGGAAGCCCTTGGAATGAGAGAGTAATATCCATCTGTTAATGAACACAAACTAGTAGTGAATGAGTATGCATAAATCTGTATATTGGGTAGAAAGATGGCTTGTGGTGTAACTTCTAAGTGTTGGTAAGAAGAGATACCAATAATGGGAATTAAATACAATGGGAAGGTTAGAAGAGATACAGATATGTATGAAATATGTGGGGCCTGAGCATGTTGCAGATGATATGGAATAAGGGATGGAGATTGTGTTGGGTGTGGCTGAGTTGATTTCCCCATAGAAGCTCTCACTGTGCTGTGTTTTGTGTAGTAGCTGCAGAGGTGTTGGTAACACACCAGTGTTTGGCTGCTGCTGAGCGCTGCTCCCACAGCACTAAGGCTGTCTCTGCAACATTCTCCCCCTCATCCAGTAGCCTGGGGGTGGGCAAAATCCTGGGAGGGGGCATAGTCAGGACAGCTGACCAAAGAGATATTCCATGCCATGCAAGTTCTGCTCAGCAATAAAAGCTAAGTGAAAACAGGAAGAGTGGGGAGTGTTTGTTACTATGACATCTGTGTTGCGGAGCAAGCACACCGCATGCTGAAGCTCTGCCTCCCGGGAAGTGGCTGGATATCACCTGCTGATGGAAAGAGAGGAGAAATCGTTTGTTTTCTTTTACTTCCATGTGCAGCTTTTGCTTTATTAAGTTGCCTTTGTCTTCACACACAAGGGATTTTTCCATCTTCTTTTTCCTCTCCCTATCCTAGCTCGGAAGAGAGTGATTAAGTGTCTTTATAAGCACCTGGCATCCAGCCAAGGTCATCCCACTCCACTATAATGCATGTAATCATAACACATATATGTAATAGTTGTAATATGTATAATAGTTCTGGTATCACTGTTAAAATAATACATGAAACCTTTAAATACTGAAGTAATTACTGTTTTGGGTGTGTCACCAGGGCATTTGTGTACACGATGGGACGTGGAAGTCAGCTGTCTATGGCCTTGCAGATGAGGACAACCTGAAGAAGCTTCGAAAAAAGATAGGATATGCCCCTGTTCCAATAGTTGGTGCAAAGCTTAAGAAAAGGTATAAGATGTCAAACATGCTGTCTTCTAACAGTACCAGTATTTATGATACAGATTGCTAACATGAATACTGAAAGGATGCATTTAGGACTTCAGTAGAGTATGAACACATAAATGCTAATCTAGTAGAGTTGAAGATAAGTTCAGCTTTACAGATTTCTTCATATCTTACTGAAGAGAGAACATGTCCCAGCATTTACTGGGTTTCAAAATCTGCTTGTTCTAAGACTTTTAGTGACATGGCAACCTTTTGATTTCAGAAGTGATTAGTAGAATGGGAAAAATAAAAGGAGAAGACTATTATATTGATTATCAAATTCATCCTTGCTATAGTGCATGGAATTTTGAGTGAGCCAGGGATAAACTTGGAATTGTTTACTTTCACTGAAAAAAGATAATGTCATAAAAATGCTTGAGAGAAAGCTGATAATGGTAAGGCCAGTATGATCAGTTTCTTTCAGTTTGCACAAAGAGCAGAACATTTTTTAATTACTTTCTTTTTTTTTCCCACTTGCAGAGGCTTTTTGTTTTACAATCGGGAATTCAAAGAGTACTCTACTCCGTTCATGGGATCTGATGCTTCTGTTGTGAAACGGACTCAGCGTTATTTGTACACAGAGTTGCAGGAAACACCCGTAAGTTACTGTTATTTGTATACTGTGTCTTCTGGGTGCACTGGCCTGTTTTGTGCTGCTTTGTACTGTGGCTGATGAGCCTGCCTTTGCCTCCTAGCATGATAGTTATGACAGTGTCTTGTAGGGTTGTCCTGCTGTCTGATTTCTGGATATGCATTTGTAGGGAATGGAAACCATGAGTCACATTGGAAAGGTTGCATTAAATGCATTAATTTCTGTTTCTGTGCAGAGGCTTTTCTTGTTGTACCAGTAGAGCTTCTAAAAGGATCATAATTTTAGTCTGTGTAGCTGTAGCTAGGTCAGTATATAGTCTAGTAAATTCTCTGATAAAGAATTCATATGCTGCTCTTCTGTATCTTAAGATTTTGATGCTTGGGTCTCCAGTGTGCAGAGTAAAGGCAGTGTGATGTGATGGTGGTGGAAAAGATGTTTAATTTTTGTGTTCCAAGGTTTCCAGAGAGGACACCCACACCAACAGTCCATATAGCTGCTGTGTGGAATCACACGCATCAGTTAAGAGATGAGAGTGAGATAATGCTTTAAAAATATCCTTGGAAGCTACTAATGAGAAAAGCTTGCCCTTGCTATTTCAGTTTCTCTTACAGAAAAGGATAAAGAGGAGGAAAGAAGGCTGAAATTGGATACCAAAGAGATATCTTTCTGTAAAGTTGTCCATTCTTCTTTACCATGCCAACTACACTACTGTGTAGTTATATTGTCTTCTCAGAATGAATGATAAAGTGAAGTGTTCTTCAAAGGGTGCTTAGAGCTAAGACACTTGTTTAAGGCCCTATTTAAAGTGCTGTCTGTTCTATGAAACAACCGCGTCTTAATTTGGAGTAGATTTATTTTTAAATCAAAGCAAAAAATTTAATGTAAATCTTATCAGTGAAAATATGTTTTTGCTTCAGGTCCAATATGGTGCTTATGTGAATATAGGTGGTCTTGGCTCTATTGTCAAGCTGATGTTTGCTGGCATGTTATTTCTTCTTCTGGTGAAGTTTAACTTTGGAAGAAAACTTCTGACAAAGGTAAGTTTTCAAAACACAAAATAACTTAGTGTTTGGGAATTTTTTTTCTTCTCTCCAGTTTACTGTTGGTCTTTTTTTGACTTTTTTTTTTTTCCCCTCTCATCATGTAGTACCCAGAATTTTTCTCTGCTGGACGCTTCACAAAGGAAGGACCAACCCAGAAACAGGTGACTGACTGTTTTCCATCACAGTTCATATTTGTTATGGTAATAGTGGAATGGTAATTTAGAATCAACTGCTTAGTCTCAGAGAAATAATTTCTAAATGAATCATAGAATATTCTGAGTTGGAAGGGATCCATTAGGATCATCAAAGTCCAACACAGTGCCTGCACACGACAGTCCCAAGAGTCTCAAAATGTGCCTGAGAGCATTGTCCAAAAGCTTCTTGAACTCTGTCAGGCTTGGTGCTGTGACTGATGTATTGCTGAGCCTGATGTATTTACCTGGGTGGCTCAGAGCACTCTACCCAAGGTGATGACCGAGGGAGACCGATTAGCAAAAACCAAGGACTGAAAGCACTGAGAGAATAAATAGACTTTAGAAAAGAACCAGTTCCAACAAAGTGGAAGCAATTAAAAATTGATATGAGATTATACCTTTTAAGCAACAACACAAAAGAAGCGCTCTCATGTTTAAGTGGATTATAGTATTTGACATAATTTTATATATAGAATTTGGATACTTATATTTACTACTTCTGTTTGCATGATATCAGTGAGTTACTGTTTTGGTGACCATGCTTGTCTTGTTAACTACAGATGGATGGAACCTCTTTTACAATGACTTTTTTTGGTGAGGGTTACAGTGAGGGGCAGGATCCCCAGAGTGGCAAACCAAATGTGAAGATCTGCACTGAAGTGAAAGGACCAGGTATGTATGTTAGTAACAGCTAACTGCTTTTGCCTTGCATTCCCTGCTCCAAAATAGATTTATGATTCCACTTCTGTCTCTTTCACCCTTGAGAAGTACTTGCAACATGAGCAGTCAACAGCCTTGACAGTGTATTACCTGAGATAGTAGAATTCATTGTGATCTGGTTTTTGAAGTAGCGAGTTCACTTGCATTCTTGTCATTATCTTTCCTCTGTCTTTCCCTGTTCCAATTCTTATTTTTGCAGAGTAGAGCCATTGAAGGGAGAGGGCTTTAAGGATAGTTTTCAGTTGTTATACCCTGGACTTACTTGGTTTTTTCCAGTTTCCTGCGAGTGAACTTAACCAGGTCTGGTGTGGTATAATTTCTGGCTATAGCATACTTCTGTTCAGGTCATTCCTTGAGGGGAGATGACACTGTAAGTGGTTTGGAGAGAGCAAGAATCTGCGTTCAGAAAGGAGTTAATGTAGCATAGCTTCTTTAAATAAGTAGAGGTGTAGCTGAATTCAAGCATCTCACAGCAAAGGTCTGAATTTAGGCACAGGATGGGGGAAGCTCTTGCTGTATTGAAGAGCCCTCTCTGACCGTGGTGTAGACACTCATGATTGTGGTATGGTTATATGCCTATATGTGAAGCAGTATTTGTCTGGAATAGATCTTAAGGACTTCACCAGCTACTTGGGCTGATTACTAGGTAAAAAACACTGTTCTTAAATGGGGAAGGCTGTTTCATTGCCAAAGAGATTATTCTTCAGAATGCTGTAGGGAAGAACAAGATTACATTCTACATGTCAACACACTGTACACCATTTGGGGTTTTTGTTTTGTTTGTCAGAGCCTGGATATATTGCCACACCTATTGCAATGGTTCAAGCAGCTGTATCTCTTCTGGAAGATGCAGCTTCTTTGCCTGAACGGTAAGTACGTTCCCATTCTGAGCAGCTTGCTCTCCCTTAAAGCTACTGTGTGCAAAAGCTTCTTGAACTCTATACACATATCAACCCTGTGGATTTTTGTGTTACCTCACCCAACTGGCTGTGCAAGGGAGATGCTTCACCACAAGCTGATTTAAAGCTGCTTGATCTTTCAGTTTGAAGGGATGTTCAGGCTTGAAAGGATCCTTGAAAGGATCTTAGTCAGGCTTTTGCATCTATATTAGTTTGTTCAGCTAATGGAATGGTTTCTGTTGGGTTTGCTGGATTCATCAGTGAATCTGTGATTATAAACACCTTGCCAAATTCGTTATCCACTCTGTTCTCGAACAAAGTGGCTTTTTCTTTCTTAGGCATGGAAGCACATCTCTGACTTCACAAAAAGGTGTCCCTCAATCACTGTGCCACTAATGTTTTTCTCTTTTCACTAACAGGGGTGGTGTATACTCTCCGGGAGCTGCCTTCTCCAAAACAAAACTGATTGATCGCCTCAACAGACGTGGTGTTGAGTTCTCTGTTATTAGCAAGCCTGAAGTCTGAAGTCAAAACATAACTATGAATTAAACACCTTTCCTGGATCTAACTCCAATAAAACTCATTTGGCTGCAAAAGGCTAATCATAAAATACTTTCACTGTGCTATTGTTTGCAGCAGAAACAGAAGAAAAGTCGAGTTAAATGTATAATACTATTTGCTATAGTAAGCAAACTCCTAATGGGTGGGTATTGAGTTTTAATTCAGACATATTAAACTGATAACTTCTTGGGTACTAGTTCTAGAATTTTAATCTCATCTAAGATTTTCAGGTTCCTACTTAGTGAACCCATTATAGCATCTGCTTCACACGTAACCATAGCAGCCTCGCTTCACCCCTTCTGCAGCTGTGCAAAGCAGGCAGGCCTGGGATAACAAGTGCCTTAGCAGATGAAACTACTAGTTAGTTACTCCTTGTGTTTGGCATGTGTCTTTAATACCATTTTCAATTAATCTTCATTTAATAACTGTTCTTAGTGCAGATCTGTATATTAGGGTTTCTCTAGTTAGGTAAGTTGCTTCTGCACATTGTAATGATGGAGGCTTGTTCTGTTGATCATTCTGGAAGCTGTTTGACCTGCTGTGATCCAGGTTCTAGGTGCACTGGCCTATTTCATACTACTTGATATTGTAACTGATGAGTTTGCTTTTCCTGCTAGCATAATTATGAGAGTGTCATGTCAGGTTATCCTGCTCTCTGGGTATGTATTGGATAGGGAATGGAAGCCTTGAGTCACAGAAATAGTGAATTTGATTTTGGGGAGTGATAAATACATTAAATTATTTTTCTGTGCATAGGCTTTTTTTTTTTTTTTTTGGTAACAGAATAACCTGTAAAAACTCTGAAAATTACTCTGAGATATATAAAGGTCTCTATTTCAGCTGCATCACATTCACTGTTTTTATTATCAGACAAATCACACAAAAAATGATGCTTTATAGTATCATAGCTGTATTGAAGATTGCCTTATGGATGTAGTTCACCATATAATGGTGGTTTAGGTGCTGCTTCTTAAGTTTTTATGCCTTCACTGCGCTGTCTTCAATAACCTACAGTTAAAAAATGTCTGTTAATCCTTTATTCCTTACCAGACAAACTTCATACTGAGCTAGATGAAACTGAGGACAGTGAAAAGCTGCTCAATGTACTCTCTACAAGAGATGATAGTTCATACATTGAAGGGGCAGAGATAGAGCAGTCAGTGTATGCAATTCCCAGGCTCCCTTTCTGGTATTTCCGTTCAGGACTAACCATGTGCCACCACCCATGGTCAGTGGCCAGTTTTACAAACACAAGGCGTGTACGCAACTGGCACTGATCATCACACTGCAGTGCCTTCTGCACCACTCCACACCCACACAGTGACCCACTCTGTGTCTGACAGGGTAAAATACAATTATGTCCCCAGTGTTTAAAGTTTTGGTCGTGACAACAAAAAGGGTATTTTTCAAATTAATTTCCTAAAGAAACAAGAATATGGCATCTTTTTGTCTGCAGTACTATCTCCTATCCCAGTAATTTTTGCAATTTCTACACTGCTCTTCCAAAAGGCACACAACTTCAGCTGTTATTCCACATGGCAGCTTTTCCAGTTGCTGTGTCCAACATGGCAACTCAGCAAAGCAACGGCCACAGCTTATTTCTTCACTAATAATCAGCTGTGCATGACATGAAGTGACTGCTATAAAAGTACCTACACATCTTCATGTGGAAGTGTTCAGGTCTTCTCAACTTGGCTCAAAAATATTTTGCAGTATTGAAAGAGTTTATAAGGAGGAGGAAGAAGCTGGTTCAAGGGTATGGGTGATATTTTGTAACAACAGAAAGGTCACAACGATTTTGGTCAGGTAGGCAAATGCAAAAAAATCAAGTCAGGTTTTATTGCTGTGCATAGTACCAGTTTGATGGCAGTGAATAGAAATGCAGCTTAACACAAACAACTGATGACTAAAATTACTGCAAAAAGTCATCACTGAATTTGACAGACACTGATCACTTGGCTGATATTGCTTAGTTGTCATTCACATAACTGGATTAAGAATCTGAAGCATGCACAATGTGCCTTCTAGGCATGCTTGTCAAACAACACAGAGCTACTGAGTGCATAAATACTGATATGGTTCAGCCACAAATTGCATCTTTTAAATAGCTGTGGATTGAAAAGTCCAAGTTTAATTTACCTTGTCCCATACAATAGAAATAAGTGTCTTTCTCAAAGCTCTGGGACAAGCTGCAGTTAACTGAAAACTAAACTTCCCTCTTCAAGACTGTTCCCAACTTACTGCTTCCAGTGTGTTTTTGGTTTGGTTTGGTTGCTACCAGCTTTTTAAAATACAGACCTTAGCCACAAGCGGAATCTCCAGTAAAGCCAGCTTTGATGCTCCCGGAGAATTCTTTTGTGAGATAGAGCGATGCATCTTTGATTTCAGGGTGGATACCACAAAAGAAGTAGAAGCTCTGCATGGTGTCTGCCAGCTTTCATCCTGTGCCGCAGGACAGGAAGGAACAGGAGGAACCACCAAATCCAGCAATCTGTTAGGACACACAACTTAAACTATGAACATAAATAAATAAATGAAAAGATGCTATGTTCATCTGAGATGATACAGAACAAAAACATTCAATGATCAACAAGTGCAGGTGAAGCCTCACTGCTGGGGTGATGGATCAGGCTCACAAACACGTGACAGGCACTTTGGGGTGTCAAAGTCTATACACCAACAGCTTGATGGTTAGTCAAAGTTTTAGTCTTAGCTATTGTAAACTCTGTAAGCACATTTACCATAATGTAAATACATGTATTTGCATAACTAAGATTGTCATTCAAAAACAGCCTCTATAAATATTACTTACGACCAATTGATTAATAAATGTTATAGCAAAAAAGTGAAACAAATCTTCATTCACATGTACCTTCACACCAAAACCCTAGCATAATTCAAATTTCTCTCTTTCTCTTCCCCCAAAAAAGTATCTCAAGACTAAACTTTGTGAAGAGGCTGCTTACCTGTAATATTGTGAGATACTTGTTTTCTGCTCATTTCCCAACCATACTTCTCTAAATTTGGACAATACTTTACTGATGAAAGTTGCTCGTGTATGCACATTTCCTGCATTAGCTTGGCGTGTTACTGCTGATAATGGCTTTGGCCTTGGGACTGTAAAGCAAAAGGGAAAAAATACCAGCCCTGTGTAATCAAGGTGATGGCTGGTTATCGATATTTCCCCCCTCTAAAAGTTACCTTCTCTTAAGACTGATGAAGGCAAACGATAAGGCTTGGCTCTCTCTACAGCCAGCTTCCTTTGAACTGTAGGCAGGATTTTGCTATATTGGTCTAGTAGAGAATTTCTGGCAACTGCTCTCTCTCTCAAGCGAGGATCACGATCGTTCTGATAAATGAGTAAAGCAAGAAGTTATTTACAGGAAGTTCATTGCATGGAACTATCTCTGCTCTTCCTAACTGGGGCCTAAATTTGCTTTACAGATACAGTAAAATACATCCACTGTGCAGAACTGCAGCAAGTTCAGTCCAACCACACACCTGTTTCATCCAATAGTTGAAAAGTGCAAGGAAGATGGGAATTACAGCAGAACCTGCAACTCCCAGTTAAAACTACTCTGGCACTCTATAGAGCTTAATTCTTATATACGTGATATCACTGGCAATTTCCAAATGGCTTACAGAAGAGAAGGTTTCCCTTGGTTTTCCTGAAATACTAATGTCCAAGATGACTGAATACACAGGGTGACTGCATGTTGAACAAAATTATGGGAAAATTAAAATGAGTTAGAAAAAGCTGCTTACACAAAACTGATTGGAACACAGTTTTCACATGCAGGACCTAAACATTCCAAGACCACCTTATCAGTTTGATTTACTGGAAAACTATGGTTCCAGAAAACAGCAAATATATTAGAGATCCCCAATGGAAGTTCACATAACACAAAATTTCATCTTAATATTTTGAGAAACACAGGTAAGAATTTATGTCATAAAAGTAACATGAAAGTTGTGGAATCACAGGGCTTTAGTTATAGAAAATAATAAAAAACCCACCCAAACCACTAACTAAAACCCACTATGCATATTTTACGTGTGGAGCAGCTAGACTGCTCTCAGCTTGAAAATAAAATTGTGTGCAAGACATGATATACGACATACATTTCATTCCACAGAAACGAGTGACACAAACAACTTCCATAGTCTAAGCCATACATAGCAAAGGGATCTGAGGAACTGAAGGAACAGATGGGCTGGTAAGAAAACATACATATTTATTCCTCAGATGCAAACAAACTATTTTAAGTCAACCATGGTCTGTAACATTTAATTTACAACTTCACAAAGCAGCTTTGCCATAGTAAAATTATTCCTAGTCTTTCAAAGAATGATACAAGAAACAAAGTAGGCCTTTTACTGAGGACTATCAAAACTACAGAGAGTTGCACACTCGACAGGACTTCTATCCTTACCATAAGATTAACCTTCATTGACTGATTCAGCTGGAGTGCAGGGATATAGTTGGCACGCTGCAGATGGTGGACTAAAAGGAATTCGTGATTCTGAACGCCAGCATTAGTCTGTAAAAACTTCTCCAGACACTCCTGTAAGAAACAACACATTACAAAAATCGATTACAATTCTGCCTCTTCTCTTGCCAAAGAGACAATTCAGCCTTTTTTTGTCTTTGCCAAACTTACTTTTTCAGTGTCTGTAAACGGCAGCTTCAGTAAATCTTCCATTAGCCCCATCTCCTGACAGATTTCATACATGTGCTTTAACAGCTCTTCTACATTTAACTTAGTGGTATGTTGCTGCAACAGACCCCAAGCCTCCACCATGCACCTGGAGTTAATTTTGGGGAGATGGAAAGGAATGGGAACAGTATAACCAAAAGGATGCCCCTAAGTCACTGTATTCATTCAAAGATCAAAGGAAATGTAGAGGATCAGGATTTGTATTATCTCTTCTCCCCCTTTCCCAGCATCTGAATGCCAAAACGGTGGGACAGATTTCCTTACCTGTTGGACAACAACACAGTGAGGAAAAGCCGCACTTCACTACTGCTTGACATGGATGGTTTCATCATCTGCATGTACCTGAGGGCTCGTCTGTGCTCTCCTTGGCACATGAGCGACTGAATAATTCTCCTGTGTTGCCACGGCACAGTTTTGATTGTAGCTGGATGGAAGAGCAGGGCCAGTGAATTCTGCACAGGTTAGAGATCACGTTTATTACAATATCTACATGCACACATGCAACACATACAGTCCACACTTTCTT
>VYXB01000027.1:6287-108774 GCA_013397135.1 Pachyramphus minor | reverse complement strand
TTACAGTTTTCCATTCAGTGTGCATTTATGCCAGATTATTTTATGGTTCTGTAATAGGACTGGCAATTATTATTTCTCAAACTGTAGTAATTTGATTACTTGTCAAATAAAATGACAGTTAAGATTCCTTGCAGGTAAAACTGAGCACCAATACGTCACTTGTGCTGTATCAGTCCTTCTGACAATCAGTCAGGACACTGGCTTAGGGTCCAGTTCATACACAGCAGAAATTTCACAGCACCTACATGTGTTTTTATGGAAAGAGTTTTTGAAAATTATCAGCTCTAGTTTCTCACCTCTAGATATCTCCAAGGACCTGGTTTTCAGCAGGTGTTGAAGAATCCCCATTTAATCATACCCTAATCCACTAGCAGCCTTTGAAATTTGTTTTGCTATTATTTCTAGGAGAAAATTGACACCAATTTAACTAATGGGTTTTGGCCACTACGTTTTCATTTGAAAATTTTAGTTGGTTTTTTTTTTAACATCTTCAGAAAAAAAACAACATTCTTGATATGTGATGTTGCAAGTCTTTTCTAGGAGATATGTTGTTTAATCCCTGGCACTACAGGAGACAGCATTGTCTAGCACTTACAGCAGTGGGAGTCCAAAGACTTGAGTTCTGTCTCTGGCTCTCCCCCTCACTCTCTGCGTGACATTTAGCAGGTCAATTAACTTCTCTAACTATGTCAAATGGGTGTACTTGGGTCATATTCCTCCTTCAGCACCCTGTTTAAGTCAGAAGGATACTGAGTGAAAGCCATTGCCCAAGTGTTTCAAATGGTGGGATGGAAAGTACCCTACACAGTCAGCAGCAGCATTAACAGAAAAGTTTAACTGTGGAATCTCTTCATTTTCACTGAAATACCAGGAAGTCCCAAATCCCCAGGAGCCCTTTCTTCTTCTGAAACTCACTGAGTATTTAGCATCCATATACTAATTTCACCCTATTTTTATTCTCAGAATATCTATTCTTGTTTCAGTAGAATTATTATTCTGGTATGAATATAAGCAAACTCAAATTCTTAGTCCTCAGTCTGTTGCTCCCTTCTGATTAGGCTCTTTGTCTATATGGATTCATGCCACTACTGACTTCCTCCTGATACTGGAAGAAAAAAGATTAAGCCTTGCCTTGGCAGTTTAACACTTTTCTTCCCATGGCAACACAATCAGGCATGAGAGACAGTTCTAAGGAATAGTATTACATCATGCTCAAATATATGATTATAACACGCTGTAAAATGGATTCTACAAGGAAGACTGATTTAGTGTGTGCCTATGATGAGTGAAGAGCAGCTAGTACTGAGCTAATGCATTGCTAAAGATTGTGCCAGATTAAACCAGTAATTCAGCCACCCCCATGTCCTCTCCCATAAAATTTTAATAAACCCAATCTCATAGGAAGAGAGAAAAGACAGGGACCCTACTGAATTATTTATAGCCTTAGTTGTGTACGGCAAAGAAGCCCTTCTTAGGTGAGCAACTGATTCTCCCATTGATTTTCTTCTCTCAGAATATCTAGGTGAGAATCAAGTTGGGGGGCAAGGGGAAACCAAAATATACAAGGTTGCAAAAGGGCAAGTCGGGAAAGACAAAGTTAATGGAGGCAGAGATGAGAGAGAGTTTGTATTTATGAAAGAGATATCGATCAACTGCATGCACTAGCAGCAGATAGACTCAAATTAGCTGTCATAATTCCAGTGATGCAGAGGGACATGCAGGCTCAAGCTCCATTAAATATAACCTACATCCAGAGCAGCCAGATGAGATTTGTGAGACTGAACTCTGAATGCCCATAGGAAATACCTGCAGTTGATTTATATTCCTGGTTTCTTATTCCCTCACCAACTGTGCAATCAGTTCCCGGAGGTGGGCAGGGAATAATTGAACAGCTAAACTGTGATTCACCCAGCCAATTAAGGAGTCTTGGGATGGGACCTAAGACAAATTCTTTAACTTCATCCAGTCTTCATGGTCCAGAACTACATCCACCTCTGACAACGTGGCCAAAATCACCACGGATCAGTTAACACAAAGAATCTGAGGATGTAAAGCTGCATTATGTTTTTTTCACATTAATATTGACATATTTTAGACCTTTCCAAAGCAGCAAGTAGGAGGATGTCTGGTTGCACATGAGGACCAGGTCTATTCTGTAATTCAATATATGAAGAGCATCACTGCAAAACAGTAATTAAAATGGCAACCCCTGTCTAGTAGCCATCAACATATAAAAATCATCTACATGTTTCAGCCTGGAGCTTCTGTCGGGTCAGAGCCAGGTTGTTTGATTCAAAGTTTGTTGGCATCTATCTGATCCTGGCTGCTATGTTGTTTCCTTCTGGATGGTGCATGGCTTTGTGAACAAGTCACAGTAAGTTCAATGCCAAAATATTCCACTTACATCTTTCTTCTTGCACTGAAGTAAGGAAGACCTTTACTCCTCATGACTAACTCTGTGTGTGGCATGTGGCTTGTAATCACCTTGAAATGTTTAACCACCTCGATTTCACCTCACTAACACATTGGCGTGGGGCATCAGACTGGGGTATAAACCAAGTGGGACATAAATCATCATAAACCAGGTATTAAATTGGTATATAAATCAAAAATTATAGAAGTCAGACAGATGAGACCCACTAGATCATCCTATTTGTTCTTTCCTCTGTTCTCACCCTAAGAATGCACAAGGTATCATTCTTGATTAGCCAAGAGATAGAAAAACGCCCATCTCTCCCCCTCTGCGTCTCTCCAGAGGGAGAGAAGGGAAACAGAGAGCTCTGTATGCATATTAATAAAGCTATATTTTGACTGGCTGAATGACTGGAAATGATTAGCAACGGTATGTTTTACCTGTCAACATCTCCACGCTGCAACAGGCAAAGAGTCTCTAATACTCCTTTTGCAAAAAATCTCTAGTAAGACTGGAGAGTACTTTTGATTCTCCTGCACTCAGAACAGCTCCACAAATACCCCAAGACTCTTTTCGATGGTGAAGATAAAAATGTCAATTTTTTTCCCATATAACCCATCACAAGGTGTTATTAGATATTAATATAATTATCTTTACATGCACAATAAATGGAAATATGACAAAGATCATAGGATCAGCAGTTGTGTAACCTGCAATTAAAAAGGCCAGCAACCATACATTAAGCAACGAAAAAGAAACCAAACATTGAAGACATCATTGAATGGAAACAGAACATCCCAAATGTACAGAACAAGGCAGGAGTACGTGATTACATTTATTAAGGACTTGATAATGAGTGTGCTGAGAGGAGGTACATTAAGACCAAGGATGCAGCCTAAACTGTGTCATCTCCTAACTTTGCATGCTTCTGTTTGCACCCTTAAAATGCTCATGTGATTTTAAGTCAACTTTAAAAACAAACAACAAACTGTAGAAGCAGAAATTCTAGTGTGGGGTTTCTTACTGATTCAGAATACTGGTAAGTGATTTGTCAGCAGAATAAGACTCCTCTGATTGACCTCTCAGCCCCACGTTAAGTGAGCTGGAGGAAGAACCTGCTGGCAGAGAGCAGGATGAGACCTCCCCTCTGCCAGTGTTTCACAGTTGCATTAACCAGTGGGTGCACAGTAAGACTTTTGACTTTGCACTTTGAACAGGGCTTTGGAGGGGATCCTTTCCAGTTTGTTTCCCACTTCAACACCAAGAACTTAGCCATTTTTGCACTTTCCCTCACAAACTGTTCCAGTCCACCACTCCAACAATTATCCCAGTTGCAATGCTCAGCAATCTCTCATATTAACCTCTCCCAACTGGTTAGCACTAAGTTTTACCCCTTTACTTGTCCTCCTTTCCTCCCTTCTATGTTTTCTATTCAGGCACTCTTGTCAGCTCAGGACTAGAGGGTCTGTTGACCTTCTCCCTTACTCCTGCTCCACTCTTCTGTCTCTAAGAACCAAAATAAAGAGTAGCACGCAGTTGGGAAAGTTATTCACCAGTGTAGGTATTAAGGTCACTGCCATATTAGCAGATCCTAAGATGAAGCCTAACAGAGGGCAATAAAATCCCTTACAGATTTCAAAATAGGTCTTAGGCTTTGATGCCAAAAAAAAAAAAAAGTATCTTAGCTTGAAACAGCAGGATAAGAAGAAAACCCTACAGCAGAGAGAGGGAAATGAGAAGGTCTGTCACTACCACCTGGTCATTAGCTATGGGAACAATGAGCTCAGTGAAGATCCAGCAACACTAGACCTCCAGGCATGTGAGCACCTGCCGCCTGACCAACCTCCGGGATGGCTGCCCCGGCTGTTCCAGTAACCAATGCATTAAGGAATGACAACATGTCATCAGCCAAATGGCACTGGCCAGCAGGACGGTGCCATACTGCAGGGTGCACCTCCATCTGGGGGTCAAGGCAGCTAATTAAAAATGAAAGAGCTTTTCCTTGTAGAGGAAGATAGGAATGGAAGCAGACCCAAGAGAGTACGGGAGAGAGTGGAAGAAAGGAGCAACAAAAGTGGGATGCTGCCTATTTATTTCCAACACTGCTTTCAGGAGTACCCAGGAAAAAATAAAAACAAAACTAAAAATTCTCTGAGGTCAGCACTTAATACAGATACAACAATGAAATATTTATTGTTGCTTATAAAAGCAGACAGGGTCAACCCCATGAGCCTACTGGTGTTACTAATGCATTGTCAAGCTATCAACTGTGCAAATCTCAACATCTTGTTCCATGGAATGAGAAGGCTTGGGAAATCTGTAGGAATTAGCAAGTATACACATTGCAGTCTTTTTCAGAGTCTTAATTGTTGCCAACACTCTTCACAACTGTTGTTGGGTATTTTTCCATCTACCTCACCAGTAGTTTCACTGGTTATGAGGAGTTATATGAGTGCTTTGTAGGCCTAAATGAGAAAGCCTTAATCTCCTGCAAAGTTTGGAGCATTAAGGCTGATAAAATCCACTCGGCTTTCAGCATAGATGCTGTATGAATTAAAATACTACTGCTCACTACATCCTGTAAAAATCCTTCATTTCCTCCAATACTTGCTCCACTCAGAATGTGCCAGGCTATTACTTTTGACTTTAGAGTTCATTTTCTACACAAATAGCTTTCAGACCATCACAAACACAGGATTATTGCAGCTTTGCAACAGTGCAGATGAACATTATCATTCCAATTAATACAAGGCATTATGACTGTTGTTCTGAAAGTGCAGCTCCCTGTGCTGATGCTCTAAATTCAGAGCCCATATCCCGGGGTTGGTCCTGCAGTAAAAATCCAGGGGCAGGTGACAGACAAAGGAGATTCTGCAATGCCAGGCAAGAAGCATTTTCAGGAAGCCCAGGAAATTCTAAACACTTCTTAAGCAGTATAAGCTACCTGCTTATGAACTGGTTCTGTCTAAAGCAGTCTGGTGACACAGTTTCTAAGCTGTGCAGGAAAAGATCAGTTTCCATAGCAATTCCAGCCACTCTCGGCCCAGATGCAGCGCTCTTCACATTCCTGGACACAGAACACAGCTACTGTGGAAGACAGGCCTAGGTAGCAATGGTAGGCTGGAGAAGAGCAAATAGACAAATTCCCTCTTTAATTACAGTGTTTAATCTGAAGTACAGAATCAGATTTGTGACATATAGGGAGGAAGGAAAAGTAACTTAAAGACCCAACTATGTGCCTCACATGACAGGTTTTGTGAGTCAGCAAAACAAAAGCTTTTGGAGAGAAGGAAGAATTTTTCATCTCTCTTCTGATGAAGAGACTTTCATGCAAGTCACTGGGAGGTCTGCCACAGGCTCTGAGTATCATGCAGCAATTGTCCCATTTTCAGCTACCAAGGCAGAAAAAAGGAAAGAGGGAGTGGCTCCACTTATTCTCCAAGAAAAAAAGATCCTACTTTTCAAGAAATCACATCAGAAACCTGTTTTCAGTGCTTGTTTGCAGCACTTTAAAGCCACAAGAATTTCTTCACCTGCCTTGGAGAGAAGGTGGCTCTGGAAAAGCCTCCTTTTAACCTTCCCTTGCCAAGACCACAGTGAGTAACACTGCTGAGACACCCATGAGCATCAGCCCTATGAGGTTCCAGGCAGGTCTGAGCCCACTGCAGGTTAATCCACAATCCTGTAGTACCTACACAGTTGTTCTTGTTGAAATAGTTCAAGGACACGAGGAAGGCCCATGGCAAATAAGTATCTTCAAAGGTAAAAATGAACAAGGAAGCATAAGGTCTAAACAAAATCCAGAGGCAAAACCAAGACATCATCATGCCAGACTGGCTCTAAGACTATATGAAGACAACCTTTCCTCTTATCTGCATCTTCTTTCCTTTTTTGCACTGTTTGGTTTCCTCAAAATGAGTTTCTAATCCTAACTCTCCAGCCAAGTGTAGGCACAGCTGGCATAGCATGTTTAGAAATTCCTCTCTGCACCCATCTTCCATGCTGTGGTTACCCTTTTACACAAAACAGTTGATTCTTAAAGACTGCAGCGTAAGATGAATACAGAGCCTGGGTTGTCTACAGGCTATGTAAAAACCCCAAACCCATAAACAAACACACCCACTCAAAACCAAACAGGAATTAAACAGAAGTGACCTTACTACAATCCTTCTGAGGATACAAAAAAACTCAACATCCACCCAATGGGTGCCTGTAGAGCTCCAAGGAGGAAACCAGTAGACTAAACACTCCCTGGGCTTTGAGTGCCTTATCCTTCACAGTGACTTAGGCAACAGCACTGTTGGCTCCTAGATGATGCCAAAGTGCATATAGCACATCCCCTCCTTGCCTTGGTGGTACTCCCATTTTCAAAGCAAACACAGCCTGCTGTGCCATAATATATCAGATAATGGTTTCATGAAGATTTTGGGACAAGAAAAAAATTTAACATCGACACAACCTCCTTTTAATGGTCAGCTTTCTTAAAGTACAAGCATCCATCCTGAAGTGCTTATTCCATCACCTGAAAATGCATCTTCCCCTTCCCAATGCCTGCACCATATTCTACAGCTCAAACCTCTGCCATGAGCACTCCCTTGTGTTTTGTGAACATATATCTGTAGTATAATGAAAGTGAACTTACAAGAACAGCATAAAACACATAAAAAGATGTGTGAACAAATATGGAACTACTCAGATTTTCTCCAGTTTTTTCTGCAATAATATACCTCCATTTCTAAGAGCATCAATGAGGGTGCTACAGTTTTTCAGATGACAGAGCTATGGATCAAGTTTTGTGCACAAGCCTAGGGCCAAAAAGTGACAGGGTAAATGCCTAAAAGCAAATCAGTCATATTACACTGGCATGTTCCATACAGAGACAGTTATTCAAGCTCAAAGTTGTCGGACACATTTTCTTTTCCTCTCCCTTCCCCTCCCAGCTCATATAGACACTTGTTTTGTCTAATTAGATGAACATTTATCTCCTGACAGGCAAGAGCTGGCAATACTACAATCATCCTTCCCTCCATCCATGTTTAACCAGAAGAGTTGAGAGGAAGTGATTGTAGAGAAGACAAGTCCTATTTCCCCAGCTCATGCTGCCATAGGCAATCAATTTGGAGCAAAGGTTCCATCTTGAAAATGTCAAACAGAATGAAAGCTGATAATATCAAAAATGGTAAAGTCAGCTCCAGCCATTCCTCTAGGACCAGCTGCTCTCCCAGGTTCTTGCAGCATAGCTGAGAGCACAGCTAGAGGAGTATCTGCTTTCAATGCTGACTGGTGCCATGAGGTCCTCAGCCTCAAATTAGTTATCCCTCACCCGCTCCTGCAATTCAAGAGAAACTGCTGGAGCATCAATCCTGCCTGTCAGTCTGAAAAAAGCAGTTTGTGGTGCATGGCTGGAGCCCTCCCTGCTCTGATTCCCAACCCAGTAAACATGCAGAACAACAGATTTCCTTCCCAGGAACTACAGTTTGCTGCCTATACACTAGGAAAGGCAAATAATCACTACTGAAATACAAATATGGCAAAGGACAACAGTGGCTTCAGCCTGGTAGAGTCAACTTTTTTTTTTTTTTTAGCAGGATGACAATGACCAGACATCATGGTTTCACTTTTCCAGTTCCTCTGAAATTCTCCAGGATGCCATTTTGCCCCAGTGCTTCATGGAAATACATTTTTTCCTATCTCATCCTACAGATCTGAAAAATAATCCATAGCAAGAGAAGGAAGATCAGTCTTCCTGCTCCTTTTGCTGTTTGTCACTGAAAGGAAAATTCTGAACAGGAAATTGTTGAGAGGAAAATAATGGCCAGGTCAACTTGGATGTATCAGGATAAGCAGTGGTGAAATCAGGTAGCTGTGACCTGGATTAAACTATGCCAGGAACATAGAAGAGGGTCAGCTGCTAAAGCTGGGACTAAAATCACAGGGACTTTCTGAAGGGTCTAAGTGTCTACTGCACTGCAACATTCCCCTCAACCAAACCACAACTTGAAAAGATTGGTATTGCCCTAGTTTTTTAAACCAGGTTGCTGTTCCTACACAGGAACTAGTCATATAGAATCAGTTCATTCTTAAATGCAGTGACCTCCAGAACTTTCAGTGGCTATCTCCATGTATCAAGCACTCTCCACTTGCACACAGCTGCTCTGGAGATGCAAGAGCTTCAGCAAAATATTTCTCTTCTCTGTCTTTAGATAAGTAGATTCAAACTTCAGCTCTATCTACATTTACCTGCACTGATCTGAGTCATGCACTGGCAAGAAAATTTGTGTCAGAAATATACAGGAACACCCACACACTCCACGTACCCTCCCCAGAGAGGACACAAGCTGCCTCGCTCTGAGTGCCTCAGACCAAATCAGATATGTAAATGTGTGAGCACAGAGTGTCTAGACTGCCACTCTGGAGACTGACAAATGCCCTACTGAACACTCCCATCAGCTGCCAACACATCAGGCTCAGGAACTTGCTGATCCCACCAAGTGATGCACACACCAAGATGTGTGCACAGGACCAGGTGTGTGAGCCTTTACTTGAGCAATTGCTGAGATAAAGATTAATTTTAGATAATAATTCTTACATTAAACTGTGAGATTCCCAGTGGATGGTTGCAGAAAAGTCATTGTTGCTCACAACAGTGGCAAAACCACATGTACACCAAAAAAAGCATAAACAAAAGCCCCTCCCTACAGTCCTATGAACCCTAACAGATGTCTTGGCCGAGGGGTGCTCTTTTTTTTTGTCCACAGATGAGCAATGTTAACATAAAACTAACACCAGCAGAGAAGACAGGTGGTAGAAGAAAACCTGAAGGGAACTGAACCACCTGATCTTCTGATTTCAGGGTCAAACGAGCACAGAACAGTAGTTTGCAATACCAGCGTCTTACAACATTCTGACAGGCATGAGGGCAGTTATTCCTTCTCTTTGTCATGTCACAATCAAAACGTGTTTATCCACACAAACAATTCAAAATAAAAATTAGGCATTTAGCAAGACCTTCTAGAGCATTATTAATTCTTTATAAAATTTGACCAGGCAGGCCTACAAGCACCAGTGAATCTCAAACCATGCCTGACCTCACCAATGCAGGAAATCAATTATAACATTACACCTTCTCCTCCACAGAGCTTAAAAGGACCCTTCCAAAGCAACAGCCACGTTAGGCAGGAGTGAAACAAAGACTGAAAGCCCTGGGAACACCAGGAGTCTAGCACAGTTCTCAAACTGACACAGTCTGGACAGTAGAAGCTCACCACCACCTTTCAAGGTTTTCATCAGAATCACAATTTCCTTAATCCCCCTGACACTTTCAAGGAGTTAACTGCTTCCACCAAAACAGAGTTGCTCAGGACTACAAAGTAACAAAAGCAAGTTGCAGTGGCCTCTTTCTTTGTGAAATCCTACCTCTTGCATTTTCTCAGTGAAAACCTTTTTCCACTTCCAAGATGAGAGTGAGACAAGATTTAACGTCAGCCAATACATCCCAAGGCAATTCCATCCCTGTCAGATCTTGTTGCTTCAGCAAATGTTACGAGTTGGTGACCACTGGCTACAATTATCACTGAGGACTAAGCTCCTTCCCTGTACCTTAAAGGGGGCAGCAATTCTCTTTCTAGATCTTCAAAGGAGTGTTGCCACCCAGAAGCTGCTGGCAGCAGGACATATTCTACAATAAAAGCCAGCAATAAATTCTCCTGGAAGCAGGAAACTCGGCAGCAGCATCAACTGCACAAGAATTCACTCACGTACAGAGCATTCTACTGAATTAAAAAATAGGGCATTGATTTTGTTATTCATTTTCGTATTTAACTCAATATTAATCCCTGCATACAAATGCCTTTCCCCCCGCTGCCGCTTTCTCATGCCTCAGCAGAATTCCTAGTCAGCAGCAGAAACAGAGATGTAGGTCCTGAGAACAAATCGATTCGTCTGCTAGGAAGACAAACGGTATGTGAGATGAGGGCTCCGAGCGGGCTGCCAGTCTCAGCCTCTGCTCTCGTTTATCAGTGAGCACCTCCCTCAGCCTGCGCGCGAGGAGGACGGAGGAGAAAGCCGGCAACACTTACGCAAGGCGTGCCACTCGTCCTGGCGGATGGTCTTGGTGATGTTGTAGGTAAGGTTCTTGGGAATGGTCGCTGAGGAGTAGTGGTACTTGATGTACGAGCACCGCTCAATTGCTCCTGGGAAAGGTAAAAAGCAGAAGAGAAAGCGCTGTTAAGTGAATGCAACGTGTCCTCCCCATTGTAGACCAGATGGGTTTGACAACCAAAACGAAGCTCAGGAGCAAAGCAATCGCTACCATCAGCCCACTGTGGCAACCAGCACTATCTGTGGCCCATGAGAAGCTTATCTGTAGGCTAAGCTGGCTGCCTGTAGCATAAATTTGGATGTCTTCTTCCACACATTCCAGGAGCCTCCCAGACTGGCCCCAGAGTAGCTGACGGAGTGTCTACTTTCACCCTCAGATATCTGTTGGGCAAATGACCCCTTCTTTCATGTCTTTTCTCCAAAACATGAGCAAGCAGCAGCAATACAGTTACTGTGCAGAAACTGTAAATTCATGTCTTAGCTTAGCTTGTACAGTCATGGGTCTCAGTGCCCATACTCCAGGAGATATACAGAGCAAACATCTTTGATCTTTCCTCAAGTAATAAAAAACAACACAGAAAAAAATAATACATGTAGATAATGAACAATTTTCCTGACCCCTTTCCACCCAACAGCAGGATACATGACATGACAATATGTCTCTTGAAGACACCCAGACACTTTCATAGAAGGTTCAGAAACAGAATTTATTGGCATGCCAGAACAAGGAGCCTCAGATGGCAACGTGAGTGGCTGAAATGGGCAATGTTTTTCCCCTGTAGTCAGGATTTCATCTATGTCCCATGGGAAAAAGCATCACATGCTGCTTCTGTTACCTTTTGGTCACATTATGTTCTCCTTTTACAGCAGCTTTCCTTCCTGTACAATAACCACCCCTCCAGGCCCTCATCTCCTGGCACCTCTCTCCATAGTGAGTGTCCTTAGAGGAAGTGTAGTCTGATGCTTTCCATGATTCATGGCCAGCCAATTTTCACGTATGATCAGAAACCACAGGATAATGTAACTGTTCTTGTATTGATGAAAGCCAGTCAGGTTTCCTGCATTCCTTTTGCCAGCATTCTCAGCTAACACCAGCTTTATTAGGGCTTCTCACTATGCAGTCAGATTCAAAGCTCACAAAGGCCATTTTTCTATTAATATTATGGTATTTTTAATCAGGACTTTGATAACTAAATATGTATCCCTAACGTAGTTGGCCACTGTTGGTTGCTAGCTGGTCAGAGAAGCAGCTATGCTGGAAATGCTTTTATGTATTAAAAATACATTAAGACAAGCACTCAATAGAATAAATTAAATGAAGCTATGAATTATATAAATAATAAAGAGCACTATACACAAAGAGGCAGGTAGAGAACACTTACTGTCAGCCTGAACCAAAAAGCAGACCCATTAGCCTTATATTGACAGTTCCATGGGGTAAAATATGCCTTTATACCACTAGAAATTCAGGTTTCTACTTCAGGTTGTAAGATAGTACTTGGCATAAACTTAGATAATAGACCATGAATTCACAGCATGAATAAGACAACCCATGGAACAAATTATTAGTTACATCAGAGTCTACCAGCATCTTCCAAAGTTAGTGCAATATAAACATTTGAGGTCCTCATTGTTTGCTTCTCTTAAGCATTCTTCACATTCTGCCTTTGACAGCAATTAGATTAGACAAAGCCAAATATTATAGGGGAAAAAGGCAAAATATTTACATATGCATCCGCCTGCCCTGACAGCGTGATGGGCTTCTGCGTGAGTCTGCACCATCTGGGCACCAAATGTACGCCCAGAATTAAAGTTTCAAACTAAGAATAGTACTTAAAAAAAAGATAGTTAGTGTGCAAAGAGCTTTAAAAAAAAAAAAATCCCCAAATCACAACCTTGCCTTCTTATAGGTTTTCATATCCCCTTTTGTTCAGTTGCTTTCCTGGACCAGAAGCATCAGCAAGAAAACAAAAAATGCTCATTTTTCAGAAAAATAATCTGTAAGTTATCAGATACCTGCCAGACAAGAGATTTATATAGAATAGCAGAAATGGACACAGAGCCAAGATTCAAAATAAAAGCTTACAGAAGGAAGGAATAAAAAATCCTGTTCCATTTGCTATAATTTCTAAAAGTAATCAGCAGAAACAGCTCCTCTGAAACCAAAGAGGCTAATTTCTAGCAAGGTCCATCAGACTTTTAATTCTGCAAATACTGTTAGGGGTAATGCAGTGAGCTGTTCAATATCTTCTACCAAAGCCTAAAGCAGAAAGAGATGACAGTTCAAATTCAGGTCATCACTTGACCATATCTTTAATTTTGGGCTTATGGTTACTTCCCCCATGTTGTTAATGAGACTTAAGTACATTAAAAAGACCTTCAGGAGCGTTGTCAACCAGGGTGGGCAAACAGGGCACTTGGTGTTGCAGTTCACAAAGGCTGAGCAGGAAGGGTGCTGAAGCACCCAAACAGCAGAAACCCACGGCAGAAGCAGGCAATACCTTACTGGGAAACTCAAGCTCTTCATGATCCAAAATGACAGTGTTTGGGATTGAATTTAAACATGAACCATTTATTTAAACCCACTCTCACACGTGTAGGAGAGTGACTGTGCTGAGTCAATGCAGCTATATCAGCATATATCTACCTAGAAGTGAGAATTAGCTTTTGAAACTTAGAAACAGGCTTTCATTTGCCTGAACCTGCCAAGAAAAATAAGGGTAAGTTTATGGGCAGTGATCATTTCATACTTCTGATGTTTCCCTACTTGTCCCACTGAGAAGAGAACAAGGTTCAAGACGCCCGAGCATCCAATTCCTGGAAGCCCCTGGGAGAGCAGAAGCAGTGAGTGCAGCAAGGATCAGAATGACTACTCTCCTGGCAAGTCTTCTCACAAAAATGCTGTAAAATCCTTACCCTTCAGGAGAATTAATAGCTAGGCTCACTGCAATCTTTGGGATAGGAAGAAAAGCAAACTCTCCCATCCATACCCTCAACTAGGATAACTGCAATTTATGGAGCACCTCCAGCCTTCAGCACTAACTCAGGAAGACCAAATGCAACTGCAGCTGAGCTCTGCACTTTGCTCAAATAACTGGGGACAGTATTTATAGAGCAAACCAGTGAGTGGGTTTTTTCACATATGCAGCTGCCATAGCAAGAGTTATAGCTGGCCACAAGAAACACAAAACCACCACAAAGCTGCTCCACTGACAGATGCAGTATATTCCAGGTTTCTCTCACCAAAGGGAAATGTGTGCTGAAAATCCTGAAGAAAAGTAGCTGACATCTTCCAATAGAATGCTAAGAGAAGGATCAGCAGGAAGATGGAACTAGAACCAGGCAGAGCAAACCTCTGCCATACCATCATCACTTAAGCACAGATGCTCAGGGGATTCAGCAGCTGTTAACTGTGGCTGGCAATCCCCTGTTCCTGCAAACGACAGATTACAAACAAAACTGAGATAAGGAAACTAGAGATAGTTTCATCCTGAGTAGCTAAGTATTCACAGCACCAAACATGCCACTCCTCTTACTGATCCACTTGCTCTCTCCGTTCCCTTCCCATATCTGCTGATCACTGGTCCAAACTACCTTCTTAATGTTACACATTATTTCCTCTTCTCTTCATTACAAGGAAAATAACCTGTGCTACAGCACAAATATCACCTGAAAACACTGGGGTTTTTCTATTCAATTTTCAAGACTATGGACATCCTGATGTTAGTTCAACTGCAAAGGAAACTCAGTTCCCACTGCATTATTAGGGCTGTAAACACTATCCCAGGTAGAGGCCTCAAACTTTTTGGTGATGCAGAGGGTGACTGAACCATTATCCCACTCTAAACTCAAGAAGGTCGAGAGTTTAGATTGCTGGTGTCCATACTCTGTTTGTCTGGTGGGTAAGCTTTTTTTCAGAACTTTTGGACCAGCCTTTCTTCAACACCATGCACCCCCCCCTTATATATAATATTTAAACTCTTTCAAACTGCTCCAAGAAAGAGTCCTTACCATATTAATTTAAGAAGTAGAATGGAAATCCAAAATGTCATCAAGATACTGGTCACCTCCATCCTAAATTTTGGATCCCAAAGCATCCAGGGGTTGGTGAGGTCATTTGACTTTTGCAAAGGTGGTTGCCAAGTTTCATGAATTTACACTGTCAATATGATCATGTAGTTAGTTTTCTGTGTAATACAGACCAATTAATCTGAGAGCTGGCAACAGAGACTAATCCTTGTGATGGTCTTCCATGAAACCAGTAATCTCTGAGAGCAGTTAGGTAAATCTCAGTAATGTTACTTCAAATCCAGCCCAAGATGGCAACAGAAGTGTTACTTGCACGGGTTATCTGATTATACTCCCCTCCTGTCAATGAGGATTACAACATTTCACCCTTCCCCCCTCCACCCCCAGCCTTCAGGGCTGCAGATTGTGCAACCATCCTTAAGGTTCAGGTACAGATTAACCCAGTGCCTGTGAATAAATTATCTTTGGTAGCTGGAGGACTTGCAGGTACAGATAAGAATTTCTCACACTCTAAGATCCCATGCAGCAGTCCTTGGGTAAGAGCAATGAGGAATCTCAGATGCAGGGAGCCAGCAGCTCACTTGCTTGGCATGAACTACGGTGTAGCCATTCCAGACTTCACCAGCCAGCACTGACACTGCTGTCACTGTCCCTTCTGTAACACACAGATCTAAAACCAGGAGAAACCCATGCTGCTCTTGTAGTATGCACATTGATTTCTAAGAAGGATCCAGCTGTACAACTAAGTATTTGTTTTGTGACATTTCCTGCCTAAGCTTTTGATATGATGAGCTACCCTGAAAAGACTAGTGTGGATGTTCTGAGCTACCTCCAGGCAGCATTTCTTTCTTCTGTGTTGCAGATACCTCCGGATGAACTGTTTGTAGCAAGCAATTTTTTTCCACAAAACTCACCCTTTGTGCTAGCTCTAGTTATTGCAAATGTGTTTGAGAATTACTCCACAAACATTTCCTTGGAAAAGGAATCTTAGCCTCTGGCTTGTAAACTGCATTCACTTCATATATTTGCTATTCATTTTGAGAAACTGCCTTCTGTATGAGAGATTGCCTTAATCCTAGGATTTGGTTACTGTTCCCTCATTGGGTGACTATACCAAGTAGACAGAAGATGTAGATTGGCCATTTAGTCCCCAGTTGTTTCATATCTTCAGAAAATCTGTAGAGCAGAGGAAGTTTATAGTGTTTGCTTGGTTTGGTTTTTTTTTCCCCTGGCACAACATTTCAGTAATGCTTCCAGGGGCTGTAATCATAGTTGGGGCTAGGATTAGGTGATGAAGCAATTAGATGAAGCAATTCCATGTGGCATAAGTATCTGTTCATGTCTTAAAAGTCTTGTCACCCCTGGAAAAGCTCATTGTTTGTGTTAGCATTTTATGTAGCCTCCAAACTAGCCCTGGCCATTTAGGCCAGTGCAATTTTGGAATTATTATACTCAGGTGTATGTGCTGCCCTCAATTTCTTGCATCATTTCATATGAATCAACAAAACTCACCTGGAGGTACCTTAATATAGGTAAGGTTGCTGCAGTTTCAGCATGAACTAACTGGTCAAACTAAACCTTGGAAGAAGATAGAAGGGGAAATTAAGTTCTACCTTGACCAGTTGCTATGATAAAACCACAATCAGATATACTGACTCATTAATGAACTTAGGATGAGTATCTTCTTAATGAAGGTAGATACTTCATTAGAAAGTATTGCAACACACTTAACAGGATTGTTTTGTTACTTCTGGAGTAATGCTAACTGTGAAAGTACTGGTTACATACTTTTTCCTGATCTATAAATACATTAATACCTAAAATGTAGGCACACCATTCTTCTGCATTAATTGCAGAATTATTTATGTTAAAAGGGTCCTCTAGATGTCAACCAGCCCAATACTCTGCTCAAAGGAGACACAAAGTTAAAATAAAAGTCAAAAATAGTTCATGTTGCTCAGGGCCTTGTCCAGCCAAGTTTTAAATACCTCCAAGAAAAGAGGTGCACATCTTTGAACACCTGTTCCAACATCCAACCACCTTAATTATGAATTTTTCCCCCAATACCTAATCATGAATATTTTGAATACTAGAATACCTAAGGGTAAAGGGCTAAAAATCTAGGAAGAATATGCAAATAACATCACCTTAATCAGCATGTCTGGTGAATATTCATTAATTTATATGCATAAATAGAAGCCAATGTTCTAATTAATGGAGCTCAAGATAGATTTTCAGTTGCAGCATGGGCCAAATTATTAGAACAGGAGATCATGTTTCTTCCTGACTCGCTCTGGCATCATCCTGAATTGAGTTTCATCTTGCTCTGCCAGCAGGACTTGTTGGTGTTGTCCTAGATAAAGTGAGACAACTCCTGGTACAAGTTGTTGCTTGCTGTGGGCTTCAAGGAAACTGGTCTGATGCCTCCCCTCAGTTGATGGGTTGGGGTGTCTGTCTTTTGGGTTTAAGACTCAGTTGCTGCCCTTAGCTGCCACCCATAGCTGTGGGTAAAGGTGCAGTGTGTATCAGCTTCTGCTCACCACGGGGGTGTTTGTGCAGAGTCAGAGGGATCTGACACAGGGCCCTTCCCCACTCACAGACAGACACAAGGGTCACGTACTGGGAGAGACAATGACTGTGTCTATGATAACACTTAGCATGGATCAGCAGGGCAGTTCTCAAAGTAGTCACCTGATCATATCTAGTTACCATGCTTTGGTTCCTAACACAACGTGCTGTGAGACCATGCCAACTACATTTTCCACAAGTAAAGCTAAATTGGAAGATGTGCTAATGCAAATTCCACTGGTGGTGCACAAGCAAAGCCAGTTTGAAGTAACATCCCCTCCCTGAAAACACCAAGTGAACATTAGGTACTCAGCAGCGATTGTTTCTTACAAATTCAACTCTGCTGTACCCCTCTATTTACAAATGTAGGTCTAACCTGTGCTCTCTCCCTGGAGTTACAACCATCCTAATAAGGACAGCAAAAGGACACTTGGCCCCGAGTGACTGAAGCTCCAGGAAAGCCTCCTAGATGGTTGACCTCCAAGACTGGGGAAGCATATGGAGCAGCCACAGCATGAACAGCACCACAGCAAGAGGCACAGCTCTGCAGTCCAGCCACCATTGCCATGCTCACAAACACAGGCAGCCAAATAGCCCACATTTTGGGTTCAAAGGCCAACTTGAAAAACTAGGGGGGATGGCAGAGAGGAGACTCACACAACAGGAAAAAAACCCCAAGAATTTCAAATTAACAGAAAAGCTTTTTACAGCCACAAAATCATATTCATCTGTAACTTATTCTGACACCTTTAAAGTATAATTTAAAAACCGTATTTCAACTGAAAGTCTGAAAAATGTACTTTGAAAATTCTAAACCAGACATTTTTCTTAATTTTTTCACAGCTCAAACCAGCAGCCATACTAGTCAAGTTTCACAAGTGGTTCTATCCCTTGCATGCTCTTTGCTTCAGAGTCAATTTTCTGCATTAAGACAAATAACAAATTCCTAACTATTTCAATGTAACTATAAATGTACTTACAAGCACATTAGGCACCTATATTCTAATCCCTGTTGGGTAAAATGCAGAAAGCCTGCAGTGCAACCTGCAGTGGCAAAGAGATAATTCAAGATACAATGTCATCTAAACTTGCTTTGCATGTGTAGATGTCTTTACTGACCACCAGAAAATGCAATGAACACTGAACTTTGGGGAAACATACTCAGAAGACAGCAGCATCCTCTGTTTCACCTGAAGGAAAAGCCTGCTTGGACTCACTGAAAGGATGAGACATGTACAAAATAAATATTATCTTGTCCACAAAATGGCACATACACAGCAAATACATTAACAGAATGTACAGCTTAAAGATTTTTATTAGGAAAGTGAACAAATGATTTTTCAGAGTGAGAAGCAGAACCTTCCTGTTCTTTTTTCCTCCCGTTTTTCTTTTACAGCTTATCTCACTTGACTTCCTAATAAAGACTCTCTCAGGGCCTCCAGCTTAGTAAAACTTGTTAGACAATGCTTAGCCTGGTAAAGTAGTCTTGTAAAAACATAGCAGGGGGGATGGTTGAAAGGATCCAACACACTGTAACTATACTGTACTATCCATACAGAAATAGGGGAATAGACAAGAGTGTGCCATTCCCATTCTCCCCAGGTCACCTGGGATGAAAACCTGGCAGCTCACTGTCAGGACTAACCCATTAGATCTCTAGAGATATAGAAGAACTCAGATACAAAGCACACATGAAAAGGAAGCATTCCACGAATATAATGGATCTCCAGGCACAGACAACAGCTTTGTCATGTGTGGGCTATATGGTGACCACATTCCACAGAGGGACTTCCACATATTTCAGACTGTCACACCTACATTTCAATTTCACTTTCTGTTTCTACACCAAAATATCTAACTTTTCTTTTCAACCATTGTGTGAGTAAAGATAGAGGTGCACATGTGTGTCTATGTACTGTGCAGAGAGCAACATTTTCAGAGCAGAGAAAAAAAATAAAGTGCTTGAACAACTTTTGCCAGGCCTATTCCTCACTTGCTCTCTGGATATCCCAGCAAAGAGCAGCTTGCTTAAAGCAACCAGCTGGCAGAACATAAATATTCCACCCATGATAAGAGAAGAATCCAAGTATGAGACCAAAAGCTGAATTTGCATTGGAAAGTGATGAGCTCACACTTTCTCTCCGGGGACCAAGGGAAGGGGGCTGGCAAGGAAGCTGGAGCAAGAGGATGGTTATGAAACACTTTTTTACTTCAGCTATTAATAACAGTCTCCAAGCCACAGGGCACTTGAGAAGAGGAAGGCATCTCCTTGCTTCTATTAATCTTTTTGTCCACCTATTTGCTTTGGGCTGCCCACAGGGGAGAGGGAAGCAGAGCAGGAATGAAAAGTTAAGGAGGTTAAAAGGGCTGAAAAATATTTGCTCCTACATGTTTGGAGGCAGAAATTAAATGATCAATAGAAAGTCACTGAGACAGCAATTACCAGTAAAAACTCACTGCTTTGTTCCATGAGCTACTGGGTCATCAGTATCTCGGCACTGGTGTCAAGGCAAAGAAAAAGCACAGCAAAGGCTATTCCATGGACAGGTTTCTTGTGTATCAATGTATATCTTATGATTCTCATAGTAAGATGCTCCCACAAAGCTTGGTCTTTAAGGAACAAGCTTTGAAACATAGTTCAGAGAGATAATTAGGAAGCAGGATCCCAGATTGCCAAGAAGAAGACAAGGGTGGGTCCACCAATATCACTAATTCTGCTGAGGATCTGTCATCACATGCAGTGAAGTCTAAGGGTGCCTATCTCTGTACCTTGAAAAGCTATTTTATATGCTGCTTTGCAATGTAAATGTGGTTTTCTAGACACATTTAGTTCTCTTCTTAGAGTGAGAGGAACATAAGCCCCCCTCTACATCCCCTGTTAGTCTACAGCTGGCTCCACAAATTGCTGAGCTGGAGAAGGCATTCAGCTTTCTTGTGGCACTTCAACCTCGTGTTTAAACAGCAGAAATCACAACATGACAATCATTCAGATGCTTGCATGCCACACAAGGGAACTAAGGCTGAGCCCTAACACAGACAAATTTCCCAGAAGATCCCACTTCCCAGGGATCTTACACTTACTTACATTCAGCACCTACAGCAGTCTCTTAAGAGCAGCCCTTAAATGAAAGGATTTACGTGGGCTATGCAACAGATCTGTATGATGTATTTTCATGTAGGTTTTGTCCCACAGCTGAGTCAGGGGGGTGGCAGGCACACTTTCCCAGCTTTCACTTGGACACGATAAGTAGTGGTGAGGAGAAAGGAGAGGGAAGGATGAAGTTCTTGGCAGGAGTCATATGTTGAGGATTTATAGAAATCAAACTAAGGAGGCTAATTTTTAAAAAATTAACTGTGTTTTTACCCTGTCTTAAGGATTGGTTTACAGTCAAGAAGTATTTTTCATATATGCTGCAGTTTTAACTCATGTTACATATAAAAGGTGAATTGGCTTGCCTTAAATTTGGGAAGTACACTACTAGCATTATCCCTCTTTTGCACATTTTAAATTCAAGGTAACTAGGACAAATCATAGGATTTGAAATTATTTCAATTCCGAAGTATTGAAATGCCAGCAGGCAAGTGGCCTATCAAAGAAATAAGTGAGGAAGAAAATCCAGCATCAGCTTTTCAACCAGGCTGGGTTTTCCCTCCATGAGTAGACTACAGAATGGACAGATGAGGAAGAAAACACCCTGCTATTCTCATAAACCGTTCTCTCAATACACTGTGCACTGAGCTTGTAACATCCTGTGCTGATAAGACAGGCTGTCTCCATCTATCAAGGACTCCTCTGAGACATTAAAACTGTGCAAACAGAGGACTTTGGACATATTCTCTCTTTGGTGGAAAGATTCCTTTCTTCAGTACATCCTTATACTCTGGATTCTCTAAGACTCAGTCTTTTTTTACACTGTCTCTATTCTAGTTATTTAAAAAAAAAATTAGGGCAGTATGGTTGGAATAAAGACACTTTCAAGACATCACTTCATACACAAAAAAGTATTTCCGAGACAAAGATCCCCTGCAGTTATTACATGTATGTGCAGTGTAAAGCTGACAGATGAGATCATCCCTAAGTGAGCAGAGCTTCTCCCTTCAAGCTCAAGTCTCTTGCCTCAAACTCTACCAACTGAGTATCTACTTAGGTCACACAGCATGATGGACAAAAGCTACTGAAACTACCTTGAAATGAACCTTGAGATTGTTTCCTGGTAAGCAGAGACCATTAAATTATACAGGTAGCATGTACAATGGCTCTCCAAAGTAAGGAGCAGTTTTGTGGTTGAGCATGCTCTTTTCCTTTAAAGTCATTCCCTGCATTGTCCTTGTTCAAATTATTACCTGGTGAGTTGCCATCACTAAATTACAAGGATACTTCATCTTTCTTTGAAAAGGACTATGCATTCAGGGGGACAAAAGACTTCACAGCTGACTGTCCTTTACTTGCAAGGCTGTTTGCTGCACTGTTGTAACTGAACTTACTGTTGTACATGAGGGATTGAATCAGATAAAGGCCTGAAGAAATTAAATGCTATGTAGATATTTTAAAAGTTGCCCTTGAATAGTCAAACTGAAAAACACCACTAGAAGGAAGGGAAAGGAAAGATAAAGATGATGGTAAGAAAATCGGACAACTGTACTGTGAAATCCAAGACGAGCTAAAGCACAATTTGGTCATTCTAAAACCTATGAACCACAGATACCGTTAATCTCTCTGCAGCTGTCTGAAATCATAAATGGTTTCTGCCTTCAGAAGGAAATTATTTTTGAAGAAGTATTTGAAATAGGAAAGGTTGGTGGATGTGATTTTGGTGGATGAATTTTTCCAATTGACTGGACTGTGCCCTTACTTATCCAGTGAGAAGTTTTGCAATACCATCATAAGCCTTTATGTCCAGAAGGCTTAGACACTGAACACCTCTCCACAACTGCTACAGTAATTCATTTCTGCTGCATCAGGTTCTGGCTGCACTCAAATGTACTTCAGTCAACAACTTTGGGCTAGAAACTCAACATTGCTGCAGACACTTTGCAACAGATGAGCAACACGTATTTCAGAGCAGCCAAAAACACCAAAGGGATAAATGCCCTTGCATAGGGGTAGAGGGAAACAAACTGAGGAGGGACCGACTTATCTCCAATACAAACCTGCAAAGACCAGGGTGTGCCAACAGCTGCCACCTATGGGAAAGGTGGTAGAGACAAGACCTATTGCCAGCATGATCTTTAACTGGGAACTAAGTTGTTCCAGCTAAATTCCAAAGGCATCGAGTCTCCAAGTATTTTAGCTAAGATTGATAGCATTTCTTTTAAGATGTGTATGATGTACTGTTTAATGCAGAAATTAAAAATGGCAAAAGCCAACCCAGCTTATGTGACAGGGCACAGAACAGAGTAGGGAAAACCCAAGTAGGTCTAAAGCATCTATTACTTCTTTCACATGTCAAATAAAGTTACACATTATTTTAAAATCATGTGATCCTACCTTAGACCCAAAGCTGGTTTATATTTAAATGTAGCAAGATGTGGGATGAGAATTTCTCATCCAGTCTACTGCTGGGTCAGTGAAAATCGGGGAGCCAACTGGAATTGGCTTTGGGAGGATATATTGCCAAGGTGTTCCTCTGCCTATAACACCCTTTTGTCATTCAGTAAATGTCATCTACCACTTCTTGCACCTTCCCATCTGAAGTGTCAAATCAAATTAGAGGCTCATAGATGAAAATATCCCACTGCAATGTAAGATGTTCTGGCTGGTGCAAGCTGGACTTAATATGTCTGCTGCCTGTCAAGAAGGATGCACAGACTGAAAGACAATTCAAAGTGCACAGAGCAGCATTAGTTAATACAAGTCTATGGATGGCAGCAAGAAGCACTGCCTGAAAGGTGAGCATTGCACATCTGAAGACCTTTGTCACTAATCACTGCCTTCTGACACCTCTGGGCCTAAAATCCTACAGAATCCCACTGAGGCTTGCAGCCCTAAGTGTTATTCAGTCCTTTATAATTCAAGAGCCTGCTTTATGATCCTCATTCTGACAGGGGAAGGGTCAACTATATCCCCTAAGACCCATAACCATAAATGGGCCCAGAGAAGAGCACATTGCTGAGCACCACTTGCAAGGTACAGAATAGCCTTTAACACCACACTGGAATTTCACCAGTTCCAGTATGGCTTCAGATTTGGACAGAAGAGACTATGGAAACAGATGCTGTCAGCTCAGGATTTATTTTCTTTTAGTCTTTACTCTTAGGCTGAGCTGTAACAAAAGCCTGTGTCTCAGCAGCCTCTGATAACACCCAACAGCACAAATGCTGTACAAATCCAGTGAACAGAATCTGTGCCCTGAAAGACTTTTGTTGATCCTCTTTTGTACCTCCCCTCCCCATCTAGCTGTTAGTTTTGTATAAAATGTACAGATAAGTCTTGAACTGTAATGTTTGATTTTAGAAATTATTAACTCCATGATTCAGCATCCTGTGTGCTTCTGGACACAGTTTTATCTGTGCCATTAATCCTAAATCCAAGTGTTACTATAGACTGTTGTACTCTATGAATGCTTTACTTTCTATTCTAATTGCTACTCTAAAAATACCTTGCACAGTATATTTCTCAATAATAGCTGAAAGTGTTTATTAAAGACAGTATTATTGCCAAGCACTAATTTATATACTATTCCCAACCCAATGGTCAGGCCTTCTGTTTCCTACCTCTGTAAACCATTGTGTGGACACTGATTCATGGCCAGTGCAATCAATCCCCTTTGCTATAGGTCTAAATGCAGACTCTAATCCATCATTCTTTTAACTGTAAGTTATTTAATATACTACATCTCTACTCCACCCCTCCAAACATACCAATTAAAAATTAAGGCAATAAAAACACGGATAGTAAGTAATCCCTGCTTGTCCCAAGTTAGGGACCAATATCTTACTACAAGATGGAACACTCCCTACACGGAATTTCAGCAGGGCTTAGGACTGGGCAGATGCTAACCTACCCTCCCTGATTTTTTTTCCTCTTATTTTTTCAGGGGATGTGCTCAGCCTCTCATGAGGCTTCAGTTCACTGACTGCAGGATCAGGTGAAGAAGATCCAGAATGATTCTTAACATGCCTCCACTGGATCATCAGCCACTCTGATGAAGAGTATGAAGACAACATGCCAACCTAGCAGAAAACACATTCTTTGGAGAACATCCAAACCTTTAAGAAAATATGTCATTAGCTTTATTCTTATCCCCTGGGGTTCTGCAATATCAGGTTTAATTACAGCAATTGTGACAAAAATCATAGTAAAGAGATACAGCTTAAAGCTTATCTTGCCCAGAGAGTCCACCCACCAGGAAGGGACTGCAGTACAAACTCCATGAGAAAACTACATGCAAATCACTTCCAGCAAAAATATTTTAAAGTACAGCCCAACTCGAAGGGAACAAGATATTAAGGTGCCATGCACATGGCTGAGATTCAGGGAAGCACTCCCAGGACAAGGAGACTTAGGAAGGAGAAGCAGAACACCAGTCTCATACTGCAGTAAAAATACAGGTGCCAGGCTCACTGGCACAACAGTCAGTGCCCCAAACTGAAAACCAAGTCTATTGTATGACAGTGCTGGAATCAGCTAAATAAACACTCATATGTCCTCCCCCTGCAACTGATAGGCATGATCATGCCTAGAGAAAAGAACACCCCAGCTTACATGGTTAACAGGACCATGTGTGTGTGGCACTTATGCTTGTAGCCACACAGCTGTGCAACAGGAAGAAAAAAAAAACCCAGGAGCTAACAGCACAGGGATCTGAAAGGAGAAATAAGAGACAAAATAGCCCCATTTCTGCAACTGATAACATCTTTGTGTAACCCATTTACCAAGTTGGTGGATTTTACACCTTAAAGTTTAAACAGTTTTTCTTAAGATAGCCACAGCACATTCAGGGCACAGGGAGAATGACTCTCAGTGCAGGGACACGGCTTTGCTAAAATACTCCAATCCTGGAACATCAGAAAATGAACAGCTTAAATGTGCACTTCATCCACACAAAAGAGAAGCCTTTGCCAGGAGCACACAGAGGGGCCAGACTGGATGTCAACACTTCATAATGGACTGAATTAAAGAAAAGACAGTTGAGCAATATAGAATCATAGAATGGTTTGGGTTGGAAGGGACCTTAAAGATTACCTAATTCTAACTCCCCTGTAGGGACACCTTCCACTGGATCAGGTTGCTCAAAGCCCCACCCAGCCTCTCCTCTAACTCTTCCAGGGTTTCTAAGGTTTAATCATCTTTCCAAAAGGAGTGAGCAAGTAGCCTAGAAGTGGAGAACTTTTCAGGAGGCAGAAACCAGGAATTTCCAGGTATTATTTCCCACCTTCCAGCAAAAATCTTTCTTAAGGAAAATAACCAAGTTACCTTAAGGAGTGGGAAAATAAGAGTATTCATCCATTACTCTACAGACTTTCAACTATGGAATAAAGATTTGACTGTGAAATTGCATGATAATAAGTTACTTTAAAGAAAAACATGAAATACTCACATGACATAGAGACAATAATAGTTAAGAACACTTAGGTTGCCATGAAAAGGAAGGAAAAAGAAAAAATATTTTCATTATCTATTTAGATTTCCTACAGACTTGGTCATAGTTACTGTGTTTCAGCAGTCCTGTGGCAATGGTTAGGCACTTCAGTCTTGGACCAGGTACTCACAAGGCCAGGCACTGTGTGACCATGAAATTAATACTGTCCCAGACCCAATTCCTCTACCATTTTATAAAAATTTCAAGTGTTTCTGAATGTGCTTTCCTCATTTACAAGACTCGGAATCCTGTACCCCAAAAGGAAGCAAGAACACATAGACTCTTCAGGTCCCATGGAAAAGCAGTACATAGTCATGTAAATTGCAGAGTGCCTCTGTGGCCTTCTTTGAACCTCAGCATGCTCCTCTGATTTAATTAGATGCCTTTTTCCCAATTAGGATAAATTAGGTCTGAGGTTTTGATCATTCTGCAGCCCTGATTCCATGCCACAAAGTACAAAATCAGTAAGGGAGGGTAACTTCAAATGACTGCACAGGACCAAAGGCAGTGACATAATATATGAAGCATTTCAGCACTAGACAGCTCTGCAACTCCTCACTGCTGCCACTGCATAACCAGAGACCCAAATATGCTGCCCTGGATGTCCAGCTGAGCATGTTTTCCCCTCAGCTATTACTCCTAATCCTATAAAGTGAATCTGAGTAATACCATGTGGCCTTTGTGCACAATAGTTGAAGAATGCCAGTCGCACTTATTATAGGAGAAGAGCAGACTCACGTCACCACAGATACTCCTATTGGGCAAATACTTATGAGGAGATTTTTAAATTATTTTTTATGCTATGCTATATATAGTCTGTTGCTTATCTCTATCTGGAGAATGTTGGTGCTGGATCCTCAACCTAGAGTTAGAAAGGACAGGGATAATCACTTGAGTGCCTTGTCAGAAATAGGTACCCTCATACTTGCAGGAATGTGCAGCTGTGCTGCATCAGGGATGCAGTCAGGCAGGGAGATGAGACATTCACACATGAGCTGTAGTGCTCTGCCACATCACTTTAAAGCATGATGGAAGGTTTTGATGGTATTTTTCATTAGGGTTAGGGCTGTTCCCATTACTCAGAGGGAGAACTAGAAAAGTTTGAGTACAGTCCTGCCAGAGAGTCCACAGAGTGTCTTGGCAAGGAGACCCAGACTCTTATGTCATGAATCATCAACTGGAAGAACTGCAGCTTGTTGCAAGGTGAAAAAAAAATTTCTCTGTCACTGGTTTAGCCTTTGGTTCCTTAACCCTGCAGTTCACCTCCCTGAACTACAAACAACAATCACAAGCCACGAGTATTTAGGAAGGGGCAATAGCTTTTCCCTGTTCCAGAAAAGGAAGAATGAACTGCACTAATAAGCATGAACCCACACCAGACAATAATGAAATGAATTAGCAATAAAAATTTATTTCATGTATAAAAGCCTTTTAAAAGAGAAATAACCCAGGCTCCAAATTACCATTAAAATTAACTTTCATCGATGTTCTGCCAGTGCTGCTGCACTAATGTTCTTTGCAGAAGCCAAGTGGGCTGATGATGGACTGGTATCAATCAACAGGAACTGTTGTGTTAGTTTCTTCTTTGATCTGGTGATCAAAGCATTTTGTTTTAAGGAGAGCACAAAAATGCAGCACCCACTAAGGTTTCCCCCTTCTGCCTCCCTCTCCATTTCCAACACCTCTCTGGCATGACTAGCACTCTTTCCCAAGCAGAACTCTCCTTATTTAAGTTACCATCAACTGTAAAGTAAAAAAAAAATCCCATTCTCTGAGAATTAAAGCTCTGAGTGAACAGCTCACAGACCACAGGCAACTGAAGTGTTACATTGCAAAGCTATCACACAACTAACCATGGCTGAGTGATGTTCAGGTGACTGGACGTAGCTTGTGCTGGTTTCCTTCCCTGTGGCTCCCTGGCAAGACAACAAATCTCTTTTCAAGGTGGCTGCCTGTTTCTTTCATACATTTACAAGCAGCACTACTGAGCCTTTTTCAGCCCTCTTCCTTGTCAAATGTCAATATGAGAGTGTGATGCTTGTATTTTTCTCAGCTTACAAACCACCCAATTTTTTGATCCATGCCAGTGAGCTGCAGCTGGAGGCAGTTAAGCAGTGAGTGAGTTGAGACAATGGTGAAGGAGCATCAAGAAGGGAAAAATTACATATGAAAGAATTCTGACTGCCCCAGAAACTCACACATACTCTGTCAGGTCACCCAAAACACTCTCATGAGCAGTCTAAACTGAAGCAAGTGTCTGGATAAACAGTGCAAAAACTATTCTAGCCTTTGTGATTTGTGCCCAGATATCATCTGAGTATTTTGCCTTTGACTCACACAGGGTAGGACAGGGACACAGGCTCCACTTCTTGGCATCACCAGAGCTTCTCTGTACCAAGTCCCACTATAATAACCAAATTCAACTAAGTGGTTTACTTTGATTTCAAAGTAGGCAAATTCACTACAACACAATCCAAATGTGGGATGTTAGCAAACACACGTGCTAAAGCCACAAAAAACATTAGCATTTTAATCAGCACAAGAGTTATGCCTGAAAGGAATGGACAACTTAATACCTAAAATTACATCCATTGTTTCTCTTTACTCTTTAAGGGCAAAGAAGGATCTACTCCAGCAGCTGGAGCAAAACATGACTTCACTTGCTGTAGCATGCACTCCATGATAAATCCCAAAATACCTTGTAGAGGCAAATAAATACTGGCAGCTATGGAAAGGAGTTAAGGGACAGACAAAGGGCACATCCTCTTCCATGTTTTGAGATGAGGTGGAAAGTTGGTGAGGGAGAAAAATCTCATACAGATGGCAAGAGCTGCAAAGAAGACTCACATAAACAGGGCAAGGTCATCAGCTGTGAGAAGACACATTAAGGTTGAAGCCAAACCTAAAAAAAAAAAACCAACCCCAGAGTCCCACATTTTGGTGGAGGCCCAGGAAAAAGAGCAAAAATTTTGGGTTTTTTACATGTAGCTTAAGACATTTGTGGCTGGGATTATACATAGCAGTTGCTTGTGAAAAGACTACACTGATTCAGCAACTCTCCCTACTCCTCCTACACAGAGATGTTGGGAGAACACAGGAAAAGTGATCTGAATTTCTTGGATGAGAACAGGCAAAAAACCCACATGAGTAATTAAATATTTGAATTCCCCTCCATACTCTTCCACTACGACCACACTACATTATTTGAAGCACTCTCTACTCAGCTAACATTTTTAACATGGATCAACCACCTCTACCCTCCATTCCACTTACAGCCACCATTCCCCACTCCTACAACTTGCTCAGCACAGCCATGCAAAACCTTCTGAAGAGCACTGGAGTTATGTTGCCTTGTACAACAGAGCAGCAGGGAATACTTTTAATTAGTATTTTCTCCTGAAGGGTAAAAAAAATATTCTGAAATTACTTTGCCTGGTAACAAACTGCATCTTCTTTCACTCAACTGTAGATCTGAAAATTAGTCCCGATTCACATACTTGCCTCAGTTTCATTTTTGTATTGTTGTTTTAACAGATTTTTTTTCTATCATGATGAAATCTACACAAAATACTACCAAAAAAGCAGCAGAGAACAGAATGTCAATATGAAGGGAAATTGTGTTTCAGCTTACCTTGCTAAAACAAGTTAGTCAAGACAGGTGGAAACACAAAGCCTGCAAACTACTTTATTTTGGGGAAAACAAAATCTATTGGTATGATTAGAAAGTACCAGGGTAAAAAAAAAAAAACAAAACACCAAACCAAATATATGTTTCACTAGTTGAAATGCTCCCTGCTCCCTCACATTAAACATCAGTACTTGTAAGACAGGAGCAACAACTGACTTTTGGAGTGGCAACAGTTGTGTTTAAAATTCCCTTCTTATGTCTGATAGGTGCAGCTGAAATCTGAGCAACACTGAGGACTGACTCAGACTATGTACTCTCCATGCCCAACTCACCCCCAGTAACAAGCAGAGAACCAAGTTCTGTGCTGATCTGCTCTATTTCCCTGACAGGCAAGAAGCATTTGGCAGGTGGGGAGACGGCTCAAGTTTATGTCCTCAACCTCTGAGTGCCTCCATTACATTTAGGAGGCAGGATTCATGCACTCTGATCATTAAAGCCAACTTCTTCTCTTTCTTGTTTTCCCCATACATCTCTACCACATAGACCTTTCTCAGTATTTCCATTGCCTCCTTCACGGGGTGACCTTGTTCATTGGCTCTGAACTACAAGTGAAGCAGAGGTCACTTCTACCTTTCAAAGCAGGTGTGGCCCACACACACCTGCCCACACCAGAAGTCTTGACACAGGTCAGGTCCTGAAGACATACTTTTGCCAGGCTGGGTATCCATTCACCAGCAATTACAGGAACAATTAAATACATCTTTCCCTGCTATGCAGTGAAGTACATTTCAATAACACTCCTGTGTACTTATTAAATGTTTTCCACTGGAAGATCTCCAGAATGATAAATATTCATTAATCACCACAAGGTACCTCTAAAGTACCAAACTACATGAGAACTACATCAAACAGGTGATCAGAGCTAGAGGCCATTTTATATTAGGACAGCTTCATGCTGCTCTGCTGACACACAACCAACTTGCTCTGAGCCATTCCAGCCCCAGAATTACTTTTCTTGCAAGAAAACATACTTTAGCCAACAGCATCCCTGCATTTGTCAATCACCCCAAAAGCTTCAGCCAAGAGAAGAGAGGGGAGATCCAGGCATCCATGAACTGATAATCCTCAACTAACCCAGCAGCAGAGCCAGAGCACAGACTGTCAGCACCAGTGGCCTTCAGGTACCTCTAATGAGTTCTCATGGATCAGGGGTGAGGAAGGAAGGACACAGCCAGATCCCATATTGTCCCACAGGCCAGAGGATCACAGAATTAGTTTGTTTAGCCAACAACTCAGGAAAAGAGGACAGAGACCTTACCATTACACCACGTGGCTCCCACTACCCACACCTCACACTAAAGGTTCTTCAGTGAACAGCCCATAGCATAAGACTTTCCTGTAACTAACAAAATCCCAAGAACACAGACTCAAGGGGTAGACCATATAAAAAAAAAAAAAAAGGGTTTTCACATTATTTTTGCAATAAAGGTAAGATTTCCCCTGAAAAATGTCATACTGGTGGAAAATCCAGTACACCGTGTTGGAGGCAAACCCCTCAGTACTAATATAGCTTATTTTTATTCCAGAACTGGAACAAGCTATTCTATTGGAAAAGCTAGAGGTTACATAAGAAAATTCAGACACCAACATTTTTTACAATTAGAGAAATTGCTAACAAATCACCAGGCTGTTTGAATGCAGTACCAATGTCGAAAAAAAAGACTTGAAACACAGTTTAGAGAGAATTTGCACAGCAGAGTACTACTGAGTCTGATGCTCAATCAGGAGAACACAGAAGTTTTGGTACTTCCATTTGTATGTACATGAGTACTTGTGCATATACATGTTTTAATTAAGGCTTATTAATGTACTTTATTTTCTCACTGTAATTATACAGTTATACAGAAAAACATTCAAAAGTCTAGATGACTCAGGAATTTGACAGCAAGATACAAACTGCCAAATTTAGTCAATAGTACAAACCCAGCTACTCAGTTTAAGTCAGTAATCTGGAGCAGATAGAGTAATTTAAATACAACTCTGTCAAGTCTTATCCTTTTCTCTTTGTTAATTGTCTGCTAACAGGCTGCAAATAAAATCTGAAATTTATTCATTATTCAAAATGATTCACAAATGTCTTCACTGACTAACTCTCGGCCTACAAATATCTTAAGCCATGGCTGTCACAACTAAGTAAACAATTTGCAATTCATGGTGTAACTTATGTAATGAATTTCTTCACCTTATGTAACCAGCTTGAGCAGTTTAAACAGCTGACAAATGCAGCATACATTTTTAATTGCACTCTCACAGTTAACAGTTGGGTGGTTGCAGGAATCACCCTCCCAGGAAACACAATGCCACGTGATTTAGGTTGCAAATACCGAATCTTTCACTGGAGAACATGCTTTGAAACTCACTTTCTCTGCCCACACCCAATGAAGTAGGTAAGCCTTCAAGCTATAGATGCTTTTCCACATATCCTTATGCTCTAGTAGTGGCATTGAACTTCTAATTTAAGCACGATTGTCTGAAATTTTAAAAATGACAATTTATTCCATCTTCCCTATAGTACTCCCAACATTTGGAAAATGCACATTTACCAGGAAGTTATTCCTCCTTCCTAGTACCATAAAGTGTACACCATAAACCTCTGCATCAAGTGTGGGGGTTACGCTAACGTGGGCCATGTGCTCCTCTGCTCTCTTCCTGAAGCTGTACTACACTTCAGGAATTTAAATATATGAATATAAATATATGAAACTACATTGCAGAAGATGGCTTTAAGCAGTTCTTCAAACAAATTAAAAGCTTCATGCAACCAGAGTTTACCATTTGTTCCAGGATCCAATTCCACAGCTTATCACCACACAATTCTGTCTTGTACTGAACTAAAATTTTACCTTTCAGCTCATTAGTACTCATTTCCTCTATGTGTGTCTCTAAACTTTGCTATTACTAGAGCCACAGAGAGTTTGATGATCTGTCTTTCCCTCCATTTCTTCTGCCAATCACCAAGCCAGATTTCAATACCATTCATGTGGCTCTCAGAAGTAACCCTTTTAATTGTACATAAAGTCAGGAGAGGGAAGGTGCCTTTAATGGGGCTACTACTGATCATGAATAAAGCTCTGAAATCTGGCCCTACCAATTTAGCTTGGGGAAAAAGAAATTAACTCCTAAGCCAATCATCCCAGTGTCCCAGTTTTTCGTGTTCTTTGATTTCCCTCAGTATTACTCTGATAGCAAAGTGAAATGTTGCTCTGCAGCCAGGCAACAGCTCTCCACAGTTCTGGATTGCTCCCATGCTTGGCCCTCTTCTACACTTATAACATACTTGAAAATTCTGACAGTTTAATATCTGTTCTCACAAAGGTTACAACTCCTATTTTTCACTAAAAGGAACCATTCCTAGACAGGACTCTGTCCAACAACTACAGAGTCCAGGCTTGAAAGAGCAAGGCCCTCCCATGAAGGCATTGACATCACATCCATGAAGCATCTCTTGACAATAAGTAAAGAGCAGCGGTGAATTGGATCCCAGGACACTGACCTTAAAGAAAAAAACACCTTTCATAACCCAAGTATCTAAGTCCTCCATGTTGGGGGTTTTCTTTAAAATTATTTCTGCCTGTTTCCCTTACTGTATGCACACTTTTATGGAATAATTATGGAAAATTTCAATATAACCATAAGAAACGTCAAATTTCATTATAACAACTTGAAAGATTTTACGAAGATGTCACTGAAATTTCATAGAGGAAAGACAAAAGAAAATGAGCCTATCTTGAACTGCCAAACAAACCCCCACTTTAGAAGTCTGGTACTACCTTTCCACGGCTGTCTTATTTTTCAGACAGCTCTCACCCCTGGGACTCTGTGTGTCCTCAAGACTTTCCTTTACCAGTGGTAACATGCTCCTGATGATTTGCCCTGAAGGTATAAGCAGCCCTGTGTACTCCCCCTGCCAACACACACTTGTATTTCGTTCCTTCCTGCCCAGGTTCCAGTGCTATTTTAGTCTCTCTCTTCTTCTGTCTAGACAAATTTTACAGCTATTCCTATTACTGTGCTTTCCTAATAAAAATACCCCTGTGCAATCTGCCATCACAGTGCCTATGTGCCACTTAAGATAAATGTGGACACACAAAATAAAGCTGAAAAGGCTCATGGGCCTCGTATCTTTTGGATATACAAGAGTCACAAAAAATGAAATCCAAAAGCAAGTATTGCAGTTCTTCAGAGTAGGATTTATTAGACTACTTCCTGAAGAAAAACCCCACAGTGCAGATGACGGTCCCACCAACCCCAACTTTAGCAGTATTTCCCAGGCAAATGATCTTTTTAGACAAGACTAGAACGCTTACAAAGCACAGCACCAAATTCTGCATTATGCTCCAATTGCAAAGCAGTAACCTTTTATATTTTACCAATACTTCCCATAGCATTTTGACTTTTAAGGCTCAGCTCCAGGAATAAAGCAATTATACTCTTGAAGGACAGCTGAAAACCTACCCTAAATATCTGGTTATTGATCAGTAACCAGGAGAAAATACAAATTAAGCTGATATTTGTCTATCATGTACGGGTTTTAAATCTCAATTTTTTTTTTAGAGCTAGATTGACTTTTCTGCACATTTGGAGTGGATGTTGTAAAGTAATGCACAGAACGAAATTCAGATATCAATGAAAGTATTACAACCTGGATCTTAGACATAAATCCTTCATGAAAGAGATGGCCTTTCTAATACTTTTGCCATTTATAATATTCCTCTCAGCAACATCTGACACAAAGTAGCAGATATCCCCTAAAATCTCAGACAATGCAATACATACCATAACTGAGTTCATTAAATATAATCACTTATAATACATAAAACATCAATTCAATTAGACTGCTATCATTATAGCTTCCTGCTGATAGTTTGCTCTACGAAAGTGTAACCTAATACTCTTGCTATTTGTTACTCTGGATGAAAAATGAAGTGTTGCTATTGCACTGTGTAAGGGACTATCAGAAGGTAAGAAAACTGTTAGAGCCGTGGGTTTCATCCTGACTAATGAATTTAAGCCTAATGACAATAGCCTCACTTTTCTCATTATCTTCCACAAACCCTTAGAAATAGTTCCTGGACCACTGGTCGAAAACCATTACTTTAGGGCAGTGAAGAATTACATGCTGACACATACAGTACTGCTGACTGAGTCATGAGCTGAATAATTACACCTACTGCAGCAAAGCACAAGCTCCTGTGGCTGACCAGTCCAAGGCTCTGTGACAGCACACAGAGACCTGTGTGAGCTGCTGCCCCCATAAGCAGTGTCAGTACAATAAAGGAAACTACACACAGGAGGTAAATTGAGCACAGCAGTATTTGCTGGGTAAATATCTTAACAATGATGCAGCGTGAGAGCTTTTAACTCCCATCCCCCCTTGCAAGTCACCAACTCCACATTCAAAACCCCCAAACTGAAAACACAATACTAAAGAACGATTGATCCCATTAACTCAATTGAACCCATGTTTCCTGAGCCATTTGACTCCTGAACTAAGACCTTTTCTTAGGAAAGTGTTGATAAACTCTTTGTTTGTTTAAAACTAGTTCCAGTTACTCATAAGTAAACATAGAGCAGACATACATGAAGCACTTTTCCCTCACTGCTCATTCAGCAACTCCACTGCTCAGAGCCAGCGCTAGGACAACTCTTGGGCAGATGGAAACCGCAGGCTACACCCTCCTCATACTGAGAATAAAGTACTTGAACAGCCAGCCTGCACAAAGACAACCTCACAGGCAGCTGGGTTTGTTACCAGGGTCACCTACAGCTGCTTTACAAGCCAGGTCTGCCCCAGCTGCATCATCCAGCCCAAGCACCGGCACTTCCCAGGGTGGCTCATGCAAGAAACCCATCCAGCTACTCCTTAGAGGTCATAATCCCAGAAACCAACAGGAAAATCTCCCCAAGGCAAGGGAAAAGTTAGGAAAGAAAAAGATGCCGCATCATCCCCAAGGTAATGTAGTGTTAAATTTCCTCAGGCTGCACAGCTGACAGCTACACAAGCCGTGCACCTGCCACACCAGCACATCCCATGCTCCCTCCTAGACCAGGGAAGCTCCCCACCTCAGGGAGATGCCACCTCTGTACCCACAGGGCCTCACTCCAAGTCACATGAGGAGTCACAGCCAGATACTGCTTTTCTTCACACAGGCTGCCAGCAAGGAGATCTGCACCCAGTCCAGGAGAGCAGCAAACCCACATGGCTAGTTTGGCCGACAGAGCCCACAGCCACCTTGGTCCCCAGTCCACAGAGACAGCCCAGCACCGGCTCCCACCAGCCTCAGGGAACTCCAGGCACATACTAAAGAACGATTCACGTACCCAGCCACACACATACCTTGTTCAAATGCCCGGCAGTGCCTCACAAGGGGTGCAGCCCCACAAGGCTGAACACAGGGGGCTGATAACAGGGTTCATCAGCACAGAGAGGGAGCCAGGCCCACAGCACCCCTCAGAGACAGGGCTGCAGACGACCACCCTCAGCAGAGCTCAGAAAAGGGCCAACAGCCACAGGCTGAGCTGAAATGCCCCCTTGGGAGTGGCTTTGGGAGGGCCCAGGTGGTGCCAATGATGGTCATGAGTGCCTGTGATTGCCCACAGCTGGCACTGCCTCTGCTGAGGGGGAGCTACACCTGCCACGCTGTCACCAGCCCCATGTGGGGCTTGTTTTCCCCACAGAGACGTCGAGGACTCTTGCCTGGGGTGGAGCTCCCCCCAACTGCCTCGATGGCTGCCCACAGCAGGGATCACTGGGCTGAGGGATTGTAGCTACTGCAAGCGGCTCTGCCAGCATCCAGTCAGGATCTGGCCCTGTGACAGCTGGGCTTAAGTGAAATGTGATTCTCTTTTCCCTCAAGAAAACTTCTGATAAAAGGCAAACAAATCCCCCCCATAAATGTTCCCAGGATTATTTACAGTGTTCTTTTGGCAGAAGCAATTAACAACTTGGGGCCCTGTGTATGTCCCCTTCCAGCAGTAAACAGCCACTGAAATAAATGAGTTGTCAAGCAAATAGCAAGAGAAAAGTGCCCAAAATTTCCAGCCCTGCATCAGCCCTTGGAGGATGCTTGTGCCTTCTGTCTATCACTCGCCTCACTCCTCCAGCAACCACCGTCACAGGCAGCCAACATGAGCATCCTCCTGCTCATCTCCTCGGCTGTATCTCACCTGCAGCAGTGCCCAGGCACGAGTCATGCTTGCTGAAAATGCCCTCCAGAAATATTTAGCAAGCAAGGACCAAAGGTCTGATACATAACTGCTTCTTTGGATCTAAACAGTCCGCTGTGCTGAAGACGAACAAAATTTAAGCAGTCTGAAGTTTACTTGGGGAAGAAACCTGACATTAACTCAGTTCTCATCCCTGAGCTCGTGGGGGCTCCTGCTAGAGGCTATACCACAGGCAGAGAGGAGCTGGGCCTCTGGCAATGAAGAGATTGGTGAGGTAGCACAATGGAAGAACAAAGAAAGCAACCTTTGTTCTTAACTGTGTGGCAAGGCACATGACAGTCAGATTTTAATACACTGAGACGAGATGTTTATCTAAAATTTTTGGAAGACTGGGCTAAGTTAACAAGGTTCCTGAAATTTATATACTCACTGGGAACATAATAGGGAAGTCATAACCATGTAGCAATAAATTAATATGCAAATTAGATGTGTTTGGTTAGAAGAGGACAGTTGAATGAATAGTGCATTTGCAGAGATGGTATTTTTAATATTTCTTGATCACCGTATTCTGTCAGGCTAGAAGCTTACAACTGTAAAGGGATAACAAGCCCCTACAAGGTCTGTGACACTAGAGGGCTTCTTTGATGGTGCTAATGAAGCAGATGACTGTTACCTTCACAACTTTACATAATATTAATTTTTGCAAATGTAACTAGAATTGATCAGTATCTATAACCTCATAACTCCCAGTCAACACTTTGGCATATTGCCAGAATATATGGACAAGAAACTGATGGTGTGGAAGAAACAAAATGCATTGTAGAGGGAAGCTGTCTCAGACAAGTGAACAGGTAATCTCCAGTTCACCTCTCTTCTAGTGCAGGTTGACTTTGTGCAGTACAGCCTCCCAAATTTTGCTTCCAGGGCCTTTTACCTACCTCTATAGATACTTCACCGACAACAAAGTACTATGTGTTTTGACAGCAGAAGGTTCTTTGTAGTTTTCAGACTAATTTGTCACTTCCTTCTGTGTCATTTCTTATGATATACCCCTTTGAATCACACAAAGTAGCTCTTCTCGTCTTAGCATTAACACCCACCAAATATTTGTAGTCTCTTAGTGCATCCCGCCTTCATCATCTCATACCCACATTTAGCACTCCTAATCTTTCCACCTAAATCAATCCTGAAGCCACCCCGATAATTTTTGATGCTTTTCTTTGAACTCCTCTCTGTTTGTAGAGACACTGCTATTCAAGTTTTGTGCCAGGCTGGATGTGATGCTTTTAGGTGTGCATGCATCAGAACTGCATAGAATTAATCTATTACCACCCTGAGCTGCAATACAATGCTTCTGTATATGCAGTACAAACACAGCTTTACAAATTAATGTGTAATGTTCTACCCTGGGTTTCTGAGCTGATCTCCAGGCTTTTACTTCTTTTTTAAAGTCATGAGTTTCAGATTATTTTCATATCTTGCTTTTTTCATTAGTGGAGATACGGAGATCATGTAAAAAATGATCAGAAAAATTTCAATACGAGGAGCATCAGAATACACTATAATAATCAGAAAAGAAGGCTCCAACATATTTTCCCAAGTCTCCATGGCATTTTGCTCCAAAGAAAAAATTGGTTTACATAAATCCTTGTTTAGTCTCTGTGTGCACAGAGATTACTGCTGGGACAGCAAAGGACCATCAAATCCCACAATCACAGAGTCCTGAGACCACTGTGGAGCAGCATCCATCCATCACAGAATCAACCAGCCTGGAAAAGACCTCTAGGATCATCGAGTCCAAACCCATGACCCAACACCACCCTGTCAACATATAGAACTTTTATAGCCTTGGATTATGTATAGCTGCATTCACACAGTAAAGGAATCTGTGACACAATCACAGGGAGACATGTGGTACAAAGTCTTGCTGACAGATGGACAGGAGATTCAGAAGACAGTGAGAAGACAGCACTGGAGCAAGGGACTCAAAGTCACCCTACTCATACATGGGACAAATGAACAAGTACACAGAGGAGGATCCCCCCAGCCCTCTTAAAAAGCCCAAGCTTGCCTTGTTGGTAAGGTGTAATTCCTCTCTGCCCACTCTGACTGCTGCCCACTCACTGTCCTGAGGCACCCTGAGAAACCATTTACCTATGTGCTCCTGATGTGAGAGGCCAGGATTGCTGCGTGCTGGCCGTCTCTGGTTCTTCAAAGACAGGGAACCTTATGAGTTATGCTGCAATTTGCATGGGAAGACACAGGATCAATGCAAAAGAGGCAGGAGATGAAGACTAGGTTAAATAACAGGCTAACTTGAAAGGACAAGACTAATAATAACAAAATGGGACAAGGGAAAAGGACAGAAAGAAAGGGAGAAGAGAAGAGCAGGGATCAAAGGAGAAGGAAGAATAGCAGTATGGAGATTAAGAAGAAAGGTTGTGACAGCCCCAGACTGTCACACCGCAGGGCGGCAGACTGTGTCAGGCCATTAGGAGAACCATTTCGTGACACACACAAATGTGATCCAAAGGAAGCCCTGGCAGCTTCCAAAGGGACACCCTCTGCCTTTCAAACACTATTGATGTAACATAAAGCAGCCCCAGACTGAGCCACTAGTAGGTGAGTAGGTGTTTGAAGGCAGTAGCCAACAGCCATTTCTGCTGAGACAAAACCTGGCCACACACCTGTTGACTTCATATCTGAAGTAAACAAAAATATCATCTTTCTCCAGACAGAAACTGAGTAACTGTAATAGTATTGTGACCGTAATATTCTTCCCTTTAACAGTGCACTCTTTACTAACAGATTTCAAATGCCCTACAAAGGAGACATCTCCACTGCCACTAACAGGTGAATAGGCTGAGGCTCAGGGGGCTGAAGCTGCTTCCAAAGGTGGCCTAGCACAAATTAGGAACACAGAGACCAGCCATCATTCTCTGCTCTAGTGCACTAGTTGCTAAGAAATGCTTCATATAAGCATGATCTGTTCTCCCCTCTACTTAATGGGGAACACCTCTTCAGATAGAAGAATATGCTTCCTCTGGTTTCTTACAGCTACCCTGGTGACAGGATAAAATCCAGGTGACATCCACTTTTCCCTTCAGCATTCATCATCAGACATGAGCTATGTATGGTTAAGGGAAAGGACCAGAGCCCTCCCAAGCAGAGATACCCTGTTCACCCTGTACCCTGGTCAGCTCCCTCCTCCTTGCCTGACTACTCAGCAGGCTAAGTATGTGACAAGTGGATTAAAATAACGTTTAAGACAAGGCCTAACTCTCATTAAAAATAGGTGAGATCTCAAAGCAAGCTCTAAATGCATCCTCACCTAAACCTGAAGAGATGGAGGATGATAACTTCCTGCATAGACCAGTGGCAGTTTCTGTCACAGCCCGTCTCAGGCTGCCACACGTGCATTAAACACATGAATGCGCATGTCAAGGAGCTTGGGAGGGTGTTCAGTATCATGTGCCAAACCCCATGAGGAAATAATGTTTCTCCTTGTTAGGACAGCAAGGGACTGGAAACCCCAAATCTGCTGCATCTTCCGTTGGCCAACTGATCACTTTGCAGAGCAGAGCCCCACATACTCCTTTCTTGTCCCACTCACACCCTCTTTCCCCTTTTTGATCCCAGAAGCACATTTTGCTTTGCAAGCTAGAGGATGGGTAAAAGTGGAGAAGAAGGAAGGCAAAAGGGATTTCTCCCAGGCTTAGTATCCCAGGGGCTCACCAGAGGGTTTGTCTGAGAAATACTTTGCTAAAATTAAACACATTTGAGATGGGGTAAGCATTACATAAAACCAACTCCATCTTAGGAGATCTGCTCTTTGGATCATCCTGTTCTGGCCTGCTTTACAGATAGCACATATTAACCAATTAATGGTGAAGAGTCAGCCTAGCTATGGATGAATGGCTTGGATTAATCTCTTTTGTCTTCTGTGTGATAAACACCAACTTGTCAGCTAAATCCTGTCTGTAGAAACTTTATTAGAGATGATTATGCATGAGTCAGAAAGGACACAGCTTGACTTTCAGATCCCAATTTGAGTTTAAGGGCTGGCTGGTTAGAAACATCACCTTGAAAACCAAGTAAATTTGATCTGGATGTCACTGAAGAGAATAAATACGGAGTCTGGTGATGTAATCTTTCTCCAAAGTCCCTTTTGTGTCTGCAGCAGGATTTTACCTTTATTTGAATGAAGACCTTTCTTTTGACTTTTCTTGTCTTTGCACTTTATAAATGATGTAAGAAGAAAAAGAAAGCAAAACAAAAAATTAGAAAAGGTAGTTTCAGTTTGGGGCAACAACATTCTTAGATGTGACACTACATATAGCTGCAGAGGACAGAAACCAATAAAAGTTATTTATAGGGTTTCTAAGTTGTGTAGATAAAGGTCAAGATGTTTACCTGACCCATTGCTAGAGTTAATGGGCTGGAGGTTGTTTTAAAGGAACCAAAGTGGGATGAAATATTTACATATCCATAATGAAGTTACACATAGTGAAAATTCAATGCATTTAATTTTCAAATAATTTTTGTCTGTTTTCACATTCAAGTGTGCAAAGATCAAACTAGCAAAAATAAAGATGCTGTTTTAGTAAAGAATGATCCATCAGATACAGTTGGCTAAATGGAATAATCAGAAAAAATTAAATTTGAACCAAGCTGAATAAATTTTTTAAAGCTTTTCAGTGAAATGGTAAGACAGGAAATTCATTTTAGGTCAACTCAGAACGTTTTGGTCAAGCCATAGTAAAATGCTCTGATTTTTAATATTTTTAACTGGATCAATTTTTCCTGGAGAAATATGCCCTAAAAAATTAAAATCTATTGTAAGAATACTAAAAATTGTCACAATTTCCACAATTATATTTGTAGTGCTGAAAAAAAAAATAATTTTTCACCTCTATGTTTCCCTTCACTCTTCCTTACCCTCTAACTCTGTAGTGAGTACTTTGTCCCTATACACAACAAAAAAATCACAAAAGTCTCTGATTTTGCCCCAAATTCATAAGCTTACTGTATGAAAAAGAAATTGGACCAGCTCTGCAATGCCAGTGATTCAACCATGTCACAGAGACATCATCCTTTTTTCTGCCCGATCACATTGACCTGAGGCTTTATTCAGAATTATAATACTGGAGATGAGAGTCTTCATTTCTCTTCATTCCCTGGGTAGGCCATCATGCTATTTAGGAAGGAAGGAAGGATGCTTTTATAACTAAGGCATAAGACTAAGGGTCAAGATATTTGGACGCACTTCCAGCTCTAGCTCAGATTTTTGTGCGATTGCAGACAAGGCAACCTGGATTTCTTGGCAAAATAAGGAAAACAGAACACCTCCATAATTCTTTCACTGTTTAGATTTTATGCTTTGAGGCAGACTTTCTCCTTACCACAGTAGTCAACTTAAAATGAGATACACCATCCATAAATGGGGATAGGCTTTTTGCTGGGACCCTTGGTAGAAATGTCATGCTGGGATTCAGTTTTAATGTTTTGAGATTAATTTTAAAGTAGCCATGACTGTAGTATTACACACAGTTGCAGAAGCAAAGCTCTCCCCCACTGTAAGGAAAGCCATACAGACATGATGAAGGAATTGCAAAGAGTTGGCCTCCAAGAAGGCATTTTCCACTGCTGTGCATGGTTCAGCTGTCAGGGCTTGGGAAGAGGAAGTGGTGGAAGAGAGGATGCTCTTGGGGGTTTAGCAGCAGGCAGTAGTCAATACCTGCTTGCCAAGATAAATGGATAAATAAATCAAAATCAAAACTCAGTATCTCAGTTAACAAACAGGGGCTTTCAGCTGATTCAAACTGAATATCTACTCTGGTGTTTTGTTTCTGAGAAAAATCAGCTACTTTGACTTTCCAAATCAGCTCTTGCAAGCCTTCCGCAGACTGAAAATCAGCTGCCTGTAGCTCCAAGCAAAACAACCCAACTGCTCTCCCTCCTCCTGGGCCCCAGGTCTGGCTCTGCATCTCACCCCATCCGTACCCCAACAAAGCCTCTGGGTAGTCACAGCGAGTCTGATGGAGCTCCATGGCTCGGAAAGACCTGGCACACAGCATCCCTATTTGTCCACAGTGTGATACTCTGTGTAGACCAAAAACCAATGTGCTGAGCACAGCCTGGGTTGCCAGTCTCTGCTCTGCCTCAGCAGAGGTGGGGCAGAGGCTGCCAGAAAGGCTTTTTGCCACCTTGGTATCTTCCGAAGATGGAGGTTGTCTCCAGGGGACTGCAACCATCCTGTGTGTCAGAGCAATCCCAGAGACTGCTCTGATTTATGCAGACCTGAAATAGCTTTTACAACTATTCCACAGCTTGTGATATTTCCATTCTGTTGAAAGTGAATAAGCACAAAACTTAAAGCCTGTTCTCCTTGCGCTTTTGCTGAGGTTTCAGTCCAGCCGTACTGACCCTGACTATGCTTAAGATTTCCCAAAAAAAGCCCCATTTGTGATGGTGGTTTGGTAATGCAGACAACTGTCTGCTAATAATTGACTGAGACCAATACATTTCACGTAAGCCACTTATGGTAATGACTTTTGGTCACCAGTGATGCGAGCAAGGTCAAGTTAAAACCCATGGGTGAGAGACTGCATAGTCCGTTCTGAGTCCCTTAGGACATCCGTTCTCCAGTGATGATAACTGAAGTATCAGGGTGTCTTGCTGGGAAAACTTAATTTGCAAGCAAGGAAATATCTTGGAGCTTGTGCAGGGCTGTCAGCAGTGTGACTCTGCTGGGCTTCAAATATTCTGAGCAAATATGATAAGGTGAAACTGGCCAGCACCAAGGCCTATGTTCCATGTCACTTCCAGAGTTCTATTTTAAGGATTTAAGAGAGATTAAAGTTGTTTAGAAAAGTGAATTTCTCCCCAGAGAGAGAAACCGCCTATCCCAAAAGCAAATGCCAAGTAATTTTAATTTCTTTTTCCCTTTTACCTGTGTCCTCTCCTTTTAAAAATGTACATAACCTTGTTCACTCTTCCAAAATGAAACAAGGTCTGACTTGCATGTCCCATAATGTCAGTACAGTAGGAAACAAAAACTGACCATCCATGACTTGAATAATAACTAAGCAACTCCAACCATAAAGCAAAAAGTTCAGCTAATCTATTTTTAAGGGATTCTTCCCTTCTTTTCACTTCTTGTAACCATGGCACTATCTTATCCAGAGGCCACCAGCTCCTCATGCAGCAGTCCAGAACGTGCTTCTGCAAAGGAGGTGCCAGGGGCACTAAATACAGGGCCCAAAAGGGCTTCTTTGCTTACATGGGTCACTTGAGAGGGGCTGGGCAGTGAACACTTATGAAAGTTTGGCCAGTAAGGGTGGATTCCCTGAAAATTGCACCCTGGTCTTTCTGCAGACTGTGGAAAAAAAAAAAAAAACAGAACCAAGTTCTTGCTTTTTAATTGAAATATGGCAAATCTGGTTTTTTTAATAGTCTGTTTTCCCATGTGGTATAACATCTACGTGGGAATTTTTAAGTGACATGATGCAGCATGTCTGTGTTTAAAACAACCATAATACCAATCTTATCTCAAGCCAGCAGGATGCTGAGGGGTTCAGTGTTGGGTGAAATGTCACCCTTGCAGAGGATAGGCTGAGGAATTTGTGTGCAACGGGAGCTTGTGATCTGAGCACAGGGGTTTAGAAGAGGCCTGCATTTCATGACCTACAAAAGAGAAAAAAATGAGATTTACATTCCAAATGTGCTGAGCAGCCCTTTCCCTTCAGTTATTAGAGGCACTCGGCATATAATTCATAATCGCCTAATGGCAGGGTGGTGGGGGAGGTGCCCATTGCCATTCAACATCAAAATCCCTCCAGAAACAGCAGTAACAGGGCTCTGCTGGTATTTATATTGTGACAATAAATGGCTGCCAGGAAGATACCAGCAAATATCAGAATAAATAATTCAGTAAGTAACAGAAGATCATGAAGACTAAGAAACATGCTTCTGTTTCCTCTCCTTTTCTCTTTCCCCATACTTTATATACATGCTCTTTCTGGCCTCCCCCTCCCAAATTTCCCTGCTTTTGTGCAACACTTCTCCCCCTTCTTTTTCTTATGTACACAAAATTATGGCTTACAATCCAGCTTTCCTGTTTCTCTGCTTTCTAGCCTCTGTCAAGCTTCTAATAGTTTTCCTGCATTTATCCTTCCTCTCTAACTTTCCCTTCTATTCTTTCCTTCTTGTACTGCCTGCTTCTGTCATCACCCAACACACCTCTTCTTGTGGGACAAGTGGCAACCCTGACTTGCCAGGGTAAACTCAGTTCTGAGTTATGTTACAGTAAAATGCTGCTGAAGTTGATAAAATCCTCTTGGTTTGATTTTGGAGCAACAGCAGAATATGGTCCTGCTTTAAGAGCGTTCCTAGGTTGCATTGCTGTGACACCAGATCCACCATGTTACACAAAGTATGGAAGAGATGTGTGCTTTCAAGTGGATGTGTTTATGGCTTTGCATACTTAGACACGTAAAATACTCCAAGTCTTGATCTACATTCAGGAAAGGCAGAAGACCCTTTGGCTGACACATAAGGAGTGTCAGGCACTCCTTTGTCCAGTGCCACAACTTCCATGTAATGTTATATCATAAATTATGAGCCCAGAAGGCAGCTCTGTGATCATTCATTCAGATGTTCAGTAGAGTTAGAGGCCATGGGACTGTCCTGAATTCAATTCTGCTCAGAAGATACAATCTAAGTTTTCAGAGTGTTTTCAGTGGAGAATTTCTCACTTCTGAGAGCAAGCTGTTCCTGGGGTCAATGCCTTCCACACTAACTGGGGAAGGCATTAACCGTTGTTGCCCTTTTATCTCATTTGAATTCAGATGGTCTAACCTCACCCTTCCACTCATGATGAACCCAGTAACTGCCTGCTAGATGCAGAGTCCTCTCTGAACAGATTGCCTTTCCATATGCAGTTTTATAGCCTATGATAAAGCCATCCCCCTATCTTCTCTTCGTTGAGCTTGGCTGCCTGAGCTCCATAAGCCTTGCATTACCAAGCATGCCCTCCTCAACCATTTCCACAGAGCTACCTGGTTTGCATTATTATTTATAACTCCCCAAACTATTATTACTATACTTTATGGACCGTCTTGTCATGTTTTTTTCCTAGTTCTTTAATAAAAATGATAACTAGCCTAGTGCAAAAAGCTGTTACCTGTAACACCCTGTGAAATCTGGTTTATGTCTATACAAAATTTCATTTTCAACTCCATAATTTACCCAGTTTTTAAATCCATTTAATGTGCATCATCTTGATTTCTGTAGCTTATTAATCAAAATTTCATCTGTTGCCCAGTCAAGTGCCTAAAAGAAGAGAAGGAATATTCCATCAACACTTGCACCTTTATCAGCAAAAATTAGTTTAATGAGATCTATTGTTATAAATCCATGTTGATTAGCATTAGTTAGCATATCTATATTTAATTCTTTATTAATGTATTCATTAATTACATTAGCTGCTACATTACTTATTCTAGTATTTTTTATATTTACACTTTTCAAGAGTTTGAATAATATCAACTTTCTTCTATGTCTTTGATATTCCACCAGTATCCTGACAAATTCTAAAAGTCACCATTTATATGAATTAAGTCTGGACATTTTCTTAACCAGCTCTTTTAAAATGCGTGGTATCAAATTATTCAGATCAATTAAATTAAAATGACTGAATTTATTAACTGCTCTGTCAGTCTAAGTTACTGCTGGAGAAAAACGTATTTTGTTGTCATCACATGGCAAGAATATCTCATCTAGTTTTTTCCCAAAAGAAGAATAAAAATTATTATTAATTAAACATTATCAAAGAAATCCTTGATTTCCAGAGGTTTTCTTAATCACTTCCATTTGGTAAAAGACAAATACTATTATTAGCATTTCTATCATTAATATGCTTTGCTATTACAGAATACATAATAATAATTTACTTGAAGAGTCTGGTTTTTAATAGCTTTTGGAGCTTTGCTTCCTGTATTGACACAGCAACACACAGCTTGCCCTTCTTGTACTTCTTTTCCTATATAGCTTTTATTGTTCCAGGTTTCTGATTTCCAGATATTTCAGTGTGTTTGCTTTTCTTCTTCCTGTATGTGAGAGAAGGTCCATTCACAATTTTTATTTCCTGCTAGTTTTACTTCCCCTCATAGCAAAGTTATTGCAATTTTTAACAATATAGTCTTCTTTCTCATATATAGCACCACGTTTTTTTGCAGACATGTAGTAGACTTGTCAGTAAGTTCCCAAATTTAATTTGGTCCTTCATTATTTTCAGCTTTTTGAGACGTTACACAGTTCTTTCTCCTTTCACCTTCAACCTTCAGGGCTTTATTTTGGATAATACGCTTGTGCAGTTCAGTGGAATCTGTTTCTCAACAGACAAATATTTACAACTATTCGATATTTACCTGTCTCTGAATATGCAGTTGCAGACATACAGAGCAGGGAGATGTTCACATAGAAGGGACAGGAAACATGCTGGATCTACTCTTCCAGTGCCAGACCAGCAAGAAAAGACTTCACAGGCCTGAACATGCCACCATGTCACCATGTGGTCTGACACCCCCTGTGCTGTTAGAACCTTGCTGACCCTGACATTCGGCAGCCTGGCTTGAACTTAAACCACCCGTACACAACTACAGAGTCATCAAAGTGTACTGAAAGCTATGAATCTGTGCTGAAAGGAAGAATTTAACTGAGTTAAGCAGAATGGTTTAAGTCACCCCCAGCTATGCAGTCCTCTGCTACCCATGGGTAAAGCAGGCAAGTTTTGTAAGCAAATCCTTTCCCAGCACACGGGCTTAGTCATCAGTGAAAGCTGCTGGCTCGCTCCCATCCCAACTGTGGTTCAGCTGCAGCTCAGAGGTCAGCTCTGCAGGCACTTGATAAAGCTTCAATTAAGTGCTCTTCTTGCAGCACTTGCTGATTTACACATCTCCTGCCCACACCGGCCATTTTGCTGAATAAGCCCGCACGGCGGCAGGGACTGTGCACGCACGAGTGCCCAACTGCCCCTGCCCACCGCAGAATTAAGCTCCTCAAGCCGGGGCCTCACCAGGCAGCTTAAAAGAAATGACAGCATTCAAATGAAGCGCTTCAAAGGGTGGGGGGAATAGAGCTGTAGAGCCCATAGTACAAATATTACTACAGGTCCTTCAGCTGGGTAATTAATAATACATGGCACATCTATTCCAGACGGTTTCCGAGCCGTTATTTCCTTCTGAAGATGTGCACATCAGTGTTTGGATGCTACTGTGACAGGATTTGTGTGACGTGGATGCTGCGGTGTGCTTCTCCAGCCCGTGTGACAGCCTGGAAGATCAGCCCCCCATGAGAGGTTAAAATCAGAAGGCCTGACCTTACCTGCTCGTTAACGGGGGTCACACTTAACTGCAGTGAGCAGCTTTTATCGAAGCCTCACACTTGTGTTCAACTGCTTAGGCTACGAGTCAAAATGGAAAGTGACTCGTAATGATTGCAAATCCCTCTGGGAAAAGCGAAAAAGTAACAAGCATAAAAGGATGGAAATTGTTTTCTTGACACAACGCGCATCAAGGAAGATCTGCGTTATTTATTTGTGAGTGACACTGGTTGAAAGGGAACGTTTACATTTGCAATTTTCACAAAAGAAATGAGTTCTACGGAGATAGCGATATTAGAGGCATATTGGATTATTCTAGGAAAGGCCTACCATATTTATTTGTAAAGGTAGCTATAAGAATTGATAGAAAGCCTCAGATTATTTTTCCTTGAAATTTTTTTGGGCAGCGGTTCAGAATAACAACCTTAAAAAAATTCACTCAAACATTTACCAGCCCAGGCACAAAATCTTCCTCCTTGCCAGGAGCATAGTAAAGAAACAAACAAACATAATTTTATTCTCTCCTCAGGAAAAAAAATACATATCCCAGACAAAGAGGCAAATGGAATTTGGCAAGACTGAATTGTTGACATGCTTTTATTATACTAACAAATAAAACCTTAACTGAAAGTGTTACATTGCCTTGTATGTAGGTCATTTTCTCTAGGCAAACCTCCTGCTCCACTCAAGGTAATATTTCAGGGGGATCACACAGCAGTGAACCTGTGCAAGAAGGAGTGATTAGTAAGTCCCTTGGAGGTTTGGTTTAGAAGGCCGTTCTCCATTTCTTCCTCAAGACATTTCTCAAGCAAAAATTAATGCTGGGCAAAAGCTGTGTCCCACTGAAGTCAAAGACATGTTTGCTTCTGACTTCAGCAAGGCTGACTTTGCTCCCCTGGTTTTAAAAGCAGTTTTGCTTGAGCAAGAACAGAGTAAAAGCTATGTGTGATCTTCAGCACGTTGCCCTGGGCTAACTCCAGGGAACACGATCCTCTCAAAGCCCAGCTGCAGACATGAGAACTTATTTAAGACTACTTTAAAATGCAAATTACAGTGGTATGCTCATCATATGCCTTTGGATCAACTAGCATGAAAATATGCACAGTCCAGAAATATCCATGATCTAAGGAAGCTCATCAGCACCAGGACGCTGAGAGTTAAAAGTAAAAATCCCATATAAGGGTCCATCCTGAACTTACGCAATGAAGAACAGACTATCAGCCTGGATTTGCTCTGATTTTTCATGCTTTTCTTGGTTTAAGTCTGAACCCCTAACCTCATTTTAATATGGATTTTCTACAGTCTCACTGAAAGAACAACAGACAGGCTGCTGTGGAGTGCAAGCATATAAATTCATCCGAGGGCTGCAGTGCTCAGAGCTGATCCAGTAAGCAATTACTATCACCCATTACTTCCTGATGCTGCATTTTGTGGAAGCAATCTGATCACTGATTATTCCAGGTAGCAAGGAAAAAAATAAAACAGCATCATGGTTACTCTCACTTAATGATTTTGGCAACCCAAGCCTGTTTTGTCGTGTTAGTGCCACACACAGTGCCAGGCCCATGGCAACATTCCAGGGCTTACAGGCAGTTACCCAGGTCCTATGGAAATGGCCATCAGCAAAGCAGGAGCAGTTCCCCACAGGCAGCAAGAGCCCACACAGGTGCAGCAGTGCAGGGGCTCACAGTGTGCACAAGGAGGGGATGTGTGGCTGCTTCCCCACCACGTGCCACAGAGCACAGGAGGCACCGGGCAGAGCAAGGGGGAGCTGCCAAACCAGTCTTCCTCCATAAACTGCCCCACAGTGATGGCTGTGGAAGAGCTGCATTGCCAAACATGAGCCTTCACAGACAAGGCCAACAGGGTGGCTTTACCAGGCACTGGTGCTGCCTGGGGGCTACAACCTCTCTGTAACCCCCTCTCCTCCTCCCTTTCCCACGCTTCTTGGCGCAAGGCAAAGCTGCAAAGACCACAGACTCCTGGAGGGTTTGTCCCCGGCCTGAACTTGTTTGAAGGGGTTAATTCCAAAAGACTCCTGCATCCTCTCACACACTCCTCTGTACACATGCTCTGTGCTAGTCACAGCCTCCTAGCATAGCTGTGTGCTTTGATACAGGCTACACTCTGCCCATGAGGGCAGAAGGGACATGCTCGGTTATCTGTCCTTGCCCCGATGGAGACAAGCTAATGCCTGCTATATTTTGAAGAGAGCTCTGTCCCATCTCATTTTAAATGTCACTTGTAATAGCTGTTTTTTCTTCCCCAAATAAGTTTTGCAGTCCTGCAGCTGAAATCATCTGAAACCACAAGACTGGAGTTTGAACAGCACTTGATATTATCAGTGAGACGAGCCACTGCTCTACACCTCAGCCACCATTTTCCCCTTCCATCCTTCACTGAGATGTACGTGCAAATCCAAAGGAACCAGTCAGTCAAATGTGGTGAAGCTATCAAACACACAGCTTCTCTTCCCCAGCAGAAGAAGGCTCACTAAAACTGAGGGAATATCTGGGAAACTGCAGCTAGCAGAGGGATTTAGGCCTTCCATGATGCGTGACAAAGCTGTCATTAAAGCAATGGAGCAGTCCCGGGATCTTGAAAAAATGCAAAGATAATAGTGTAAACAATGAGGAGGACTTGAGGATAAAATATTCCCAGCATACCACAGTATGCTCTTGAGCCTCCTGAATTCACTGTCGTCTGCAATGCTCCTATTCCCTTGGAGGAATAGCTGCACTCTCCAAAAGCTCGATCAGACAAACTTATTCTGAGTCCCCTATGATGTTTGGGTTATAAGGCTCATGCTGTATATTGATTTGTCTTCTCCTCCTCCCTGCCCACCTCAGGGCCTCATTTCCCATTTCATCTACATCGGTTTTCTGGATTGCAGAGGGAATTGTCTCAAGGTCATACCAAGATGCTTCAGTATGGCTCAGCTATGAAAAATGTATGTAGCCCAAAATATTGTCTAAAAGCAATAGAGTGAATGCATAATGCCTGTGCCCCAAAAGAGCCCTGATGTGTTTAAGACACAGGGATATAGATGCACACTTTTAAAAACTGCCCGTACTTCACCAGTTAAAAAGATGAGAACAAATGAGGCTGTGATCTGTCAAGTGATCCTTCATCACTCCCAGCACAGGCCCATAATCCTTCAGTTGTGATTATGCAAAGGAATATTACATTGATCCTGTAAAATATCTCTGATTGGATCAATGTTATTTTCTCTCGCATTGACAAGGTCTTACCAGAGAATGACTATAATTCCACTGCTAACACTGTCTTAGTGAAATCCCCCAATAAATCCTCCAAGCAGCACTGTTAGTAATACCTTTATTAGACTAACTAAACAAGATATTTATATGTAGGGCTTTCCAAAGGACTCTGGCTCCTGCTTCAGTTTCCGGAGGAAAACTTGATCAACAGTGCTCTGCTGGAAGACTTGCTCCCAAGGAGGCTCTGCAAGGATGTAAGTGGCAGGTGAAATTACCCTTTCAAGATTCAAAAGGTTGGTCACAGATATGCCCTTGTCCTGCCCCTACTGTAGCAAGGACCCAAATGCATCTTTGGCAGAAAAATCTCACAGCGAGTCTGGTTCACGGACAGCATTGGAGTTCAGGGTCTCCCCATACATTTCACAAACAGGCTGTCAGTGAACAGTTTGCTAACAGCCAAAGAGGAAACACAGTCTTTATGTACCTTCTGTCATTTCAATATTTGTTTAAGGCCTGCCCTTCACACTCAACAAGAACTGACCCTCTTCTAGCCACTGCTGTCTCTCCTTACCATTCTCTTCCTCTCTTGCCCTTCTCTCTTTGTGTTTCCTCTAATTTTGCCACCATTTTCTTTTCTCCACAGCTCCAAGCTTTCAGTCCCAGTGTTTTCAATCCCACACTGACCTCACGTTCATTACTGAAGTTGAATTGTCACCTCCTGGCTTGAAATGTGATGCTCCAGTGAAATGAATGACAGATGCCAGTGATCACCTTGTCAAGTCATTTTTTCAGGCCACCTGAGTGCTCAGGCACCCACTGCATCTCTGCTTTCCCCTGGTTCCCTTCAGCAAAGTTACCTTAAGCCGTGAGAGCTGCAAACATATTTCTGACTTATCTTCCTAAACCTTTAAATACAACCATAAGAATTGTGAAAAAACAAAGCACTGCATCTAACACAAAGCTCAAGCGCAGCTGAAAGACCGGTATAGACAGCCACACATCAATTAGCAGATGAAAAAGCTACAAAGACAATATATCAACAGAAAAATATCAAACAAAACACCTTGACAGACACTAGGCCTTCTTAAATCCTTTGAAACCAGGTTGTAATGGGTAAACTCTGGCTCTTACATGTTTCATGTGAAAACTTTCTTCATATTCTTTACAGCAATATACTGAAATGTCAGAGGAGTCACTTCTCAGCTCCCAGGCCCTTAGAAACAAAGGAAAAATAATTTATATTAACCTTTGAAACCAAACAGCCTGACAGGAAAAGAAACTGTTAAGGATTATAGGGAGGATTCCTGATGTATTTCCACTATTCATATCCATTTTTTTACATGTTGCCTCTACCTTCTGGTTCAAATGTCTGTGCACCAGATGCCTAAACTGTGATGTCAGCTTTGAAGGTCATTGCCATAGCTGTGAGAGAGTGAAGCTTTCTCACTCAAATTAAACCTTAAACTCAGGAGCACTGACCTTCCTGAAGGGGCAAGTTCTGTCATAAATGTTATGGATGTGAAATTGCACCATTATAGGCAGCCCAGTCTGTGGACCCTGATGGCCCTGGTTAATTCATTGTCACATTGACAGGGTCCTGGGTGCGTGAGCCTTACACCCATTCACCAACCAGGTTCCACCAAATCTACCATAAAGTTTCTGTGGCCTCTTCCAAAGCCATGCAGAATGACAAGCTCCTGCTCCAGAGGACTGGTGAAGGTCAAAATGCACTTAGCACAGACCAAAATCCTGGAAAGAAAGTGTCGAAATGAATGGAGAAGTGCTCATATCTGATCCCTAAGTGTTAGGACCAAGACCTACTATGGGGTAAATTGCCACCAGGACGGATAGAAATGGGGCAATTTGTGCCCTCTGAGGGTTGGACAGTTGGATCTCATTTCAAAACATGGACCCTAAAGACATGCAGTAAACATTATCACAAGAAGCCTGAAGAGTCTTAGTTCTCAGAGGAGGTATTTCAGTGCCTAATTCATGTGCCCAAGATGAACATTCAAACAACCTTATTTTCTAGGTGACAGGTACAATATAACACCCAACCACAGCAATCAAGTGCAGGTAACTTCAGATTTCAGGCTCAGGAACTCTCAAAATGCCATGAGCTACATTCAAAGGAAGAAGAATCTTTAAAGCAGACATGTTATTCCAGTCATCCTAATGCTGCCAGCCAAAACCTACACCTCAGTAACACCATCAAACGGACACCAGGAGCCCTCAGGTGGAAGAAAGGATGGCAGCAGGTGAAGCAGAGCTTGGGTCTGAAGACCTGCCCATGCCTCAGCACTGCAGGCAACTTTCCACTAAGTCCTGCTTCTTTCCCCTTTCTCTCTCTTTGTACTTGTACTCTTGGAGTGATGCACAGGCAACGATTGCTTTGGTGCTGAAGAGTTCATCTGCCCCTGCTGCTGCTGCTTCATTTGAAGGCATTGACAATGCAATTAATTAGTTGCTGTGCCACAGGCAGGATGCCAACAATAACTGATGAACAAGTGGGACAAAGATGTGCCACAAATTCTGGTGTGCCACAGAGTGCAGGGGACACCAGGAAGGACAGAACAGGGTTCCTAACGGCAGGGACAAGATAGTAAGATTGTGGAAGAAGCAGATGGCCCTGTGGTGCCATCACTGTCAGTGTGAGGCCAGACCTTACACAGACATACACCTTTCCTCCCTCCAACCATTCAAGTAGCCTCTCCCTCCTTCCCTTGAAGACACTTGTTGCCACACTTTTCCCCGCATGGAAGTTTCCAAGTCCTGAGGCCAAGACAGCACACAACCCCACTCTGCAGTCACTTCATCACTGGGAGACATGGACCTTATGGAGTGGTCAGGAAGACAGTTTTTTCCTGCTCTCATCCCCATAAAGCTGATGCCACTGCCAGGAGTCTGTGATTACCTTTCCCACCACAATCAATGAATCACAAGGAATAGCATTTGAGAACTGGAGGCTCCTCAGGACACCAGGTGAAAAGGATGCTTTTTTCCTCTTAGATACAAAATATTACTTCATGAGAAAAGGATAGCTCAAGCCTGCATAAAGGAATAAAGAAAACCACTTATCTCTGCCCTTGTTCTAAACCCTCAGCAATGTTTAGTGGCTTGCTGTAGAGTCCCTCTGGCATAGATACACATCTTCTAAAAATCAGCTGTCTCACAGTCACACAGCTCAGCACACAGGCAGAGGACCTCACACCCAGCTGCTCCCACATATGTGACACACCCAGAGAGGCACTGCCATCAATGTCCAGTCTCCCTCCCTTGGTCTCTGACACCACTCTTTACAGTCCACCTGAAGCAGAAGGGGACATGATTTCCTAAGACTGTGGTCATTCCTCAACAGAAGGAAAACACAAAAATCCCTTCTCTGATCCACTGTAGATACAACCCCCGTTCTCCAGGCACAGAGCTGAGTAACAGTTTCTTCCAGTAATGCAGAAGTCAGCTTTGCTGGATTGACTCTCAGGTAAGGTTCTCTAAACTTCCAGACAGGCAGAGATCCCAGCTTGTCTTGCTCCACACTGATGCAACCAGGCTTCCACCTTTTCCGAGAGCTTAACTATAGCCCAAAAAGACTATCCCAGATGATTTTTTCTTACCTTTAGTGCTGTGGAACCTTTGTGTTCTCTGTAAGACTTTTCCCAACAAGTTTTTTGAGAACTGTGGTCTGCTGCTGCCCACACAACTGAACAAAGCCCAGAGTGGGTGCCTTTAGCCTTCATAAGCTGGTGGATCCTGGGACAAAATCCTTCCTGCTATACAAAATCTCACCCAGCATCACCAGCCAAATGGCTGAACATTTTGTGAACTGAAACACATATCTCATGGTAATTTAAATATGTGCAAATAAGAGTTTAATTCTGCTGCTGCCAGCCATTCCGAGCATTTAAATATAGTACGCCAATTCGCTTTTATTTTATATAAACTGTTTTAATGAAGAAACCGAAGGCTCTACGTTCTCCTGGCTTACGAATACAAATAGCTGAGAATCTAACAGGCCTTTGCTGTTGTTGAGCTAAGGCAATCTGAAATGGAAAGCAGAAGAGGAAGCCAGGAAACAAACAAAGTCCCTATTAACTGCATTATCTAAAGGAAAGCTGGGTGAAGTGTGCATTAAGTGCACAGAGTCCACATCACCAGTCCTTCCTGGATGTGTGTGGGGGGCGGGGGTGTCACAGGAGGGAAACAAAGTGAGGCTGAGATCTGAATGAAAGGGACAAAGCAGCTGGGATGGTGGAGCTGGATTTGCCTCAGGTCTCTTCCCTCTCACCAGACACCTGTGGCTGGTAACAGGCAGGCTGGTGACAAACACTCTTCCATCAGGTCCTGCTTGATACAGAGCTGAATATGGTCATCCTTTGGTAAGAAAAAAGAGGAATTAACAGTAATAATAAATTAATCCTTCACCATCCTGTGGCACATTTCACAAGGACATAGCACTACAAAGGACTGTGTTTATCTTTCTTTCATAGTACTGCAAGGCAAGTGTGTCATAGAATCACAGAAATGTTTAGGTTGGAAAAGACGTGTAAGATCATCAAGTCATTGTAGTTGGGCTTTGGCCCTTCTAATTTCCTCCCGGCATAACCTCATGACATCCTTGTAGCCCTAGCGAGTTGCCTGCCCCTTTTTCCAAAAGTCATAATCTCTCTTTCTAAGACATCACTAGCCCTTGTGCCAACTGGAAGGATAGAGGAGAACAGTCTGTGTTCTCAATCCCTTAACCAGTTATTCCAAGGCCCTGAAGTCTCTCTTGCTTGTCTTTGGACTTCTTGTTGCAACTTCTTTGCTGCCCACCTGAAAAATCCATAATGGATAATCATGTGAGGGGTGTAACAGGGCAGGAAGATTTGTCTTCACATCCTTAACGTGGGCCCCAGTGAGGCAGCAGGCTTTCCTAAGAATTGGGTCCAGTCTACATATGGGAACTTCTGTGTCACTCAGGAGAGAGCCTTCTATGACAATAACCTTTCTTCTTTCCAGAAGCAGTTTTGACACAGCTTAACCTTGGTGATATCTCCAAGCCTGATGAACCACTGGCATGTGTAATGGTTCCAAAAACCTGTTTTAAGTGCTGTGGCCTTATTGCTCTTTCCAGAGACCCAGTTCAGCACAGCTTCTGTCCTACCTGTATTCATGGCCCTCACACACACCATTTTCCCTGCTAATGTTGTCCTTAGCTTAAGCACATCTTCCCCCTCTCCCGTGTTTAACTCCTTTTATTCTTGATAACAATTCTATTTGTAAAACAGATCTTCCATTACTCTCCTCACACTAGTAATCCCACTCCAGCCCTGCTTTGAATTCATCTTTATCACAGGTGGTTGACAAGAATAGCAAAGATTATAACAGAGAAGGCTTGATTTACACCTTGCCCATGACTTTAACATTTCTCTTCTTGAAATATCCGGCTAGCTCTGTTCTTCAATCATACCCACCTTTCTCCTGGCCATGGTTCTGCTGCTCTCTGTCTGCACTTCAAGACAGATGCACCTTAACAAACCCCTTGTCCCCACTAAGGTGTGGCTACGTCCCAGCTGAGCTAAGGGAGAGATTCAGATATGTGCCTTTCCCACCCTGAAAGGAAACCCTCTGCAGTACCTGGCCAGGGAGGAAGGCATCTGAGCCCAAATCTCCTCATAGCCTGGATGTCTGGAGGACCAGAATTCCAATTTGCAACACAGAAGATATTTACGCAACAATGTAAACACGTTCTCCAGGACCAAAAATTCACATTGAAAGAAATTTCACATCTTTCCTGTCACCCCGTCCACAACATTACCCAGTTCTTTGTATATAATATTCCAGGCCTTCCTTCTCTCAGCAATGTCTCACTCTTGTGGCAGCAGCAAATGTCTTAAGTTCCTTCCTTTGTGCCCTGCCCAGTGAGAGCTGTCACCTCCCCTTACAGACCCTGCTCCAGCATTACTATTGATATCATTAAAAAAGGTTGTTCCCGTACTTCAGGAACTCTACTGTTGACCTTTATCTTGATACTCCCTCTCTCAGCACTTTTTGCTTTCCTTTGGTCAGTTCCTTAAACACAGTGTAAATTGTGTACTAATTACCTTAACATTGCAATAACTCAGTTCCTTAGGGGCAGAATATAAAATCCTTTACCAAAATCCTGATAACTTAGGTCTAAGGCACTTCCTTATCTCAAATCCCAGTTATCTTCCTAGCAAAATATAGCACAGTACTTTGGCACAGTTCAAACAGGAAAACATAAATTGCATGTTGATTTCATTTTCCCCCCGTGCATTTAATTAATCTTTCCTTTAGAACTTACTTTAAACAGTGTTATTGGTATTATTATGATCAAACTAAAAGGTCCACTGTGGCCCAGACAACTTTTGCTCCTTTCTTTAAATATAGATTTGCTACTTTTCATTCCTAATGTACCACCCTAATTAGACAGATTTATTGAAAATCCTTTTTACTGGACTTGCAATGTCACATCTTTCAGATGTCTGAGATGGAAATTATCCAACTTCCCAATTTGAGCCCATTAAGCTATTTGAGTTTTTCCATTTGCCCTGTCCCTATTGGCTGCCTCTTCTGTCTCTCTGATCACAGTAACATTCCTCCCCATCCCTTTAACCTTTATGGAATATCATGAGCAGAACTGGGCAACCTTGAGGACTAGTGAATACAAAAATTTAACACAAAACACCAGCTCATGTGGTTAGGGACTAACGGGGAGAAATTTTTTTTCCAATGTGAACTTTTGTCCTGCAGGATATTTGGATTGTTGAGCAACTGCTCTCTGTGTAAAATAGGGATAATTTCACTCTTCAAAATCCTTTATGGTTAAAGATCAAGAAGTACAGTACTCAGATACTCTCTTGATGGAAACCACTGAACTACCTAACACAAAGCAATGCAACTGGATCATCAGCTACCATAAATCAGCATCACTTCTTCAAAGTCAGTCTCATGACCCTAATCTATACCCTTAACATCTTTCTTTGGTTTGTTTGTTTTTGTTATAATATTTTTATCATTATATGACCGCTGGGCAGAAAGAAAAAGTATCTTTTGCATATTCCAAGATATGCACTGATTAATGGAGACACAAAGACACAGAGACAAGAATCATACACTCATATTGAGGCAGAAAGATCTTTTCAAATAGCTTTTGTTATCCAATAAAATTAGCATAACTCTTTCATCCTATTAGAAAGTCTAGAAATACACTTAGGAAGCTTTTTTTCCTTCTGCTGTTAAAACTCAAAACCAACAAAAGGTCTCAGAATTAAATAAGGGCTGTGACAAGAGATTTTCAGTGTCTTTCACTCGATCTGGTGGGATTTCTTACCAGGATCCACACTACTGTATACATGGGGCATCCTTGGAACCTCCATTCCTTTATGGTGTTTCAGGTTGCGTGCTTATGATAAGAAACAAAAGAATCACAGGGCACGAGACACTTACTTACAAGGAACAGAAGTGGCACAGGGGGATGAAGCAGTTTCAGAGCCTGAGCACATTTCCTGCTGTCTGACAAGAGATGCTGATAATCACCCCCATAATAGTTTCCTTCTCAACACTGAGTGCAGAGTCCCTCTAGAGATGACTGAGGTAGAGCGGCTGAAAAAAAGTGGGGATACTGGAAAGATCCTCACAGCTCTGCTTTAAGGGGACATGAGTGATGGTTTTCCCACTTCTCCGTCACCCCCAAAGCCCTTCAGGTTACTGCAGCTTGTTCTGATGTTACATCTTCACTGAAGTCAGAGCAAAAGTGGGCACAGACCACAACAGGCCACTCAGTGAGGAGAAACCTCGTCATGAGCTCAGCAGAACAATACCTGGCACGTGCCAGATTGCCACAGGGTCTAAGTTATTTCTGACACAAGGCTTCCTAGCTGGCCTAGCATTTATTTGAGAGACTGTGACACTTTTACTTGCAGAATGTAACCGGCATGGAGGGCGCTGGAATGGAGGTAAAACAGGATGTAAAAACCTTTTCCAAAAAAGGCCCCAGCTGTGCAAATACCTTTCTACACATGCGCACAGACACACCACTTTGTGGAAAATATCCTGAATTAATGCTTAATATTTTATTTGTTTATCCTCACTGGAGGTTCAAGCTGAGACTGGAGAACGGTTGTTCCAAATATTGAACAAACTTACTGAATTCTGCTGGGGAGAGCCATGCTGAGACCTCTTAAATAAGCATGCACCATGAAGGCAAGCCAAACTGTAGAAGAGTTAGTGGTAGTGACCTCTCTGCCCTTTAAGCTTTATGTTTTAATGCCTCCTCTGTTCAGTCTAAAGCTGTGTTTGATCCTATCAGTCACCAAAAAGGGCTTCATACCGGACCCTGTGCTTTCCCCCCATCCTTCTGCTCCAGTGCTTGAACCATCCCCTGGACTCTTTCTTCAACAACCACTGGCCACCTCCTTCACACTAAGCTTTCTTGGCCTTTTTGTCACCTCAGATGATCAGTATTAATTACTTCTTGCCTGCTCTCAGTTTTTTATCACCCTCTTTTATCTTTCCTTTCTCCACGTGATAATGTTATCCATGCTGCATCCTTTCATTCACAGACATCTTGCCGTGCATTCCCTAGCTGTTCCTGCTCTGCTACCCCAAATCCCAGCTGATCCACACCAGTTGGTCTCTGCTACATCTCACACAGCAGAGCATCCCTAATGGGAACCCTCCTGCCTGGCTAACTTTCTCCACTATAAATGCATTGTTTCCCCATTCAGTCCTGTTCATGTCCTAGAGTTACTACTCCAGCTCAGCACAGTTATATCTCACACTCACAGTCACAATCACCTCTTTGCCACATTTGCCACATTTGGCTCATTCCTCAGACCCTCCCGCCTCCTCAGTCCCCACTTCAGCTGTTACACAGGATTTCACCCTGTTTTTCCAGGAGAAAAATGACAAACTATGATCTTCTTCTTCCAGCTTTGCCTTCTGTTTCCTCTTCCCCTCCCACAACTCCTTCTTCATTCTTCTCTCCTGCCTTTCCTTATGGGCACTCTTGTGCTGTCTTCGCCTTGACCTCTCACACCCCTCTATCTTTTTACTCTCATAACACAAATACCATTCAATCTCTTTCCTCTTAAAGTATTCTCATCTTAAAACATTTCTTTTCCTCTATAAATGCCATGTCTTTTCCTATCCTCTCTTCCACCACCGAACTCTCTGAATATGTCAGCTACAAACACTGCCTGGAGTCCTCCCCAGTAGTTCAGCAACAGCTCCTGCTGCCAAAATCTCTACTTAACGTCCTGGGCAACTTTCAGCATAGTCTGAATCCTCTATTCTCATCTGCTGCAACATATTAGCTACCTGCAGTAGTCTCCTGGGCTGTTTTAACCTGAAGTGGTGTCTTTCTTCAGTTACCATGACATTACTCACTTCTCTTGCATCACTTTTGAACCTGCTCCTTTTGCATGCCCTCCAGAAGATACTTCTCTTCTCCCAGCTCTGCTGGAAGTCCATGGGGCTTTTCTCTTTCTGTATTTTATTCCTTGATAATTTCTATCACAAACATAGATTCCCCTATGAACTCCACGTAGCAATTTCCAGGTTCACTCCTCTCATACAAACTTGTCTCTCTAGGTCCATACCCACAGCATCTCTAATACTCCCTCATAGACATACATATATCAAACTCAGCTTATCATAACTAAAACAGAGTTCCTAGGGTTCTTCTTCCTTCTTTAATATATGTTCTCTTCAGCAATCCCCCTTTTGATCATCACAGACAATGCTATTAACTTTACTTGTTGTTCTAGTCAAGAATTAGAACCACAGCAACATCTTCATCTCATATTCCTCATTATGTACATAGATCCAGGGGATGTCTAAGGTTTGCATATTCTTTCACCATCCAGGCTGTCATCACCTCATGCCTTTATTACTTCAATATTTCTTTTTCTGACCTTTACAAATGTGATCTTGCCCTCCCTACATCCATTTAGGATGCTGCTAGAAATATCATTTTGCTAACACATCACTCTGACCACGCCATTTCTCTTAGCAGCTGTAGACTGCTGTCCCCATATCTATCTCATTAGTGTAATCTACTTGTCTTCATTAAGGAAATGTCAACTTCTTCCTACAGTCAACCAAAGAGGCCAATCCCCATCACCTACTTATCAATTTCTCAAGCAGACCTGACCCATGATTCTTCTGGTGCCATCCCTCAGTGTTTGGAAGACCATCCTGTAAACATCCTCACTTTTTATTCATTATCTGCCTTTACAACTCCTGTAGGAATCCCACGTTTTGTGGTGCTTACAGAAACGTGGTTTGTCTCCTGGTGTTCCAAAACCACTACCACTCAGGCTGAACATAATTCCTTTGTAGTCTCCCCGTGCTCCCTCATAGGGCTGCGTTACTCACCAATATTTAAAGCGCCGCCACGTGTCAGAAGGACGGGGACGTTTTTCTGATCCATGATTTCTGAGCCATGATTAAGGCTCATAAATCCGAGGGTAGGACGCTAACTGGTATTAATACCAGCGAACGAAATCCCCATTATACTGCTGCTGAGCTGAGGTATGAGAGATTTAGTCACTTGCCTCAGGTCATGAAGAAAGACTGTGGCAGAGCTTGGACTCAATTCTGGCTTTGTAAGCCCCTGCCCTAACCGCAGTGCTACCTTTCTTTCATCTATTTTGGTAGTTATCTACAAAGGATTATGATTTCAGCAGGCTCAGCTGGGCAGTTCTGAATATTTATTTATGGAAGAATTAGGCTTTATGAGAAAGAAAATGGGGAAATTTCCATTTTTTAGTCTGATTCCTCTCCTGCAGAGAAAGTGTGTTAGAGTCTATTCTTTTCTTTTAAATGGATGCTATTCCAAATGATCTGTTAAGGGCACTTAACAGATTCCAGAATCCACATTTTTTTATCTAGTTAGTCCTTAAATATTAAGAAACACCATCTCATTTCTTTCTTTTGCTCTTAAGCAGGTGAATGTGTAGTCAAGGGTTCCAGTAACACTTTGTGCACAATGAGCCATCAAGTAACTCACATTATAAACAATCATCATTATTTTTGCAAAACCTACACAATATAAAGGCATCTTCTTTACTGGTTCTGCAATAGTTAATGAACTCATTCCCCTCTTAAAGCTTTTCTGAATGCACAGAAATACTTTTTCAATACAAAAAAGCAATATTAATATGGATTTTTTTTATTGTGGAAGGCAACAAAATAGTTCAGGCTATTTCATCTCTATACAAGCAAAATAATCCTTCAAATTTTTATTTTTACAGTGAACAGAACACATCTTCACTCTTACTAAACATTCCCTCCACACTTCCAGAAAATTTTTTAGGAATAGTTAGAAAGGATGAAAATGATGAGATTTCTCAAAAGGATTTGGATGTCCAATTAAACGAACAGGAATTAAGCACGCAGTCCTGAAGGCAGTTCTGCAAATATCAGTTTCTTTTGAGAAGGGCATGATCCCATCATTTTTACTTAGGCAAAATTTCCATTTGTCTTCACTGGCAATTTTGCTTGAAAGCCAACAGCTTGATTGAAATTTGCCCTTTAAAAAAGCACGATTAAAAACAGTAGCGGCTCTGTTCAATTACATATATGTTCCTAGTATTTTTAGCAGATATATGTTATCAAACTAATTATCTCAGATGTGTCAGAGGAATGTGTCAGGTTCTCATTACTTGTGGTAGAGAAACTTTTTAATGAATTGCTATTTAAATTTGATGCAATTAAAATATTAAAATTGCTTATTCAAAATACGATCGGTCAAATCCTCCTGGAACTCACATGTGTGAACCAGTGATTTCATCCACTGAATGATTTTAGAAAATGCCTGAACAAGAGGATGTTTTTGCCATACCTCAGTTATTTGACTTCCAGTCTTACATCAACAGACTAAGAATAATTACAGCATCAAAAACTGCGAAGGCTGAATACCTAGACAGCTTGAGATTCAACACAAATGCTGTCTACGGCTCAAATTTCACTGGATACCTCCAGCAGAACTCCAGCTGTGACAGGAGGGAGCACAGACCTTGCTCTGGCCTTGCTACCCAGGGACAATTTTAACCTCAAAGGAAACACTAAAGGCCTGAACTTGCTGCATCACCACGTTCAATAAAACATTTACTATTGACTTCACTAGGATCAGAATCGAGACTTCAATAAAGTCCCTGTTATAAAGAGATCATTTGGAAAACTGTTGGGAGTTCAAGCACAGATTTTAAACAAAGCATTTGGATTCTGTAATGTATGAAGGCTACATAAAAAAATGGCTGTCCTAATTTACCTGGCAAACCCATTTCATTTAAAAAGTCCAGTCTAGAGCAGCACAAACTATTGCAAGGAGTTTTACAAAAATAAATCATTTTACTCCTAGAAATAGCTGCAAGTGGCCTCTCTTCAGGCTTTTCCATTTGTGTATAAATAATCCCTAGTGACGGCTGGAGTAGTCCTGTTAAGCCTTTCTTCCTCAGTTGTGTCGTGCATCTGACAAACCAAAACAGAGAATGCTTTCATCCCAGAAATCTTGCATATCATTTGAGGTGGAGGTAGGCTGCACAGGAATTACTTAGGGTTTTTTTTTTCAGTGGTGGCATGGGCTAAGTATACTCACAAGAAAATGTTTTAAAAATAGGATTTACTATGAGTTCCGTGATCTCGGGGGAAGAAGGAAGGTAAAAGGAGGGTTGAAATAATAAGGTCATTGTAAATTCTATTTTTTTTTTTTTTTAAATAAAATTGAATTCCAATGGCAGGCAGCAGAGCCCCATCCAGTCAGGTTTAACTGGCAGCCTTCCAAAGGCAAGATGAAAGGTCCTCTGAGTAGTAATTGCCTAAATGGAACAGACTCCGGTTATTGTGCAACTTCTTCATCTACTTTATTGTACCTTTATAATTAAATGATGTAATTCCTTCTTTTGCTTTCTTGTTCCCCTCTCAACTACTGCAGGAAAGCATCTGAGCAGCACTGCCATAGGATGCAGACATTCTCTGTGGCTTCACGGGTTTTTTTCTGGGTCACTACAAGCCGCGTACGAGGAGTTGTGAGCTGCTGGTTGCCAAAGCAGGACATAAACTCTGCCTTCTCCCAGACAGGAATGGACACTTACCTGCATTCCAGCTCTCTGCTTGCTTAGTGCTGGAGGCGGGTTGTTCCCTGGGAGTGGTTGCTAGGGTGAGGGATTGCTGCTTTTGCTAGAAATTCCGTGGTTAACAGGCAAACAGTGGACCTAATGGGATAGAGTGAGCACTGTGTTCAAAGAGGCGTTAAGCAGCGGGGCTATTTAGTTTGTAGAGAAGCCCGGACAAACACCTGAGAACTGGAAGCAGCTTAAAGTATTGTGCTGAACAATCCCAGAGCCAGCATTTCCTGACTCTGCAAGGCTTCAGGGATCAGGAGAGAAACTCTGGTCCTGAGATCCTAAAAAACTTGAGATGTGAAAGCAGAATCAGAGGAACAGCTCTGTTAGCTTTTTCTTTTTGACTGGTACTTCTGTAGCAGAGTGCTTTCCCTCAGTCCAAGTAGTCCATTCCCAGAAATAAAGATTATTCAGGTGAGGAAGAACATCAGTTTGCATGTTCAACTCCAATAATTTCTTTATTGACTGTAATTTCTGTTGTTTCTGGTTTGATTTTTTTTTCCCCCATTATGACAAAGAGAAGAAATTAACTGCCTGATTTTGATGCAGCTTTAGAATATTCTTCAGGCCTTTGGTCTCATGCTTGCCTGCCTCTCCCTGATTATGTTTACTTGTGACAATCTCTTTTAATTCACTGCTTATTTACCTAATTGCATTATTTTGAAGCATGCACATGGATTCTATGAAAATATAAAAAAAAGGATAGGAGAAATATAGTAAGGACCAACTATTTTTTATGTGCACTAGTGTCTATTATATCTATGTATAAGAAACCTAAAGTAACAGATCTGCAGTTGTTCTAGCAAAATCCAACCCGAAGGTCTTGGTTTATTTTCCAGAAAGTAAAAATTAAAAATTAAAAAATACAGAATAGAATTACAGAAGTGACACAGCCTATTAGGAACTGAACTGTTTTTTAAAATCACTGGTATCCGCATACTACCAAGTACCACAGTGCCTGATCCTGCCACAAGCCATTGCCTATAGCTTGTATTAATTTCAGCAGAGTTCATAAGCAGAATAACTGCAGGGTATTTGCAAAGCTAGTTAGGCTCTTAATGACCATTTTTATTGTTCTTTGATAGACAAATCTACCATTCTGAATTCTGGAAGTTTTGCCTAGGGAAAAATGTAGGATCTGTTTTAAAATAAATGGATTACGGATTCTGTCCAGCTTTAAAAACAAATAAACAAACAAACCCCAAAACACTTAATAAAATTTACATTCACTTACCTATAGCATTACACAAAATATTTGGGGCCAGAATCTGCATTAGTTTATCTAGTTCTGGAAGAGGTGTTCTAGATCAAATTAACAGAGGACAGAGAGTTAAACATCCTCTTTTATAAGGTATTTGCCCTGGAGCTCAGAGAGAGAGACAGAGACAGAGAGAGAGAGAGAGAGAGAGAGAGAGAAGGAGAGAGAGAAAGAGAGAGAGAGAGAGAGAGAGATTTTATCTGTGCAGAAATACGTACCCCAGTCAGGTTATTTGATTACTACAGATGGAGATATCTGCAGCCCTTTTCACCTGCACAGGGCACCCCAGCACCCACCCCTGAAACCTTTCACTCCCAGGCAAGTATCTGTCATGGAAGTAAAAACTACTTCTAGTTTTTACTTCCATGACAGATGATGTTGATATGAACCTGGAATACCTGCCTTGTTTTGAACTCACAGCTGTTCTCAACACTGGACAGCAACAACACTTACTTCACTTTCATCATGTAAGCGAGGATCGTAAAAAATATCTCCATTTTTATTTCTGAGCAAGTCAAACACTTTATTTTATGAAGTTGCCATCATACTTGCTTTCCTGTGTTTTAATCTGGAGGTGCCAAAGGAACAGACACCTCTAAAGCATTTGTGTGTGACTCTTCCTCATGGCTGAGAGCTACAGTATAGGCAGATCCTCACTGCAGAAAGGCCATCAAGTGAACTAAAATTTTGATGTTCAGTGTTCACAGTCTCCCTCCCTTAACATTCCTCTCAGTGTACAATGAACTTTTCTAAATGTGTATCAAAAGACCTTTAAAGAAGGCAAGGAGTGACCCGTATTTGCACATACATCCCTTTTGTGCACAAGTGGCACTTCTGACCTTGGGGCAGCGACTCTTCGAAGTGGCTCCCTGGCCAAGTGCAGACACGTATGTCCAGGAGTGTGTGTGCAGGAACACTCACTACACCTGAGCCCGGGAATCCCTTGCTGAATGCTGGATATTTAGAGTTGGTTCACTAAACACACTCACACGCACGCATTCACACACTCATATACTCATAGGAATGCACACAAATTACAGCAGGATCTTTCAAAGACCACCTTCTCCTGCATTTAACCACCTCAGCTTGGTTTGTCACATTTTCTCTATGGTTAACACTTAGCAGAGCTGCCATTACACATAACCCAGTGCCAGGCAATTTCAGCTGTTTGTGGCAAGAGAAATGGACATTCCTGAACCCAGGACAAGGCAGGCAGGGAAAGAGGAATGAGTCTCACCCATTTCAAGATGAAAAACCTCTCTAATAACTGCAACTCCATTTGCCAAAGGTGAGCTCTGGTGACATGTTCGTCCGCTGTCAAGGTTGAATTTGTTTATGCCCCGAGCGCAGTGAGCACACGTGGCAGAGTGATCCAGCCCTCCATGGCAGTCCAGCACATACACATCCTCACCTAGACAGGGAATAGGAATGAATCCCCTGGCACTGAAACCAGCAGCAGGGTATCTGGGGTGTCTGGGTGCTGACAGGCTTTGGACATGTTCACTCGCCCTTTAAAAATGGAGCTGAAGACACCAATCTACTTCACTGGAGTTGTTAATCAGCAAATAGATATTTAGGGTCCCTAGCAACACAGACAGGATCCCAACCAGTGATCCAGGCTCCCTGGCATGCCACCTGTTTGTACTGGTTTGGTGCAAACCTGTAACATGCTACTCACCTCCAGTGCTCACTTGCAAAAGATGAGGAACAAAACATATACATGGGCAAACACGTGTGAAAGATCAGCTCTCATCAATCATTAGCTTTAAGCAATAATTCCACTTGTAACGTTTGAAAAGAGGGAATTAATGCAGGCTGTCAAGGGAGTTTGGGACAGAACAAACACTTAGAAGGCAAGTGTTTTAAAAGATTGCGCTGTGTAAGAAACAGTGATTTCACTACGATGGAAATAAACCAATGGGAAATCTTCTGAATGCAACAGAAGAACCATGGGAGGGAAATGTTATTCTGTAGTACGGAGTAACCATGCTGTGGGTAGCAAAGATGCCGTCATCCTCCCTGAAACCCCCATCATCCTGCAAAAACAGGCATCTTCTGTGAAACAGGATGTTTAGGCTGGGTTTTACACCCGTGTGCCCTTCCTATACTTCAGATCAAAGAAATGTTTGGGACCATCACCTTGAACCACTACTTTGGGGGAAAAATTAAGACTAAGGACCAAAAGACAAAAAAAAAAAAGACAGCACAAAAATGCTACAGGCAAACAGATGCATCTCCACCCCAAGAGAAAATTACTCCTTTCTAATAAATTCATGTAAGGTTTTGTAGATATTGAATATATTCCAAAATGTAGCTCAGTGTAAACAGCAGGCTGGGTTTCCTCATGCTCTTTAGCATTTCTCTTTGTTTACTCTCCATTTGAGAATAAAAAAAGACTACATGTGAGCACTGCAAATGGTGTATTTCAGGACTGATGGGGTATTTGGTAAGGGAATCATAAAATACAGACATCTGTAGCCTCCAATAAAATACTCTGTGCTTTGCCTGAGCCATCAGGGTCAAACAAAATTAAAAAAAAAAAAAATCCAGTGTCTGCTTTATTAATATTTCTATTTGTGTTTGGAAAATAATCTGATACCATGGTGATGGGCAGACTGTATCAAGCATAGAGAGAAAGACATGAAAGAGACATTCTGGGGTGTGTCTGCTCTCACCCCCACTGCCTGCTTGCTCCCAAACTCCACATCTCAGCAGTGAAGCCCCCATGGGAAACTGCCCTGGCAGTGCTTCTGGAAGCAATGCCCAGCCCAGCCAGTTCACTCAGTGCAAGGAGAGGTTTTTGGCTGGAGACACCAGCTCCTACCTGTGAGCCCAAATGGCTCTGCTCAGCCCCTGCTCATCTCAGGAGGGCCTGGCACGTTCATTTGGTAAAAAACAGCCCTTACCTTTGGCAATCAGCTCCTCCAGCTCCTGGTCGAATCCCTGTCGGTGGCATTTCCTCCAGAGCCCCATGTTGGTCGAGTTGTACTGTCTGTTGCACTCGTCGACTGCGCTCATAGCAAAGATCTGCCTCCTGTTTCTTGCCAAGAGGAGTTTCCCTTCCCAGCGGTCCAACCTAGACCTGCTGGCCCTGAGAGGCAGGTTGTTGTTGGAGTTATAAATGAAGCCAGGATCATTTCTCTTAGTGGTGATGCTCTTGCACCTCTCTCTGTGCTTCCTGGCATCAGTTTCGTACCAATGGTCAGAGCAGATTGCCACAGCCAGCATGCCCAGGGCACACAGAGCTAAGGACAGGCCAGCATACAGCAGTAACCTTCCAGCAGCCATACCTCAGCTTCACAGAAACACCATGGACATCCTCACAACAGGCAAAGCCCTTGGGTGTGAGACCACGCAAAAACCTCCAGAGCAGCTGTTAGGTGTCACTTGGCAGAGTCTGCCTCAAACATCCCCAACTCCCGTGGCTCACATCCACACTGCAGAGGGATGCTGAGAGCACTACAAAGTTCTGCTCTGGAGGCAGTCCTGGAGTCTCATCTGCCTCTTCTCCTCTACAGAGGAGACCTGGCGAGGAGAAACACAGCCTTGCACCTCCAATGGGAGCGAGCCAGTGACCCACCTACACAAAGATGTCCTGCTCCCCTCACCACGAGCACCCGAGTGACAGGGACTGAAGGGATGTATGCCCCTGAAGAAACCTGATGGCTGATCAGTCCATTAATCTCTTTCAATCCAGCCAGCTCAGAAATCCAGAAGAGATGGCTTTTAGATCAGCAAGCTCACCAGAGCATCATCACAGGGCAGGAAAGTTCAACAGCCCGACATCTCCCACTTGCAAGCAGCCAGTTGTCCCGTTTACAGGAATGGGTGACTTGCCTTTTCTTTGTCAGCGGCTCAGCAAGAGCATCATCGTCTGGATGGTCGGTCACTTGCTTGAGTGTAAAGCGGGGTCGAAGGGGAGGGAGCAAGAGCGGGGGAGCAATCTGTTGTTGTTGCTGGCTGCTGCTGCTGCTGCTGCTGCTGTTTGAAATCGTGGTTAAAACATACCCTCCCCGGCTGGCGCTGGAAACGCGGGCACGCACCGCTCTCTCCCTCAGCAGACTTCGCTGACAGTCACTGGCATCTTGGCTTCAGAAACATCTCGGCTTCTCTCTGCCAGCCTTGCCATTCGCTCGCCTGCTTTATTCGCCGGCGCTTTCATCCAGGCAGCCTAACGCCGCGCTCCCTTTCCTCCCCCGGCGCTCCCGGACAGCGCTCCGGCGCTCCAGCCTCCCGGATCCCGGGCCGGGGAGAGGCGGCGGGAGCAGCCGCAGCCCGGCAGGACCCGGAGCCGGCCGCGCTCCGCCCGCTAGGCAGCACGGGGGGCTGCCCTCGGCCCCGGCATCCTTCTTCCAAACACACACACACACAAAACACACACGCTGCTGCCCCCCCTTCCGCTGGGATCTGAAAAGCTTCCTCCGTCCCCGGAGCCGGGATGTGTTGTGCACAGTTTTCCTAACACGGCGGCACGTTAGCCATCTGCAAGATGAAGGCAGGCGGGCAGGGCTACGGCTGGCGGAGAGGATGCTGAGGAGCGGGGAGGGGAGGGAGGTCGGGGGAAACCGACACCTTACACGGGGAGAGGAAAGCAGCCCCTAACTGTTGTCAACAGCTTTCGGTCTGCACCATTTCTCTGCCATATGGCCCGGTCTCCACGTCGGAGATGAGATTTTTAGCTCAGCAGCTTCATACGAATCGTATCCCCAGCATCAGCAGTTATATTTTCAGACATATTTTTTTTTCTCCTTAAATTTTCACTCCCTTTCTCTTTAATGGGAATAACTCACCCATTTTGTAGAGATCAAGTGCAACAGAAGGCGAGCTGGAGTCCCCAAGCTTTAGAAATCTCATTTCACCGTTTTTAACCCAAACAAAAGCGAATCCAATCTTCTGTACACCTGGGAATCTTTCCTTGTTCAAACACCGAGCCCTGCAGCCTTGGCCGAAGCCTACAGACCGAGCATACAGAGCGCTGAGCCAAAAGCCAGTGATGTCACCCATGCAACGTGAGACTCATTTCTTATTTCTCTATCCTCCTTAAAGATAAACTGCACCACTTCCCAGGCAGGAAATGTCGAAGCCTTACTTTCTTAAGAGAGGAAAATGTAAAACCTGGATTTAACTGGATCCTGCTCATTCTCTATCACAAGCCCTTACATTGTGTCAGCCAAGTCCAAGACAAGCGGAGCTGTTTCTCACTGCACCAAAAAAATCCCAACCTACTACATCACACAGAGCATGAGCTTGAAAAAACCCCCTGGATTCAAGACCTTCTGCGTGGTCCAGAAAACTAAGGCCTTCATATTCTGAACTGTACTGTTTAAAAAGGATATAAAAATGGCCATTTCCCTTGCATCAAAAAGCTCTGGATCCTAGCACATCCTGATTTGTGAGTACCACAGCATCCTGGAGCTGGCAGAGGAACCTAGTTAGCCCCATGCAATATTTGGCTCCACAGCATGAAGAGCAAACAATGCAGTTGCTCCCACTGCACCAAGAAGTCCACAGCCAGATGCCTCTCCACAGATGTGTGCTGTAAAAATCTACACCCACGCTGGATCCTACCAACTTTTGGCCCCTGGATCCCGAGCTGTGTCATCTGAATTGAAAATCAGCACAGCCTTTATTGGAGCCCTGGAGCTGGTGACAGCCATCAGCCCCAAGACGGGAGTCCTGGGATTTTGCTGGGTTTTAACCTTAGCCACACAAATTATACTTGCTCCAGTGGGGAGAGCAGAGGCAGAATGTAGTAGCTCTTTGTGTTTCAGAAATACATACCTGGGTTTTCCTGTGGAATACAGCTGCATCAGTGGAAAAAAAGAAGAAAAAAAATAGCCACACGAGACTGGATCATAACGGGTTTTGGCCCCAAACCAAATTGTATTATCAAAAAAGGCAAAAAGCCAGGTCCGAAGTCAACTGGGATTTTCAGCTACAGAAGGATATCTGTCCCATTAAACCATTTTTGGTTTGAAATGTACCATACTCTCTAACCCCCTTGCATGATTATAAAACTGGCAAAGAAAAGTCAATCATCCAAACCAGAGATGTTACAATAATCTGTATCTACTGAAACAGCTCTACTGCAAGATTTCAATGTTATGTCACAAATATAAACTGTATCTGGAAAGCTCTAGATAAAGTTAATTGTTTTATTGAAACAAGGGCCTGGTTTACATTTTTTTGCAGTAACTTCCCTTTGTTGTTAATAATAAAGACAAACATTTAAGGATCTCAGATTTCTTTAAAAATAGTTCAGCACAGATGGATCCACTTCTATAACTGGATTTTTCAAGCAACTACATGTCAGTAGATAAAAAGAACTAGATTTTATAGTGGGCTTGGAGCAGCCATACTTGTTGTCTGTTCAGAGATAAAATTTAGAGGTTTGTGGTCAAAAAGCTGCTGGCTTCTATATGAAGATGACAAACAGGTTTCTGGTATTCACCCACACAGAAATGAGAGTGCACCTGGATTTCTTTGTCAATTTTTAGCATCATGTCCCAAGCTGAAGGATGAGAACAGAGAACAAACCTAATTTACCCACCATATTTTTTGGGTGATTGTTGGTTTTTCAGTTTAATCACAAAAGTCTGCTATATTTGCTCTCTATTTAGAGTGACTGGGAAAACAAAACTGTTTTCTGTCTAAACATCCAGTTTACACAGGACTGAGAGACTGGGGCTAAGAGAAGAAGAATGGAGGATCCAGCTACTAGAGCTGGTTTTTTCTCATGATACTGGCCAAAGACACATTTGGGGATGGGAAAATCATACAGCATAATCACACCTATATTTCATTAGGTGTGATTAGGATTACATTAGGATTACAGTCCAAAGAGCCAAGATTTGGTTGGACCCAGGGAGGTCCAGGTGCCAGGTTTTCCCATCACACTCCAAGGCAGTAAGACAGTTTGGGGCAGGGGGACTTTGTAGCTGGAGAAGCCAAACTTGTTCCCTCTTCTGATTCTTTAACAGGGATTTGAAAGCCAAAACTTGGCATGTAGTTCCAGGTTTTACCTTTTCCTCTGAAAAGGAATTTCAATGGCAGTTTCTATGCTTTTTTTTTTTTTTCTGCTTGCATATGTAGCTTTATCAGATGGCAGTCTACATCCTCCTGCAAGTCACCTTAAATATATAACTGTAAGAGAAATTGTTGGATTTCAGATGAACTCTGCTTTAACTCTAAGAATAAAAAATTTTTCTCCCTTATGATCATTAGTCTCTTCTTTTCAGGAGGGGCAGAATATTACTGGCTGTAGGCATCGTGAACCTTTCTTCTGTCTCTTCCCAGGATTATTGCAGACAGCCCCTTCTCAGCACAAACAGATCATTATTAAATTCTCTTCCTCCCACCCCACCCCCGCCTCAGCACAGGGTGGGGGAAAAAACAATCCTTGTCGATCTTCAGATGAATGTAAGCTGAAAGAAAGACATTTTTAAAAAAACACAAAAAAACCCCCTGCATGTACACTGGGGCTATACGGAAACCGCTCCCGACAGTGAATTAAGGGCATCTCGGCAAAGGGAGCTAAATCATGGGTCTTAAATCAATCAGGGAGTGAAAATGCAGTTTTGGTAAAAGCTGAAGCTTTCTTTTCTGCAGGTTATGATTTCCGTGATCCAGAGGGAAAGCTAAAGCACAGAAAAATGTGCACAGAAAAATGTCTGAAGGCATGGGACAGAGAACCGGCGCCCAGTGAGTCTGTTCAGAGCCAATTCCTTGTGACAAGCCGTGCGCTGCCTGCTACACCTAACCACGGATGTTATCTTACAGATAGGGCCAGTCTCCTCTCCATTCCCTCCCGGGATTGTTTCTGCTCTCCTTAGCATCCTCCAGCGACCAGCGCCCACCGCCTCTCAGGAAAGCTCCAGACACAAAAGCAAAGCGAGAGCCTGTACCAAGCTACACAGAGGTGGGGTCTTGGGCTAGAAGGGGGGAAGGGCAAAGTTAGTGGACAACCAATTGCAATTTGCTCTTCTTCTTCTCTTTTTTTTTAATATTTTTTTTTGTTGGTGGTTTGTGGGTGCCTTTAACATCAAAATGACCTCCACCATATTCTTCTTCGTCCTCCCTTTTTTTTTTTCTTTTAAAGAAAAAGAATTCAGTGCCATCTAGTGGGGGAGGGGATTGAGCTGCCCATTCCCCGGGATCTGTACTGCTAATTCAGTTATTCAACAGGGACAGAGGATCCATCCTCAGTATTTCCCTGCTCTCTCTGTGATCTTCACCTCCTGAGAGGTGACGTTTAATTTACATGCGCTCCAGCCTTCATTCTCTGTGATGAACCACCTACTGAAGACATAGGAACTCGTACTAGTGTTGTATTACCTGGGGCAGCACCGGCTCTGGAGGCAGTTTGCGGCTCTAATTACAGGATTTCAAATACAAGACAGTAATCAAACCAAACATAGATATAGCAAATTATATGTACTAATATTTTTTATCATTCCAGCGCACCTTGGGTACTGGTGTGCGTGAATTCTCAGCCTGCCAACCCTTCTATTAACACAGACGTAAAAGATGCCATAGAAGCATCTTACGATAACTCCTACAAACACTTGACCCATCAGTCAAACAAATTTTGGGTGTTCAGGTGACTCAGAACCAAGTAGAGGCTCTATAAAGGAAGATCTGAACCAAAAAAAACACCATATAAAAACTTTGTCATCTAACACCCCATGAGTTAAGCACTTGTTAATGTCCCTTCTCTTTTATTTTTTTTTTTAATAGAAAAAGACATTTTCAGAGGTAAACATCAGCCAGCTGCATAAACACTGGCTGGCCACACACACACAGAGATTAGGCAGACAGCTGTCTATACACTCATGTTTATCTGTGCACACATTGGTATCTAGCTGCCCACACCAGCACCTAGCTGGACATCTTCTGCTTTCCCTACTGGCAACGCCCAAAAGAGATTTGTTCTTCTCTCTCTAAAGAAAAGAAAACAACAAATATTTGGATTTCAAACTTAAACAAGTTAGTGAATATCAGATTTAAGATCACCCATGCAACATTAATTCGACCCGCATGCAAACACATTATGATACAATCTTTAATAACATGATTTTTGTTTCCATGGGTGTCCTGCTTTTTACAGGGCAAAGATGGATGCTGCTCATTTAATGAACCCTATTCAAATTTTCTCGTATCCTTATCAACCAATGTGTGGTGCATGTACTGTTTACTGCAGAGCATATGATTAATTTCCTCATGGGCTTTTCGATAGTGGTGCTCTAATAGTAGTGTTGGAGGGTTGGGGTTTTTTTACAATCATCGATGAGTTTATCTTCACAGCTCTCTGCTGAGGAACAGAGATAAATGCCAGTATTTTCAAACATGTCAGTGTATTTTGGGTGTTCCATTAAAGGAGCTTAGAACTAAACTTCCAGAGTACTTAGCACCTTCCTTCCTCAGAGAACAGCTTCCAGTCACCTTGGCTCTAGACACAGTAGGCAGTATTTCCACAGATTAGTCCATGGGACCACCTGGATAGAAGTTGGGAAGAATATAATTTTTTTGAGTCACCTAGCTTCATAACAGCAACTCTTAACAAAGGGTGAAATAAAATCCAGTTTTCAATTTCAATTCAAATGCCTTCACCATGTGACCATGATTTCAACCTACCTGTATTCATCTGGTAGGCTCACTACACAGCCTCCAAACTCTCCACCAAACAGCCACCATCTCAGGACCACAAAGTCCTGGTTCATCTGTCATCTACCATGAGTGGAAAGGAGGCAGAAAGGAGGATCTGATCATGACTCTTACTTCATGACCACAGGACACAAGTGAATGGCAATCCATGGGCAATCTTTATTCTGGTGTTTTCTAAGAGTCTTGATTTAGTGACCTGAAGTCGTGACGAACAGGGGAAGCACACACAAGGTGAGACAGAATTGATCATGGGGTCAGGAGCTGAATGGAGCATAGCATCAAAAGAACAGATTTATTTTGGGAGGAAGCAAAATGAATTGCTAGGCAGAAAGCAGGAGGACAGGAAGGGGAGCAGTCCTATATCATCTTTTTCAATAAAGCTGAGGGAATATCCAACACTAAATGGCCTCACACAGAGACAGGTAAAAGAGTAACCAGCTAAAAAGGACCACAGTATAACGTTGTTTTTCCAAAGACAAAATGAAACAAAAGACTGGCTTTCCACTGAAATTGCTTCCCCCTGTGAAAACTTACCCTATTATTTAGCTGTCAGCTGTCAAAACTGCATCATTGTTAACAAACTAAGGCTACACTGTGCACCACAGCCATGTATGATAACCAGTGCTTCTCAGGAGAACATCTCCAAGAATATTTTTAAGCTCAGGCAAAACAAGGATTAACTACTTCAAACAAAACCTTTCCCCAAACTGCCCAAGACGGATATCATGGCGGGAAAACATCAGCCCAAGCAGTTAAAGTTTAGCAGAGCTATAAGCTACTGAAAACAAGGCCTGTAAGCCAAATTTAGTCTGCTGAAGGCATTATCCCTGCATTGCTGTGCTTCCTCCACACAGACCTAGTGTTCATGGGCTCTGTGGTAATCTGCAGGGTGATTTGGGAGCTATTGTTCCACCTTTAAAGGTGGAACACCTTTTGCCACTGTTGTTTGAGTTGTTGCCACCAGTTTGAGTTTTTTCAACCAGTTGGTAGAATGTGCATCATGCTACATTTAACATTTTGAGTACTAAAATGAAAACCTCAGGAAAGCCAGCCCTGTCCCTGTCCTCAGTAAACATTCAAGTGCTTCCAATGCCAGAGGAGCAAAAAGAAGAGATTTAAGAAAAAGAGAAGGTCTAAGCTGTGCACGTGTAAGTTTCTAATGAAAGAGAAAGTTCTGCTTGGAGACAACTCAACCAAAGTACAAGGGCAATATTTAGCCCTCAGGGCTCTTTCAAATTCAACTCCCTACACTGGAAAAGACATCTTATCCCTGGCTCTCCCAAGCAGAGATTCAGCTCCAGTCTGGTGCACTCTGTGATCACAGCAGCCACACTCTTGTGCCCTGCTTATTGTCTTGCCAGCTTGGTAGTCAACATCTTCATATTCTACAGCTTCTCCTCTGAGCTGGACTAGGTTTCACAGGAACAGAAAGCTTTTTTTTTCCCAAAAACCTTGCTAAGAGAACTAATATTTCATACAAGCTCTTCTGTGCTTCCCCAATTTTACCTTACAGATGCATCAAGCTCAGCCTCCTACCCTAAATCCTGTTGCAGGAAAAACCCGTTGCCTGCTGCAGTGATGAAGGTGACATTGCTCTGAATGCAGGAGTTGCATAGCAAGGTTACTCGGTGCCTAAAGCCAGCTACAAAAGGAAGATGGCTCTCCAACATCACCGTCATTGGGCTCAGCTGAAAACAGGAGATATTACTTCATTAAAATTCATAGATCTTGTGACTTTTATAGAAATAGCAAGTAGAATCCAGGATGGCAGAGATGAGATATTAGGGCCAAAGAGTAATGACTGAGAGCAAAAACTCAGACTTCTGGCTGCCAATAATAAACCTATTTGGTAAGAAGTGACTTTTATTCTAAAAGCTACATCTAACACATTGATCTTCAACATATTAAAGCCTGAATAATTCTGATTTTGCTGTACTGCATCAATATGTAGTTCATATAGGCAGCCTAATATCTGCAGCACTGCTACTTTGCTTTACGTGGCAAGTCACACTATACAACCTTACCTAAACTTCTGACAGATTCCAGAACATGTTGTTCATTCCCTGAAAGACTTTTGGACATGGTTTCTATCAGCAGTGCTTTGTGGACTAATCCACTGAAAGACAGAGCTACAGCCTCTGTAGACCGATAACACGGTGTTTTGCAGTGAGTGTATCACATCCATGACTGGATCCTAAACCTTGCTACAATTTGTTGCTTCTTTTAGTCACAAAAGAAGAACAAGGATTAGTTAAAAATCAGAATTCATAGATGACAAGAAATCATGATGGAAGGAACTGGAAAGAAAACCAATAAGCAAAATCAAAAATAGCACCTACTTAGAAAAACTGTATTCTCTAAAAGCACTGCTTCATTTTGGAACATGACTCAGAAGACCTCAGTCTTCATCTATTTCATTTGGCTGTGAAGTCCCAGCAGAGTAGATTCATTTAAATTAAAAAAAAAAAAATTGTATACATATATATCGTGTGCCTCTGTAATAGCAGCTGGCATCTAGGATGATAAACTGTCTATTTAGACACAAGTATGCTTCTATCCTCAACAGTTTTGCATTTACTTCTCTTCATTTACTATCACCAAGTATATTTGCATCCAAATAAAGTAGTTGGTTCTTCAGAATTCATGCATTTGTGCAGTTCATTTCCCCACCTCAAGCTTTATCGTGGTGAAATCACAACTCATCGTTGAGGATTTGATTAGATCACAAAAAAAGGATTAGAGCTCTCCAGGTGGGGCACACACAGCAGGAAGAACTGAATGCCTAAGCAAGAAGACCTGGTTTCCACGCAATTGCCATTGCTTTCTTAGTCTTAACCAAGAATGAAAGAAAGAGAAGGAAATAAGATCTATACATTTCATGCTACTGGTACTCATTTTGTAAGAGAAGGGAGCAACTGCTTAAGGACTATTCTTCTGTCAGCACTGGAAGGGATGTTAAGCAAGTTTGCAGACTGCACAAAACTGGGAGGAGCTGTTGCCTCCCTTGAAACCATGCAGGCACTGCAGAGAGACCCTCTGCAAATTAGAGGACTGGGCAATCACCAACCATATGAAGTTCAATGAGGGGAAGTGCCAGATTCTGCACCTGGATGTAAGTACAGACTGGGCTACCCTGACATAATTAACAGCAGCTTCATGTCACCCACCAGGACTGGGGACAAGAACTCCAAACTAAAACCAAAAAAATTATCTGTTTCCACTACTCTGCCTTCAAAAGATTATATGAGGGGGAAAGGTTGATAAATGATGTTTAGGTCTACAAAGAGCACTGCTGAAATGACTGGGAACCTGGGAGTCCAGCCAGACCTCAGAAAATCTGCTGACTTACAAATCGACACAGTCAGAGTGGCTATCCAGAGTGATCCCACAGACCTGATGTTTTATCTTGTGTTCAGCATTGGTTAAGATACCCTGAGAAAAGAAGGGACTTAAACCAGGAAAACATGGAGAGAAATCTCCATTGGAATGCACCATAGAGGTGCAACAGGGATATACAGTATCAGAGTCTGCTGAAACTCAGGGGAGCCAACAGCTCACAAATCCAAGAGGTCTGTATCCGAGACAGCATCTTGAAAAGAGTTCAGTTGGAAGAAACTGGAATGTGAACTCAAACAGACCCAATGGATCTCCTTGGATTTTCTATTTAAGAGATTGATGTTGTTCTGAAAATTCTGTTCCTGGAACATTTTTATTTGTACTTCATTTTTACACCTGGTCAAACAGAGTTAGAGATAAACAGCTGTTTTGACCCCATTTGAAAACGTTGGTGGATGTCCTTTCAGACGATTGCTGCAAGGAATGATGGAAGAGAAAATACAGGAGCTTTTATCAGCAGTGAGACAGATGTCTCCATTATTTCTTTGCTTTTTGCTGATTCTGTTATTTTAATATTTTTCTTTTTTTTCCTCCCCTCTTCATCCCCCAGCAATACTTTTTTCCAGCCAAGACAGAGGCGTCTTTGTTACTGTTACCTTTAAAAGTGTTATGTGCATGTTGTTGGTAAAGTAACAACAATACTTGACTTCTGTAGCATGTTTTTCACTAGGGGAAGCTGAAGCATTTTCTAAGAATCAATTATTCTTCACAAAGCATTTCTGAAGCAGACGTTATTATCCCCAGTTTACAGAGGGATGAAATGGTAGATAGGTTAATTAACTTGCTTAAGGTCATCCAGTGAGTTAGTAATGGATCTGCAAAAAAACCCAAGATTCAACAATTCTCATTCCCAGTCCCTTGATCTAACCACTAAGAAATATTCCTTCTCTTAAGTCTTAAGTACTTCATTTAAATCTATCACTGATCATTTATTCTGACATATTGTTGAACTACAAATTAGTCAGTCTCAATGACAAACATGTAAATGTGTGGAGATCTACAGCATCCTCCATCACTTGCTTGTTCAGCTTTGTGCACCCCCTGCTATGCTGAACAGCTCATCTTCCATTAAAAATGGAGAACTGTCAATATGGTTTCAGGCATCAGTCTGAGGGCATCGTGTGAAAGAGGAATAGCATTTTCTCCCTTTCCCCAGGAGGCAGGAAGGCTGCCTCAACAGCCCGGCTGTTGGGGAAAGCAATAAGCTCAAGATGCCAACTGGCTTTGAAAAATAATTTCTATTTTGCTTTAATGCTGCATCTCCCTCCCAAATGTTTCCAGCGTGAGATAGCTGGAGCAGCAGTGTTTAATAGCTACATTTTTGTAGATTTTAGTCTGTGGCGTTAGTTTGATGAGTTGTTTTAAAGTCAAAATATCCTTCAAATGCCCACCCAAAGTCTGTAAGTCTCTTAATACTTGCACATTATCTCCAGAGGGTTTTGCACTGCAGTTGTCTCCATAGCTCAGCATGAATCGCTGCACAACAAAATACAGTTGAAGTCTGCCAATTAATCATGATCACACAAAGAATGAATAACAAATGATTTCTAAACACATCTGTAGCCAATGTCGTTTTACCAAATGCTCAGAGGGTCCTTCTACTTCGCTCAGTTGAAGATGATTTTATTCCCTCATGTCAACATTTATACCAAGAAAATGTTAGAGATCATCTTACAGCGTGATAGTTCTGAGAATAAGACTTAGGAGTGAAGTTGTGTCATACAGGAACAACTCAAGTGCCTCATTTCCAAGATCAACTGATACAAGTTCCGACTCTTTTTTTCTTGTAAATGTCAATAAACAAGCACCAAGGAGCAAACTGGCACCCTGATCTTTTTTTGTTTCTGGGTGTACCTTTGCCTTCTCAGGACAAACTCACAGTGGCTCAGGTGTCACATTTTGTCAAAATTTTGCCTTAAAGCTGTTTAATGTTCGGTTAAAACTAAAATACATGCACAAGAGGAATTAACCAGATAATTAATTCCAGATCATTGTTGATCAAATAAAATAACTCCAGACCAAATTACTGCCAACTCTTTGTGAAAGGGTCTTTCTTGTAGTTTATCAAGAGGTCTCTCTTTTTTCTTGCTGTTTTGCATTCATGTGCTTCATGAATGTCTCTCCATTCCGCTCATGTCTTTCCTTCACAACAGCTCCTGTGCAGAGAATGCCCATGTTGTCTTCTAGCATCATGTCAACTCACTGTCTTTTGACTTCTTTTTTAGGGTTTCACCTTTCTCACTCACCTGTCTGTCACTGATTTTCTTCTAAACAATTGCTAAAAAGTCCAAACACTTTGCTCTGTTTACAACAAAAAGCTCAGGAGGATCCAGCAACACGTCCATACAATTCAGCTCATCACAAAACCATTCTCGTTGTCAGCTTCTGCTGTTTCCTTCCATTCCCTGGAAGAAGAAGGGAGAGCAGTTCAGCTGTTGACCTGAATGTTAAGCACTAGCAAAGGAAACCAGGAGTGCAGCCAGCAGTGTACACATCTCTGATGGTAACTGCTCCCAGGGATCCATGTTACAGCACTGCCAGGCAGCCAGACTGGCCTGTCTAACCTGCTCTTGCCGTGAGCATCATCTCAGGGAGAGTGACTTGGACAGTGTCCTCCACAGTGAACCCCATCACCCAGTGAGCTTGAACTCCCTGGCAGAATATAGGGAGACAGGGTTCCAGAAAAGGTGAGAAAGACCATCTTGGCTACATGGATTGCAAAATAGACCATGCTCTGCCTCTGCAAATTTGCAGATGTGTTGAGTTGTCACTTTGTTGACTACTGTGACCTTTATATTCCATCCTGAGTGTCTGTACACTGCCTTACTGGCACGCTAACCCTGGCTGGGTGCTCTGCAAGCAATTCTGCTCATAACCACAGCAACAACAGTGATATAGTAACATAAATAGGCTCTTGTGAGTGCACATTTTTACTTTGATTTAATAATAGCAATGTCTGACAGCAGAAACAACTGTAAAGTTTCTCAGAGTAAAAACTGCAGAAGAAATTAACTGATGGAGACCTGCTCATGTGTGTGCTTCCATCACTCCTAAAGAGCCATGCTGGAGCCTGAAAGTATAGGCAGCAACACTGGGTCTCTGAAGAGAAAATCTCTGTATTGTGACTTAGAGATCTTTTACAACCTAAATGATTCCGTGATTCTGTGACTCTTTCCTACTGATCCTGACCTGTGATGTGTAACTATGAGGGAGAAAGTCAGTTTGCCTACTGTCCTGATCAGGAACAGCCGAAATTCTCACACCAGCCTAATCCAAACTCAGCACAGTAACTTAGACAATCAGACCCCAGGGTGATAAAGCTGCAAAAAAAAAGATAACAAAACAAACCCACCAAAAAACTGAAATGGAACCAGAATCCTACTTTGAGAGAAAGAGGAAGATGCTCTCCAGTGGCCTGTATGCCAGTTTCTCAGAGTTTGGGTAACATGCAAGAAGGACTGGATATTTTCATTGATGATGGGGAAACTAGATCAAACTGATGTAATTACTGGAAAAGGCAAAATGGAATCTTATAATATTTTGCCCCAATCCTGTTGAACAGATAAAGAAATTTGAAGATTGAGAAGGTAACAGTACATATGAAACCACCATCACTATTTTAGAGATGCAGGCAGTAATATCCTATAACTTGTTCAAATTAATGCTATTGAGGAAGGGTGGAATGGAGCAGAGAGGGCTGCAGAGAATCAGGCAGCTTATCCCTCCAATGTACAAAAAGTGTGTGGAACTGTGTGAGGAAAATTCCCCAAACAGCCAGCAGCCACGTCTCATCAGATTTTCTAAAACTTATTTTCTGTGACAGAAGTTATTCCAGTCTATATGGAAGAAATATTTTTGAACTCAAAATGTTTAAACTACTTAATCATGGAACAAAAAAGTGGTGGTTGCTTAGGAGTCAGCTATCATAATTTGATTATAACAAGGACAGTTGGTATAACAAGGAAAAAGGACAGTCCCAGTCAGGGACTGACTCACACACAGAGATGCTTCAGAAAGATTATCCCCGTCAAGATGGGAGAAATGATGAGAAAATTATGATTCAAAAATAGATATAGAAATGTAAATGAGAGTACATATGATCTTACTCTGTAAAGTCATGATTGCTTAATTAAGAAAATGGCCAAATTTGGCTGAAGGACAATTTTGTCTCAGCAGTAGGGTGAAAGAAACACTCAGAAGCTAAAAGCATAGTATAGAACAACATGGAAAGGCAAAAATACTGGGGAAAAAATGTTCTGTTCATACAAAAAATGAAGACTACAGAAATGTGATGACAGACAGTAAAATGGAGAGTGCAACAGTGCCAAGGTGTATGTCTAGAGATGGTAAAACAGCACAGAAGTGACAGAAATGTTAAAAATTCATATTCCCTTCTTAGAAAGAGGCACTTTTCTTATCTAGTAGGAAAAAAAAAAAAGGAAAGAAGGACTTTTCAGTCTATTAGTAATGAAAAGGGAAAGCAACTTCTACTAGAGCACTTAACACTTTAACATTAGGATATCTGGAGAATTTTTGTATGATAGTCTTTGAGTAACTGGCTAAAGAAATTCCATAAATGTTAATTATTAATAATCACAGAAAGGCTTGGGTTGGAAGGGACCTTAAAGACCACCTAGTTCCAACCCCTCCCTCCCATGGGCAGGTAAACCTTCCACTAGATCAGGAATATAAAGGAAATTGCAGAGGATCATGCCAATATTCAAAAAGGACAAGAAAGGCGACCGAGGTGCCCAGGCCATGAGGCCGCTCTGCTCGTGACAAGCATGGAAAAGGTGACAGAAAATTAATCAAGGAAGGACGACGGAATAACAATGTCTTCAACGCTGAGCAGAATCTGCTCTTCCAGAAAACAGGCCCAGCCAGACAAACCCAGTTTCCTCATTCAGTGGCATTACACGTTTGGCGTATAAATGCAATCACATAATTGTCATTTACTCAGATGTTTGCACAGGGTCTGATTTGCTGCCTCCTGGCACTGATTAAAAATTAGCATAAATCAGGCACTGGGGGAGCTCACGTGAAGCAGGACTGGCGGTGGCCAAAGGGGAGGTGGGGGGAAGCGTTAGCAGGGTCAGGTGCCCAGCCCCATGTCTCAGGGGCTCCCCTGGGCACACACCCTGCTCCACTCCAGGTTTGGGGGCACAAGGGTTAGTGACCAGAGACCAAGATGACACTTGTGCAGAAAGACCAAGATTGTGCAGGTGGATTTGCCAAAGCAGATATATTTAAGCAGCTGAATATCCATCCTTGAAAAAAACCGGGCAGAGGGAAACAAAAGTTATGAGGCTAAGGACTGGTGAGGAGCACAGGAGACAGGCACCCTAACTCTGGAGTAGAGAAACAATTTCTCTATGTGGTTTGGAGACACAATGAATGACAAAGAAACATTTGTGGCTCCCAAGCTCTTCCTTTCATCACCTTTCAGTAAAATTAGACCTTGACAACAGTTGTCCCAGTTCGCAGCCTGGTCAGGGCTGTGAGTGGACACCTGGCTTTCAGCATTCTGTGTAAACTCATACCTTCTCCTAAGACTAAAACCAACTTGTTTTTGTTATATTAACCCAGACAGACATTCTCACAGAGCAAGACTACTGACTGTGTGGACATCTCACACCAACCTTCACTGGCAAAAGGAAAGAACAAGGTTGTATGTATGCAGATTTGCCATCAGCGTCAAATGAGAACATCTGCTAACTTCACTATTAGATTTAAGCATGTAACTCCAAAGCTGCTTTTAACAGGAAAAAGAGAAAAAAGGAAGACACAATAGAAACGTTCCTGACACTATTTGCAATGCCCGTTAACACATAAGAGGGCGTAACCCTCTTATAGGGTGATAGTTTGGGTTGTCCTGTGCGGAGCCAGGAGCTGGACTCGACGATCCTTACGGGTCTCTTCCAACTCAAGGTACTCTATGACGACGGGGCTCGGCACCTGACAACCCGTCACTCAGTCACTCATCGCCGGGAAGGAGGAGGCGGGTCCGGGCGGGCGGGCGGCACCGGGGCGGGGACGATCCCGCCTCTCCCCTCACGTCACCCGCCCGCGCCTTTCTCCGCTATCCCCGCCCGCCCCTTCGGCATCATCGCTCCGCGCCGGCCGCGGGTGCGCCCGGGCACAGCCGGGTGAGCGGGGCCGGGGCCCGGAAAGGGGGAGAAGGGCCCCGGGATGTGCGGGGCTGTGTCCCCGGGAGCTGCGCTGCCGGAGGGCAGCGGGGCCGGCTCGGGCTGGAGGACGCGCCGCGCCTGCCTGCGGTGACCTCCCTGCCCCGGGGCGGCCTTGTGTTCCCAGCGTGCTCGTGGTTAAAATCTGGAGTAGCTCTGGAAACAGAGAGTTTTCTGTATTCCGAGGGAGGAGGAAGCTGTGTGAGGCAAGCTGGTGGATTGGGAATTAAAAACCAACAGCCTAGGGCGGGAAAGCTTGTTTTGGGTGGGATTGAGGAGCGGGGAGGAGGTGGAGCGGCAGCGCTGGAGGCTGGTTTTGGGGTTGGTTTAGGTGTGTTAGTTACCAGTTGGCGATCCTGAAAATGTCCTCGCTGGAAGTGTCAATAAAAAACTGTGCTGTCACTCTCACAGAATCGCCCTAAAAAAGGCTTTGGATGGCTCTGGCTCTTGGGAGTCTGTAACCTTTGCCTTTCTTCTCTCACAAACATTGTTAGTCTGGTGAGGATTAATGGAGGTCGCCAGGGTTGGCTTGGGCTGTTTAGATTCCTTTAGCTATTCTGAAGTGAAAGGCAGGTTCATCAGACCACAGGTTTGCACCGTTTAGGAGCTAAAGGTCCTTTCATTTTGGGCTGCAGTAAGAAGAGATTAAGCAAGCTTTGTTGTTTGACTTAAGTTTAGTGATACTTTCAGAGTGATATGATGAAGATTTTGGGGGGAAATTTGTTGCTTTATCTCTGAATGTAGGAATTAGGGCTGGCTGTCCTGAAATTGATGGTTTAGCAAGACTAACTGATCATTGCCCCATGTAATTGATGCTCAGGTGAAAGTGCTGCCCTGCAATCGTTGAAGAGCTTCTGCCTTCTCACACGAGGCCTGCTGCCTTAGCCTGTGGTCTCTGACAAAAAGCCTTCCTTTTTGTTAATTTTTCCATTTCTCTCTCAGACTTGGGTTACTTGTAATTACATGCTTTATTTTTTTTCCTGCTTCCTTTTATAGAGCTCTACTAACAGGAGTAAATCAAAGCAGACAGTTGTACACCAGGTCCTGCAGTGGGCAAGTGCATGTGAGGTTGCGAATACTTCAAATTTGTGTTATTAAACAACAGGCTCCATGTAATCATACTGAAATGGGCTTAGCACTGTCCTGCTTATTACTCTTATCCATGCTCTTTAATTTTTTATGCTCATCTGGAATCAACTGTGCAATACTTCTTAAAACAGGAATTTTAAAGTTTAACCTCAGTGTAGTGCAGTTGAACAAACCTCACTTTATTTCTGTGGAGACTTATGTCATCACTTATTCAAAAAGGCACAGTACAGGCCACATATAACTTAAAATACAGGATTATGGGATTCTCATTCTTGTCTATTACAACCCATTTTGCAAAGAAAGAATGAAGATGTAAAGAAGTGGAAAAGTGGGGAAGATTAGAAAAGCTGAGAGAAAACCCTTCTTCATGCTCCTTTAAGAGAGTTGATGTTGTCTTTGGTGGCCTGATAACAATGGTTTTGTCTTCAGGGCATTTTTGTTGCAGGGGTCTTTAGGTGGGACATCGCTAAAAGAGAATGGGAAGCTGCTGATGGATTTTCTTGGAAAAAAGAATCTAGCATGGGGAAATTTATTTCCTCCCAAAAAGAATGGCTATTGTGAGAGATTGAAAGGAGAATGAAGAAAAAGGTGATGTAGATGATTAAGGGAAGAGAATTGAGATGGGAAAGATCTGTGTGATTCATATAGAGAAATATAATTTATTTATTTTTACAGTTGGTTGACCATTCCTGTTAGAATACAACGTTTTAAGTTGGGTGAGAAATTTTCATGAGCAAAACTTCCAGGTTGCTTCCTCAATATGTTCTTACCTTGTGCTTGTGTAGAAGTCAGCAGTATTGCAGCAGGTGCTGTTTTTGGCAGAGCTCACTCTGTAGTTGTTCCTGTGATGGGAGTTTACAGGTAGTCTTGAGCAAGCCAAGTGGCATCTGCTAATAAATTAGCCATGTGGTTCAGTGAAGGTACTTTTATAGCCAGTATTGCTGAATATAGTGTCCCAGTTAGGCTGGCAATTGCACCTGAATTGGCGTTGATGTTCTTTGTGTGCAAAGCTGTGTACTAAGGGTTAGACTGATTTCATGCAAGGAATGTGAGACTTCAAACTGTGATCAGTGCACGATGCGTTGTTTCGTTTGCCTTAATTCTGAGGTAGCCTGTGATGCTGAACTGTCTTAGAGTTGTGGCTGTCTTTGTGTTTCCTTTTGCAGGAAGGTCTGTCTGTCTGTCTGTCTATGTGTGCCCACTCTTCCTTGAGACATGTCCAGTGTTTCCAGTTACGCCCTCCGAATGGCCCGGCTGAGCGCTCAGATATTCGGAGATGTTGTCAGGCCGACTGACTCCAAATCTATGAAGGTGGTGAAGTTGTTCAGTGAGCAGCCCTTGGCCAAGCGGAAGGAGGTGCACAGCTGGTACCCTCCTCACAACACCTACTACGCCCTCATGAAGAAACTCCGGTACTTTGGTCTCTACAGGTACTGTCTGGGCTTATAGGGTTGGGAGCAGCACTGGAGATGGGAAAGGGGTGGGTGTGAGTCCACTTACAGTTTGTTTTCCTCAGGGGAAAGAGAAAAAAGTTTTAGTTCTCAATGTGGTGCCTATGGAAATGCACACTTGACTGTTGCACCGAGGGCAAGGAGTGTAAAATAAGTGACCGTTGTCTAATTTTTGCCATAATTGGAAGCTTTTGTGCAAAAGACTTTAGGTATAGTTTTGGGCAAGCACTTACATAAGAAATAGTTTCTGCTTTGGCTTTGTGGGGAAGGGAGGAGAGCTTTCTCATAGACAGGAGATGGGGCTGTAGTTCTGAATATGGCAAATGAACATGCTACAAAGAGGTGATGGTAACACCAAATTTCACTGAGTCACTCTTATGATACATTCCTCAATCATTCAACAGCCAACAAGTGAAATGTAAAAGAGAAGAGAAGTCTATGTTAGGCCAGAGGACCTTTTTGTATTTTAAAATAAATAAGGTTAAATTAAATTCAAATGTCATTTAAATAGCCTTGTTAATTCCAGCTTCATCCAAACCAGTTGTCTAACTTCCACATGAATTTCCACAGTCTCTAGCAGAAAAAATTTGCACTACTAAAGAACATCAGCAGGAGACAAATGCCTTCCTTTGACTTCAAACAGGTTGCACTAAAGAAATCCTTTAAAAAAGGGAGGCTGCCAACCCTATGAGGTCAAACTAGATTAATTTCTATTGCTAGTATCACAATACTGGACATCAAGGATTGTGTCCAGGATGCTCTCAGTTTAGGTGGGTATGCAAACATTTTCTAGAGTAGATGTTTGCTTACACAGAAAGGCCCAATGACGTGTCCATGTTCCTTACTCCACCCCTATTAATCTCAGGTTCCCTCTCTAGCTGCTCTGTACACAGAGAGCTTGCAGAGGGTCAAGGTTGCAGCTCAGAAATATGTAATGAAGAGTCACAGACTAACAGGACCCAATAATAAATCACAAGCTTTTTCTTACTGTTTAGAGAAGTTGTGTAGAAAAATAGCAGTGCAGCAATCTTAGGCCACATAGGATTGCAGTTATGACTTTTGAAAATTGCTTTGCACTGAAAAATACAGGGACAGAGATTAATAGACTTTATTAGATCGTTACTGAGGATTAATTATCTCTGCCAGTCCCTTCATCCTCCTTCCTGCTTTATTCTCCTGTTAAGGTTCTACCAGTACTCATGCTTTCTTCATAACTCATTCTTGAAGTCTCCTGAGAGCAGTGTCATGGGCTGTAATTACTGCTCAGCATGCCCCTGTTTCCTTAGAAGCTAATGACCTGAACTTAGTATCTAGCACAGGAACACAATGTGCTGTTGCTAGACTGCAGGGCCGGATGAGAAGGGGGGAATCTCATTCTTGTCTCTTGCTGATTTTTTACATTTTACTGCTCATTTAAGCACAGTGGATCAATAAATGCAATTGAAATAATAGAAATACGCACACACCAGTTTTTGCTGAAAAGGGCAACCTTGTCAGTTTTGAAAGTACCAGAGGAAATCTCTCATGTTATTATTCAGTGATGCTGTAGCAGGAACAAGGAATGCATTGCAGTGAGTTGCAATAGGGACTTCCATGGTTAAAAACAAAAGTTTTGATTCCCCCCCATTATCACATACTTCAAAGAACCTTTCACATCTCACTATTCCAAGAAACAGAGTAAACTTTACTTTCCTCCTCATCTAGGGATGAGCATCAAGACTTTAAGGAGGAGATGAGGCGATTGAAAAAGCTCCGTGGGAAGGAAAAACCAAAGAAGGGGGAAGGAAAGAGAGCTCTCAAGAAGAAATAGTTCTATTTGAACAATATAATTAACTACTCTGGAAATGCTGGAGAACAGCTGGAGGGTTTGGCATGTGAGCTGTGTGTGGGGCACAAGAAACACAATGTGAAATAGTGGACTCCACCCTGGAAATGCAATTGGGTCTTTGAAGTCTTATTGGGTTTGAATTTCTGTGCTTTAAATATATTGTATATTGTAGCACATTATTTTGTCAGAGCCCTCTCCTAGCCAAGTAATAAAAACAGTAATAAAAAAAAAGTGCTCAGTGTTTTTCTTGACACCACCTGTAGCTGTTTCAGTTTTTCTTGATCTGGAAATCTGTTTGCTTTTCATTGTGTGTTTTACTTTCTTGTATTAGTGTCAACACTGGCCACAAAAAAAAAAATATTCTTGCTTCTACTGCTCCTTGCCAAACTTGCCTGTTTTAATGAGTTTTACTTCAGGTAGCTTTAGCTATTTTATTTTTTTTAAAGTTGCTGTTATAATTTGTTATTCTGCATTTTTCACTGTGCAATATTTCCCACTCCGTTGCCTGCCCACAGCATTTACATCGTACCCTGAATGATTAGATACTGCAACACAAGAGGCTGAAATATTAATTAATAATTAAATAACTAAATCCATAAGCAATGAAATTATTACATGCAATAATGAAATTTAAAACCATTTTATTACAGGAAACTTACTTTGATTGCCTGGAAGACACACATGAAATACTACCTAAGATGATGAACGCTTTCATTAGCATTCACTGTGGGGTTTTATCTCTAGGCTTCTTTGGTGTTGCTAATATTAATGATTGCATGCATCTACTATCCTTACCTGTCAGTCTCTGTCAGGGAATAGCAAGTACATGATGCAGCTGTGCTGCTCTGCCTGGCCACGTGTGCATCTTGCCTCTGTGTGCCCTGAAAGAGCATCTTTTAATTTCCAGACCACGTCAGTGTAGGGGAACATACTAGAGGCGCAGGCTCAAGCTCTGGAGCTTTAGGTTAGATATCGGGAGGAAGTTCTTTACAGAGAGGGTAATCAGGCACTGGAGTGGGCTGCCCAGGGAGGTGGTGGATTCTCTGTCCCTGGAGGTGTTCAAGAAGAGACTGGATGTGGCACTTAGTGCCATAGTCTAGTAACCATGGTGGTAGTGGATCAAGGGTTGGACTTGATCTCAGAGGCCCTTTCCAACCCACCTGATTCTATGTGGAGTGACTGAAGCAGAAAGTTTGAGCACAGTCAGCTTGGGATATGCTTGGGTTTGTGTTCCCTCTGAAGTAGGGAGCAGTACTAAACCTACTGACATTTCTAAACCAACTTGTTTAGTTTGTTTAGGTGTTCAAATTTAAGTGTATTCGAAGGGATCTGTCTGAGCACTGAAATTGGTGGATCTACATTAATTTGTAACAGCTCAAAAACTCAACCTCACCAAGGTTATTAATTGAAGTGCTGATTGTGTTAAAGGTGTTTCTGGTGAGCTGTGCTGTTCTTGTTCCATGTCCTTACTGAGTGTTACCTGCTTTTCTAAGCCCTAAGACAAGGTGATTGTAGGAAATCTGCAGTGTTATGGAAGAAGCACCTGAGTTCTTACCAGTCAACAAAATTATATGGAAGTTAATACAAAATAAGTATCTGCTCTGTACTGTAGTGGTTTCTCTCTTATTCTAATTTAAAATCCTTTTAGGAACTTGGCACTTTTGCTCAACTCTAATGTGGCATTTCAGTATTATGTGTTGTCTGTGGGTTGTGACCTGTCTGGCAGTGAAGTATCCAGAGCCTGTGCTGGGCCCTGTGAGAAGTTCTTGATTCCTGGGTCATGTGCATGCAGCTGAGGAGAAGCTGCCTGGTTCCCTTGAATTTCCCTTCAGAAAGAAGAGCAGAATGGAGTCACTCTACTAGAATTATCCAAGTAGAAAGGTTGCAGCTGCTTCCTGACACTTTCTGGCTATAGGTGTGAGGGGTGAAGTTGCTTAGTTGCCTGTTTTGGTGGAGAGAAAGACCAGTTCTGAACCTCTTCAACAGAGCTACTGCAGCAGCTCTGCACAGCTCTTGATGTCCTCTAAAATTAACTCCCAGATCAATAAAAATGTTTTTCCTGCTATTTAACTGTGATGAAAAATCTACAGCATCTCCTCTGTTCCTGTGAAACACTTGAAGCTCTCGTGGTATGAACATGCAAGAGACCAAAAGCTGTGCATGCATCAAAAAAGGGAATTATGGTTCTACTCTGGTAAAGGAAGTGTACATGGTCTTAAACTTTGTATATGGAGGGAGACCTGGTTATGAGTTTACATAAACCATATATAAAATACTTACACAGTGTGATTGGCCATGGCTGTGCTTTGGAATCCGCATTTATCCTACTAAAGGACTGAGCATCTTGTGGGACCAGCTGTTGCTACTGGTATTATGTACCTTAGTGTGTCATCTTGCTGGACACAGACATGGACTCAGCAGTGTAGTATTAGATAATTAGGCTTGGGAGGTGGATCTGTTCTTCCTTGTTTACTCCAAACCAGCAGCTATTTACGGATATTATGAACAGGAAAGTGAACGGCTTGCTTGGCCACTCAGCTGTAATAATCCCACTTTCTCTGCAACCTGCCAGAACAAACCTGCTCTAGAGTCAAAGTATTGCTCTGGGAACATACTTTGGGAAGTTATTTACCATGGCATATCCAAAAAGGGAGAGAAAGTGCCTGGGAAATAAGCAGATGTGAAACAAATGGACTGGATTGTTGATTTTCATCTTTCCTCTGCAGCTTTACAGAAGCGAAGTGGATGGAGTAAAAAAATCCACAACCTTTCTGAAAGAGCAGTATAAGTACAAGGGAGGTTCCCCTGCCTAATTTTTCATCTCTTTTTTTCTCTAGTACTCATCTGCTAGAACTTGGTCTTCTCAAAAATGGCTGTTTTCCGTCGCCTGAGACTTCACCATAAAATAACAATGACTCAGCCGTTATTGGAGTATGTCCTAGAATTAGGATAATCCATTGCTTGCTGGGAGCATTAGCATAGCTATTTTGTTCCAGAAAATACAGCCTTCTCCTCTCCATAGCTGGGATAGAAATAGGCACTTTCCTACCTCCTTTCTAACCTGTGCTCTGTCATTTGGGAATAGACATTTCCTGATGAAGACTGCTTTTTGTGCATCAAAATCAGGGTCTAAACAAATTAGGAATCACTCCTGACACATCACACCAGTGATTAACCAAATATTAAGACAGTAAATGTATTTAGGAGAGAAAGTAGAGTTCCAGCCAGGTTCTGAAGGGTAAGGAACTCTTACACTTTGTACAGCTATTGGTATAGTGGCATATCCATGTTACGTACAAATAACCAAGTTCAATTAGATGTTTATTTTTGGCTTTCCCCTTACAACGATTCTTTTCACCATTGAAACTGCTATGTCTTGTTTCAAAATTCACTCTTTTCCCGAGGGTATGAGCTGACTATCTTCAGCAGATGTTTAGGTGGGTGTTCTAATTCTTGATTGGAATAAACCTAGTTAGCTGACCTCCAAAGTACTGAGAGTAAAAACCCCAGCCTCCTCCCAGTCCTGAGCACCTTTATTAAGTGCCACTGCTTCCTTATTTTGCAGTGCTTTAACTATGTCTGTCTTTAATTAGGCTCTGGTATGATATATTCATAGCTGCTGAGCGCCGCCGTGATGATCACAAGCTGTTTTGTAAACAGGCTGACCCAGTTGCTGTATATATCCTATAGGGAATGCAGCTATTGCCAGAACCTCTTCCTATTGAAAGTCCTGCAGACAGGCAGAAGTTCACTTGCCTGTGGCCACACTTCATAACGGTGAAGGTGAAAAACCCGCAGTCTTGCTTTCTGCCAAAGATACCAGTGTATTGAAATATATGTGCTCTGCTCAGAGAAGTGATAACTGGAAAATAGTTTCCCCTAATGTGGAAAGAGTTTCTTCTACTTATTAAAACAACATGCTGAGTTTACATAGGTCAGTGAGACGCACCTGAGTTACCCTATGATTTTAGGCAAATGCTTTTTCTTACTTGCCTTTGTTGCCCCAAGAGTAAAATTAGAATAATGATCACTTAGTGAACAGCGTCATGAATTTAAGCTGCTTCCAGGGTGGGAATTTACCCCAGGAGAACCTTGTGCAAAGAGCAGCTCAGTCAGGCTGTGGTAGCACTTGTAGCTCTGTGTATTTCAGAGCTTTAGTTCAGAGAGATGTTTGTATGCAACAGTTGATGGAATTTTTAATACATAAGCTGTGGTGCATTACTGGTTTTGCTGTTCTGCTCTACATGTTAGAGGCTTCAAATGCTGAAAAAAATTATGATTTGGTCACATAGTAAAAATTAAAAAAGAAAGTGACAGATTTTTTTAAACTGTAAATATTTTTGAAATTTTAAAGTATCTGTACGTGTTCCTCTACCACTTTGAGTTTGAAGTCCATTTTAGGGTAATTTTAAAAAACAGCAATCAACAAAGGCTCTGTTTTGGAAAAGCTTCACAAATCTGAAACACAGGTTTGATGAGGGAATGACCGTGTTGTATGTTTTTTTTCTTTTCTTTTGAAGCAGAAAGGATAACATGCAAAGCAAACAAATATTATGGGGATCTTAGATTGATCCTCTTAAACTCAATTCTCCTCTGTAAATGATTGTGGCACTTTTTGTACAATCCCTTAGGAGTAGATCCTGGAAACAAAATCCTTCAGGGGGTTCTCTGGTCATTATCCTGATATTGAGAAGTGTGAGAGCAGAAACTCTTCTTGATTAACCTCTTCTAGGTGCAGCATCATTTTTCTGAACTGTCCAAACCACAATGGAAAACTCAAATGTTCTAATAATAATTTTTTAAAAAAAGATTTATGAGGTATGTAAGAGTAAGCAAAAATGAAAACAATACCCTTTTCATAAATCCTAGAGGTAAAACTTAAATTATATGTGGGCCTTCCATTTAAGATGGATTTTTTTGTGCCTGCACAGCCAGGGGAGCAAAAAAATAAAAAGCATTTTTGCCTTTTCATTTCTTTCTCCTTCTTTCTTTTCCTTGTCCTTTTTCTCAAGTGTCATAATAATAATGTCTTGAGTACAGAGAGGAAGGAACAGACAGGAAAATATATGAAAGGATTTGCTTGTGAAGTCTCAGTCACAGCAGAGCCCAGCCATAATGTGTTCAAATGGGGAGGTGCATGACTGTAGACAGATCTTAGAGGGACATCACCACCACACTGGCTGAGAAATTATTTCGGGTTGCCTAAGGGGATAAGTATAAAATCAACAGGATAACAATCATGACATCACAGTGTCTTTTTATGTATTGTGTTGAATTGTTCTGGGTGGAATACTGGGGGAAATTCCACAAAGTCAAATATGTCTAAAAAAATTAGAAGATTCCCAAGAAGTGAGTTTGGCTTACATTGTCTGAGTCAGGCAGAGTTAGGCTGAGCCAAATGTTATAAAAAGTAGCGCTGGGACCATTTCCCTCCTTGAAGAGGAGGAGGCAGACTGGATGACCTAATACATTTTCTCGTATCATAGCTTGGTCTGTGAAAACAAATCTCACCAAGAGCTAAAAAAGGATTTTTATATCCATTAGGTTTTTCTTGCTTGAAACTACTTCACTTCATCCCAGGGCTCCTAAAGCTGTTTGTGAATATTTCATAGAGTTCAGAGGGTCTCTCCCACTTCAGTTGTTGTTTCTGTGGGTCTGATATTTGCCTCGTGGGCTGCTTCAGTAAACAGGCTTTTAATGGTGTTAGGAGCAGAAACCACCTGAGATCCAGAAAGTCTAAAAGCCATCCTACTGCCACACACAGTGGCGTGTTGCTGCAAATATGTAATTGTAAATGCATCACATTCCTCAGTTTCCACTACAGTCTTGCCTGAATAAAAGTGAATGGCATCACTTGACCCCCATCTTTCAAAAGCAGATGTCGGAAATGTGATTCCAGATTCACACATCTCCAGAAGTGGTCTATAAGCTGTGTGAATACTGAATATTTCCAACTGGTATCAATGGGATTTACCTGTGCATAACAGGTAGTTAAATCCTATGCCAGCATACAGAGCTATAGTCCCCTTTAGCCTTTGACAGTGGTCTCTTCAGGACAGGGCTGATGAAATGTCATCTCTCCAGAGGCTCTGTCATGTCTGTGCATGCAACAGCTGCTTCCCCAGTGACATTCAGTGTTGATAAGAACAACGTAAGTCTCTCTGGGTACCATGCATTAGTTTCTGCAGAGAGCTTCAGGTGGCTTAAGGAGTGCATCATCCTCTGAGAGAGTGGAACAGTACAGCTGGGGTGGGCTGTGCTGGCCCCTGGGTGATGCTGCTTTATTTACAACCAGCAACCACTATGGACAGGTTTTTCTTTTTCCAATTCCTGTACTTGCCTGCAAAGGAGCCTGTGTGTGACAGGCAGCACCACGCTGCTGCTCAGAATATTTCTGGAGAAGCAACAGGCAAGGACAGATGATCTGAGAGGTGTGAGGGTATTGCATTCAGTAGTGAACTAGCTAGTTAACAGAAAATTTTATTGTATTTTTTTTAGTTATTTCTAAGATGTCTGAATTTGTGATTTTTTTTTTTTAAATTTAAATAAATGAGGTACGACAGGTTTCAGCTGATGTTACTTAGTATTGTGTTTAGTTTGTAGGCATAGGAGCATTTAAGTGGAGGCTCCCACCTCAAGTGGTCTCAGCTGGCTTGTCCCAGCTGGCACATTTATATTGGAGAGAAACCCCTGAGTGAGGCAGTGCAGATGCCACCCAGACAGACAACATTTCTGGCTGTGAGTGGATGGGAGGCAACTAGAGCACAGGCTGCGTGTGAGGCAGCACGTGGGGTTGTTTGGCTGTTTGTCCTGGGTCTGTTGGGTGCAACTGATGTGCAGGTAAGTGTTGCTCACAAGCTCTGAACTTCACAAACGCTTTTTGGATGAACAGCATAAACCAGAGAGTAAAAGTTAGGCTACAGAATCAGAGTTGTTACTGACAACTGGAAAGTAACACTGCAGCCTCTTTATTTTTCTGCTTTTGTACTTATTCATTCTGCTTATATGTTGTGATGTTTGCCAAAATATTGCTCTATTGCAATATTTTGCACTGATACAGCCAACAGTGTGATATGTCTCTGTATTTTCAGGCTCTAGATGTTTGATAGTATCCTCAAGTTTAATAATAAACATTATTGCCCTCTGAGGACAGATAGTAGGGTACTGACTAGGCATGCAAACCACTTAAAAATAATATAAAATGAAGATCTGAGCTGGAGTCATGTAGAATTCCCCCAGAGGGGGGTAACAGAAATTGTGTTCATTTACCAAAACAGATGTGTCTTCTGGAGAGAGAGGTCTCATTATATCAAAAAAGAATACCCAAATCCAAGGGCCTTCAGCATAACTGCAAGCTGCAAGCAATCCACAGCATCAGAAACACTGGGAGGCCATTGACCACTGCAGCAGAAATCTTGCCTTTGGCCAAGTGCATACTCACAGGAATTATGAGTAACAGGGCTGGGAGACTGTCCTAATTCCTACCTGCTTGGCAGGCAGCTTGCCTTTATGGGAGAGACTAAATGTCTGTGAGGCTTGTGTTGTCTCGGTGGTAGTGAGGGTTAAAAGACAAAGATGGATTATGAGCTGGGATACTGACTCTGTCATTAAAAGGCACTTATGTTTAAATACATATGATGTGCCTATGTATATTACAATACAAGAATTCATTTAAAAAGGTTACCTACACTATTTGACCTATCATTGAAGAACAATAACTCTTAAAAATCCATCAATGTGGGGTATTGCCCTGAAAAACCATGATAGGTCACCATGTTCTCTCTCTTCCACATCAAAGCTGCAGTTTCTGTACTTGATTCCTATTATTGATTTAGCTTTTTTTGACTCTTAAAGTTTCCTTACTCCAGGGCAATACCAACTGTAATGGACTTTTTCTGCTCAGAGAAGAGGCTAGAAACTGCAAGGTGCAGTTACTATCTACACTTTTATTAGATCAGAGATGTAGATAGTCACCAACACATCTGTAAAGTGCTGGAGAATCAAATTACAGCAGGTATTCAGGCCAGGGGACGCTCAACTACCCTGGATATTATGAAGGAAAATCTCAAGACTGAAACATAATTGAACAGTCATTTTCTGAACAGCAAAATGATTGAGGTGGTATCCTTTCCTGCCCTTTCTTGGAACACACTCAATCACATTAGTGGGGGTTTTTTATGCTTGAATGGAATGGGTTTGAGTTATAAAATGTGATTATTCACACTGGAATAATAATGTGAGGAATCTAAAACTATTTAGTCCTTAAAGCTGATCAGCTTATCACTATCCAACACAAAGGACTCAGAAATCAGATATCTGAACAAGCTGAATGTGTTAAAGCAATGACCAGGGATGCTTCAGAACAGGAGGATCTTTACTAATCCTCTCCAACATGAGATTTGGTCCTGGTTTAAGTTAAGTATGTCAGGCAGGAAAACCAGTGTTTCTTAATCCTTTGTTTCCCTATTTTCATCTGCTTCTCGTTTCCTAGGAGAGTTGCATCTTCTTCTCCAGTACTGCATTCTCCCTCCATCTAATCTTTTACCCCATTCCTGCCCCTCCTTTTCCACTGACTACTACTTCTCTTAATAGTGGTTTTGGGGCTCATGCTTTCTCCTGATGGCCCCTTATATGCCACATCTGTTGGTATTTACGCTGCTGTCCCATGAAACGTTGGCTTTCTCAGCTTCCCATGGGAATATGGGAGCGAAGGCAGGAAGGAGCAGAGGGAGGGGCAGTGCACTGTGGCACAGCACACACTCTGCTGGACCCCCAAGTCACTACTCAGGTGGAGTAGGAAGGAAACAGGTCAGCACTGTGGTCTTGTGACACCAAACAACGTGCACAGTATGGAAGCAACTGGCACAGCACACACTCTGCACATCCCAGTGCTATCACCTTTCCTGCTCCCTGCCTCCAAAGGAAAATGTCTTGGTTTATACTTTCTGAAGGTTTGGGCTATGGTTTAGGGAGAGAACAACAACAGTTTTATAAATAATGACCCTAAAATAAATTACACTTGAATCAAATGAAAGCTATGTAAATATTTCAAATATTACTACAAGAAAATCTAGAACAGGTTATTATTTATATGTAAAAGAAATCTTGTTAGATCAACATTGCTTTTAATGGTAGAATGAAAATTGAATTAAGAAGTTGGAAGATTCACATTTTCTCTTTTCCTTACCTTCCTTCTATTAGTAGTCCCTACCCAACCTCATCACTTCTGTTCATGTATTGAACTCAAAGGCAAGGAGCTATGAAGTCTCCATCAGCTGAAAAAAATACAGATGAGACTGTTCAGCTGCAAGTTAAAATCATCCCAATATTACCTAATTTCTCATGGTAGTTACGAATTTTTCAGGTTTAGTGAGTCACAGATTGGTAAATGTCCTGAACTAGTTCTCAGGAAGTTGCAAAGGAAACAATACATATGATCTGCACAGGAACAGTTTAAAGGGGGAAAAGAAAATAGCAGCCTTGTTTTCTCTATTACCTCACATTCCATCAATTAGGTAGCAATTCCTAGAAATACAAAAATATGTATAGTATATATTAAACTGAGTAAGATATAGGTGCTAAAGGGGGGGGGGGAAATATGGGTTATTTCCTCAAAAAATATCTTCAGCATTCTTTTCCTGGAGAGCAAAGTAATTTTCTTAAGTGTGTATTATTCTGACTAGTAATCAGAAAATGACTGAACTCTGGACAAAAGCCTAATATTTGTTCTGCTTCATATTTTCTAAGATAACAGGGAACATGACTGATGTCATGAGAAGCTGTGTTGTTGCAAATCATGCAGACCTGTATTTCCTCTGTTAAGACTGAGAATTTAACCCAGCACTTTCAAACTTGCATGGGCCAAGCACAAATGCCACCATGTACAGGACAAATACTGTCTTTTCAGTGTGTGAAAAGGCTAAGCAGTTTTTTGAAATTTGGGTAAATTTTAAGGGCACTTCAGACATCCAGAGTTCAATGTGTTTTAAGTTTTCACACCACTTTAAAAAATCATACCAATTATCATATCAGTATGCAAATTTTCTAAGTCTTTGATTAAGAAAATGGAAGGTCAGGATTTTTTGAGATACTGTCTTTTATTGAAAGAATATAATAGATGAGCCCAATATTAGGTTTCATCTAATATCTCTTTTGGACATTCATATTTTGGAGTATCTCACTCTTTTTTTGGGGGGAAGAGATAAAAGATCACAAAAGATGTGTCCAAATGCTCACAGTGAGGTAGTCCATAATTTTTTTTACTGCCTCATTAAAACAATCTGAAAAAAACCCTCTGAAAGTGCAGGTGTTAATTAGATCAGGCAAATGTTCTGGTGGTGGGCAGTCTAGCTGAAGAGTCTTTAACAGCTGGATCTGTTTTCTGATCCAAATGAAAATTAAAAAATTCTGAGGAGGATCAAACCCCAGTGCATTAACCAAGAATTTGATGGGAGGTGGCAGGTTTTACATTTACAAGTATGCATTACCTGCTGCAGTACCAGATAAACTGGCTGTGCTGCATTGTAGGAGGCAACCAGCCAGCGGCCCACAGATTTGATAGCAGGAACCTGTCTTTCACATCTAGGCTGCAAGTTTGATTTTGACCTACATTGGTGATGAAAGCTGTTCTCTGTAAAAGATGTTGATGCTGTCAACTATCAGTAGATAGGATTTCATATTGCCAAGAAATAGTTACAGTTATTAATGATTTATTAATTTCATCATGAGGGATTAGGCAGGGAGCCAAATGGTCACCACGCGAAGCAGTAGGGAATTCTATTTATTACTAGGTGTGGATTCCCCCAATCAAAAGGAAAGGATAGCATAAATAGTAGATTTTCTCTCTCCTTCCTCCACAATGATATTTTAAAATAGTTCTTTAGGTGTTTCCTTTTTTATCTCACATATTGCAGGTGGTAATTCTGCTCTGTTTCCAGTTCTCAGTATTATGGTTTAGAATTGCAGCTCTTCAGTGGTACATCAAATGTAATAAAAAAGTCTAGTATTTTATGTGAATAAAAGTATTCTGAAAAAAATCAGAAGGTCAGAAGAAAGGTACCCAAAAGTACTAAAAGCATTTGGAAAGGTATTACAAGATTGCTAGTCTACTAATTCCACTGCCAGGGCTATGCCCTGGACATAAATTGCTTGGGGAATAAAACAAGAGCTATGACTACGCTCTGTATGTTGAGACTAAATTATCCCTTGGTATAAATTTCATGGAAATGAATGGACTTCCTCTGTTAGTTAACCTCTAATACTCTGCTGGCCTTTCCACAACAGTCTGTGCGCTTGGAGAGCCATCTCCTATTACCTCTGTTGCCTTTTCCTTCAGAGATCAGAGAGATTTGTCCCAGTGTTTAGTCCTCAACATGGGTGTTATTTTCCACAGTCTGTGTGCATTTTTCACTACCGTCACACATTCCCATCACATAGCAGGAATTGCAGATAATTATGCTTTTAATTAATGTGGTTATTAGAGAGAAATTCCTAAACTTGGTGAATTGCTTAGTCTGTGTACTTGTGCAGCCTTTTTGTTGCCTGCACTGCAGGCCACCAGTGACAGGAAACCCCAGGCTCCTCTCTTAGGAAAGTGTAGCCTGTCAGATAACCAGTTAAAATCCACTGAAATATTAACTAATATTAACCAGATGATTTCGCTTATTTCTGTGTTCAGGTGGTGTTTAATACTGCATAGCTCTCTACAGGAGAGACCCTCAGCTTAATTCATGCCCAAAGTTCCTTTCCCCCGTAACACCAGGGTCTGGTAATCCCGACTTCATCATGTTTTCCCTGTGTCTGCACACTTGAAGTTGTGTTTATTTACCAATTGCAGCACTGCTGGTATTGAACTGAACTTGAAAGACTTTTCCATGCTCATGGCCCCAGCGTGAAAGGTGAAATATAAATCTCAAATCTATCACCAGGATTATTACGTTAAGAGCTTGTATGGTTACATGTTCACAGCTGAAGCGAAACAAAGATAAAGATGTTTGCATTTGCGTATTTCAACTTAGTATATTTTAATTGGCTACCATAAAATACATCAGGTTGTGTTAGAACGGCCTTTGTGCTCTCTGAAGTCCCGCTGCTGTTCTGGTACAGCAGCTTTTCTTTGCAATGCATTAAAATCCTGCAACCATTTCAGTATCTGTAATAACGACCTTTTAAGCAGGACAGCAGCTTAAACCCCCAAATTTAGCGAACGCGGTGTGTGGGTGTGTGGGTGTGGGTGTGTGTAAGCAGCATTTCAGTGGGTGTGGCACACCAGGATACGACAAGGGTCCAGGTTTTACGTTACATGGGAGCCCAGTGGCACTTTGGGGAAAGATGGTCACAGGCACTGGGGACAAGGCGAGAGCATCTTTGGGGGCAGCAGTAACAGCCGAGTCCGGCTCCTCCTCGCTCCTGAGCTGAGGGAGCGGCATTTCCCGAAGTACCGCTTCGGTCCCTCTGTCACTCGCACCAGGGGACGGGAGGCCACGGCAGGTCCCGCTGTGTGAGCCCACCCGTTATCCCTGGCAAGCCGGGCTGTCGGGGAAGGTGCTGCGCGTCCTGTCATGCACACACAGGGAAGGCGAGATGGACACTGGGCCACTGGGATCTGCTCCCAGGCCTTCAGAGCGAACAAACCCAGCCGGAAAACGGGAGAGAGGTGTTACGAGGGGTCCCGATTCCTGCTGAGCCAGACCCGACCCTTCCCTCGCTTGGAGCGCCCTTTGTGAATAGAGCGCCAGCTCGGGCAACCCACGGCCCAGCGCTTACAATGGGAAAAATATGGATGTTTTACCGATCCTGGCAATCGATCATTTCAGTTCTAACCCGAGTTACAGCCAGCAGGTTAACGTGTGATTTTTGGGAGCTGCCGCACGGCTCGTGTTTGCCAGGATTCACCTCAAAGGCGCCGCGCCACTGTTCGCCGAGGGATGCCCGGCATCCCATTCCTTCCTCGGTTTAATCCCGCCCGCACCGCGCTCCCGCGTTTATCCTGGGTTTCCCCGCTGCCGCTGAGCCCGCGGCTGGGAAGGACCCGCAGACCCCTCTTGAAGAGTCCCCAACCCTTCCCCGGCGCTCCCGATTCCCGCTCCCGTTTCCCGCCCCCGGGGGCCGCCAGGGGGCGCTGCGGCGCCAGCGGGAGGGGGCGGGGCCTCGGTGGGGGCGGGGCGCGCGCCCACGTCCGAGTTCCCAGGGCGGCGGGGCTGCCGCCCCGTGACGTCACGGTGCTTTCCCGGTGACGTCAGGCGGGCCCGCGCGCGGCAGTGCTGTGTGTGACGTCACGGTGCCGGGTCGTGACGCGGCGGCGCCGGGAGCGGGCCGGGGCCGCGCGCGCCGCCCGCCC
>VYXB01000025.1:15703-27087 GCA_013397135.1 Pachyramphus minor | reverse complement strand
ACTAGTTCTTGATGGATCCCACCAAGAAAAAAGGAAAGGCACAGGATAAGGGTTGGAATTGGTGTTCAACCATGGGATGGAATAACAGGAGTGGTTTATTCTGGGTGAATGTTCATATAAAGACCTGCTGGGGTTTATGACACCTCAGATATGACAAGAAAGAAACCTGTGCCACCCTAAATCCCAAAAATTGGATTCTCGGGCAGGGGAAAGGCCAGGAAGTTGAAAGAGCAGGATATTTCCCTTGGTTTTCTTTTTAAATGTCTTATTAAAAAAAAAAGCTCTGATTCATATTTTTTGGGGGGATAAAAGTTCCTGTGTCAGGACTTCAAGGCTCAGTCAGAGCCTTGGGCTCTGTCTGGGGCTTCTCAGAGTCCATTTGATGGGTTGTCCCTGGAAATCACTTTCCCTTCACCAGAGATTCCACTTGCAGGCCCCTTTCCTATATAATAATTCCTGAATCCCTGACCTTTACTCTTCCCAAGATTCAATTCCCCAACTCCATGAGGAGGCAATAAAGTCTTTCCTTTGCTTCTCCGAGGAATCCTGCTTTCCCAGGATATCATTTCCCAGTATAACTTCTGTGACTTCTAGGAAGGACTGTTAACACCTCTGCCTTGGAAAATCACTGATTTAAGGTTGTTGAACACTGGTTATAAGTTCCTCATATTTTTTTTCCTCCAGTGTTTATATTTCCCCTGGATATCTGCAGTTATTCATTGGATTCTGTTCCCAGATAACTCTTATATATTATAACATCCAGATCTTGGATGACAGGCTGGAAAGACACGTTAAATATCATAACAACAATGATACAATGCATATATAATATTCACATGCACAAACAGAGCCACATTCCATTCAACTCTGAGAGATTTCCCAAAGGAAAAATCAGCTCCTTGTGCTCTGATTTATTCTGATGTCTTATTCCTTTCCATCTCCATTCATCAGGGCTTGAATGGGATACCAGCTTTAATAGCTGCTAATTAGCAATATAAACCATCCACCCTGCAAATCAACAGCAGAATAACACTGAAAAGGGAAAAAAAGCCCCAAACATGTCATAATAACAGTTGGGTCCAATGATTGAAAGGGGGGGAAAATGCAGTTGGATCCTTAATATCGAGAGCAATTAAGAAAGAAAGGAGAAATTACTGCTTTTCTCGGGTGAATTTGAAGCAATTAAAAAGGGCACATAATAAACCTTGGGATTGAAACCCCTCTGACTTCCTTGTGTCAGATCTTCGCTGTGTTTCAGGAGCTGAAACAGAGTTGTGTGTGTGTTTATTGTCAGCCCCTGTTTGGTTTTGTGCTGGAATGAGAAAGCAAAGCTCTGATTTCCACGGATTTCCCACAAGGACAACTGGGAAGAGGAGCCACATTCTGGATTTGGCTCCTGGCCGGCGTTTCAGGGGGTGCAGCTGTTTTGGTTTTGCTTGGAAGGTTGGTGTGTGCTAATTGGGCAAAGAACAGTAATTAGTCAGTGTGTGTGGGAGGTGATTTGTCTGGATCCCACCACAGAGCCTCCCAGAAAACATGGATGCTCCAAGGGATGATATGAACACCCTTTAATTGGCCGGACAACTGGTTCAAAGAGCAGTTCCTGCACTGGAAACACCTCAAATTTGGGGCCTCAAATCCTCCCCCTCCTTAAATCCTTCCTGCTCTGAGTGGAAGTATTGACATCCATTTGAAAAACAGCAGATTTCCAGGGAGGGAAAAAAAAAAAAAGGATGATTTCTGGACATATCATGAGATTACACATCACAGAATCACAAAATCACAGTTGGAAGGAACCCACAAGGTTCATCGAGTTCAACTCCCAATCCTGCACCCCTTCCAAGAGTCACACCGTGGGCTTGGGAGTAAATTCATTAGAGGGAAAATACTCTAAAATCAACCAACATGGAAATTTTAAAAAGTCCAAACCCCTGACATCTCTTGGAAGGGCATCAGTGTGGATTTCCAAATGCTGCGGAGCTGAAGAGTGGCACTCACCCAGCACGAAACTGTCCCCTGTAGATGACATAAAAGACACCTGGACATCCATTGCTGCAGAGGATTTGCACAGCAAGAGGGCAGAGAGGCCCAGAAAAGGCTGATTTTTGAGGATCAGTTCCTCCAGGCTCAGGGGGTGAGACATCCCAACAAGGAAGAAATCCGGCAAATTCTGGAGGCCTCTCTGGGTGGATGAGGAGCAAAGTCAGAGCAAAAACAAAAAGAGGTTTTGAGGAATTGGAAATGAGGACAGGTGGCCTCGAGCAGCTTGGTCTAGTGAGAGGTATCCCTGGGACTAGATGATCTTTAAGGTCCATCCCAACCCTTTAACATTCCCTGATTCGTGGATTCTAAGATTAAAGACAAGGAACGGCTGGAGCTGTGTCAGAGGAGGGTCAGGGTGGATATCAGGACAAAGTTCTTCCCCCAGAGGATGGTTGGGCACTGAACAGGCTCCCCAGGGATGGGATTACAGCCCCAAAACTCCCAGAGCCCAAGGAGTGTTTGGACAACGCTCTCAGGCACACGGTGGGATTTTTGGATGGTCCTGTGCAGGCCGGGATTTGACAGGATGATCCTTGTGGGCCCTTTCCAAGTCAGGATATTCTACCTGGGAAAGACATCCTCAGTTATCATCTCAATTCCCAGCATTCCAAAGATGCACATGTTCATGCCATGTGTTCAAGATACCATTTTAAGGGTGAAAACCAAACAACAAATTGAACTTCCCTTGGACACAAGGCTGTCCTAAAGTCCTTTGGTCAAGAGGGGACACCTCTTTCAGCAGGGATCAGCTGCTGAGATTATTCCAACTTCAGGAAAAGCACAAAATCCCTGTGAATCCAAAAGTTAAAGCCAACCAGAAAAGGGACAAGTGCTTATGTGAAGCATTTCAAGGTGTTGGAACAAGCAAAGTCCACGTGTCTGTCTGTCTGTGCAGCTCATCTCCCTCAAGAGCTTTAGAAATCCTCCTGGAACACCTTGGATCAGTTTGTGGGGAGAATCTTCTGCCTCATGGGAGCAGAAAAGAAATATCTGCCCCATCAACCAGCTTCTGCAACCCAGATTGGGCAAATACGTTCCAAATTTCCCATAAAATTCCTTGTGGAAAGAATCAGTTCCCCATATATGTGTGTATAAATCTATTTCTGTATATATAAATTATATAAATATATATAAATAAAAAATTCTAAAATATATAAAAATATATATAAAATATACATAAATATATATAAAATATAAAAAATATATAAATGTAAAAATATGTAATATATATAATTTTTGTATATATAAATATGTATATATGGATCTGTGTGTGTATATACGTCCACACATACACATATATATATATTTTTAAAGTCAGGAAGGCACTGAATAAATTTTTGGGGAGATGGTTTTCTCCTGCAGTGGATGTTTTTCTGGGGAATTTGACCAATTTCCTTCTCTCCCACCAACTCCCCAGCATTTCTCCTTCATGGACCTGTTTCTCAGGTGTCTCTAAAGTGGACTCAGAGGAGCTCTTGGTGCCCTCCTGCTTTTCCAAGAACCAGGAATCAGGGTGGGCTCCTGCCAAAAACCTTTTCCTGCGTAATCCTATTTATTAAAAATCAGTAATTAGTCTATGGATGATCTTGCTTTCCAAGCCAGAACTACTTTTTCTATTGTTTCTATTTAAAAGCAAACACCAAAAAAAAAGAAAAAAAAGATGATGAATCATCGTCAGATATTCTGTAAAACCCCAGATATTTCTGGAAAAAGCCAGAGCAATCCACAAAAAGAAAAAAAAAATAATTTAAAGAAATGTTATATAATATGAAGGTCTACAATGGAATACATTAAATTCTTAGGCAGTTCAGGCTATGCTTTCCTTCACTTCCCACTGCTCCTAATAATACTCTTTGTTCCACTCTAAGCCAATCTTTCTCCTCCTTTTTTGTTTTTCCCATTCTGCAAATGCCTGTAGACAGCTCTGGTCCCCTTAGTCACAGATTAGACAAATTGCACATATTGTTTCCTTTTAATCTCATCTCCCTCCTGACTTTTTAAATTCTTGGAGTTGTTCTGCACCGTCCTCTGCAGTTTACCAACACTGCCTTGATATTTTGACGTGCTCAACTCCACAGTGGGAGTCAGGTACCTGCTCCATCCTTGCTGCTCAGCAACATTTTGGGGGAGAAACATCTCATTCCTGAGGGCAGCAGAACACGTGATTTTGGCAGAGATATTCTAACTAAAGGTGAGGTTTGGCCTCTCCTGCCATGAAATTAATGACAGGACGTGGGGAAAGGGCCTCAAATTGTGCCAGGGGAGGTTCAAATTGGATTTTAGGAAATAAATATTCCCTGAAGGGGTGGTTGAACACCAGCCCTGACCATGACCCTGATCATGTTTTTGTGTTCACATTCTTTCCTTTCTCAAAGTGATATTTTTGGTTGAAAGGAAGACTTAATTTTTTTAACTTAAAGCTTGAAATTCATCGCTGGCATCAGCTCTGGACTCTTAATTTCTCTGCCCCTCAGCAGAAAAGGTCCTTTGGTGCCGGTATCTCATGGGAGGTGCTACCTGAGACAGCACAAAGTGCTGCTTGGTTGTGTTAATTAACAAAACAAAGGTTCATCTGGTCTGATTTCTTTGCCTTTCAGGACAAACTGGTTTTTTCTGCTCTTTTTGTGCACCTGGGTTTGTGGGACTCCCCTCTTTGCCTGGGAGGCACAGGGGATCTCCAGGACCTGCTGCTGGTTTGGAAAATGAATGGTGGGAGAAATCCAGGCCCTGGGATTTGACTGCAATGACCAAAAAAGAGCTTGTGAAAGAGCAACCAAGTAGTTGTAGCTGATAATCACTGCTCTGACAGATGAGGATAATATTTTAACTACCAACAGCACACTGACACTGCAGTGCTGGATAAGAGACTATCAGTGAAAGACATAATCTCAAAGAATTTGCAGCATAAAAGTTATAAAGCCACAGATGTAACAGGAAAAAAATATTCAGAAAAAGATTGTTCTGCCTGGAACTGCTGCAGTTTAGGTTGGAAGAGGATTTCTGTGCCTCAGGGAATAGTAGAATCATTAAGTTTGGAAAAGAGCTCCAAGATCATCAGGTTCAATCTTTCAGCCTTCACACTCAACCATATTGGGAAGTGCCACATCTCCTCATTTTTGGAACACTCAGTCCATGGATCCGGCGTTCCCAGATCCCTCTGCAGGTCCTTCTTTTCCACAAGCAGATGGATTTCAAGCCTCACACTGGCACGGTGCCCTTAGGCTCATCTCTAGCAAGCCTGGTTTTATCCCCTTCCCCCTTCAAGCCTGGTTTAAAGCCCTCACAATCAGCCCCCAATTCATGGGACAGAATCCTTTTCCCACTTTGAGGTGGTGAAACCCGGCTGCCACCAGCAGATTTGGTGATCCAAAAAGCCAAAATTCCACCTGAGCCAGGTCTGAGTCATATGGGAGGGGAAAAGCCAAAATTCCAGCTGAGCCAGGTCTGAGTCACACCAGAGGGAAAAAGCCAAAATTCCACCTGAACCAGGAGTTACTCAGGTGGGAGGGACTTCTCTCCTCAACCTCAGCGCTGCCAACAGTGGGCAATAATCCAAGGGCTGGACCAGAACCAGGGACATTCCTGGGAATGTCTCCCACACTGGGAGGCAGCAGAATTCCCTCTGGGATGAGTCTGGGCAGCAAAAAAAGTTGTCAGGAGTGGGATTCGAACCCACGCCTCCAGGGGAGACTGCGACCTGAACGCAGCGCCTTAGACCGCTCGGCCATCCTGACCCTGGGATTGGGCCCTTTTCCATGTCCTTTGGAACAGCCTGGAAAGGTGTCACCCATCCAGGGGGTCCTTCAAGTGCGTGGAGAACTTCCTTGGGCATCCAGGACTCTCCTCTTCGCTCTGGGAAGCAACTGCCTGGAGTCTGGAAATGGCAGGAGGTTGGAGCCGGGTGGGGATCGGTTCATTCTCCTGAGTAACAAGTGATGGGACAAGAGGAAAGGGACTAAAATGCACCAGGGGAGGTTTAGATTGGATGTTAGAAAATATTTCCTCACTGAAAGGGTGACCAGGCAGTGACAAAGGCTGCCCAGGGGAGTGAGGAATCCTCATCCCTGGAAGTGCTCAAACGGATTTCAGCATTCAAAGGTGCCCAAAAAGTGTGGATGTGGCACCCGGGGACATGGTTCAGTGGTGGACACGGTGATGCTGCATTAACCATTGGACTTGATGATCTTAGAGGTCTTTTCCAACCTTAATAATTCCATGACAAGGCCTGGAGTTTTCTCCTTTGTCCCCCATCACTAAGTGGGACAAGAGGTTAACAATTAACGTGGACTTAATCAGTGAAATACCACAAACCAGCAGAATTAAGGAGGAAAAACAAAACAACTAAAAAACCACCAGAATGACAAAAAAAACCCAACAAAAACTCCACATACATTAATTTCTGGCACATTCCTTTACCTCTGCCAGCTCCTTTCTTTTCCTTTCTCCTTTTTTTTTTTTTTTTCCCCATTTTTCTGTATAAAGTGCTGGAATTTTTCCAGCAGAAAATGAGTTGACACTGACTTATGCATGAGCTGATGTCTGTGTGTGTGCAGGAACGTGGCTTTCCTCTCATCCCAGCCTCAGCCCAACTCCCCAGAGAGGCTCAGAGCGAGGTCATCTCTTGCTTTTGAGAGGGGCAGCAGAACAGCAGGACTTCTCTAGGCCCAGAAAAAAAAGGGCTGAGGAAATTCAATTTCAATTGAAAGGAGAGATTTTATTCCAAGGCAAAGTGAAATTGAGGTAAGGGATAAATCAGAGTAGCAGGACTGGCCAGCAAAATACAGCTGAGAAAGAAAAAACCATGGAAAATAAATATTCCCCTTTATGCAACATGTTGGGTGTTGGAAATAAATGATCTTTAAGGTCCCTTCCAACCCAAACCATTCTATGATTCTATAATTATAAATATGCATCATTACAGAGGATTTTTCACTAAACTATTATAACTGTATAATTAGAGGAACACTTCAGCATCTTTATTAACTTTATCCTGCTACAGAATTTCCTGAACTGGTGAGGGAATTTGTTCAGGATGTCTATAATTATCAGCTGCTTCTGCCCACATTCCTGGCTGAGGGAAAATTATTAATCTTGAGCCTTGGCTAATGGGCCATGTTGGGAGGCAGAGGAGATTTGCTCAGGCTTGGCACTCCAAATTCCCAGCCTCCTGTGAACCTCCAGAGGTTTTAGTGGATGCAAAGCTCTGTGTCATCCCTGTCCATCCCAGGAATATGGACCTTAAGGACATGGCCTTTGTCATGGGAGATATCAGGGGCAGAGAAGGGAATCAAACACCAGGGAGCTGAGTATCAACCCACCCCCCACCCAATGTGCCTCCAGGTTTTGGTGAATTTAAAGACAGATGAGGAGGAAAAGCCTTAGGAGGAGAGGCTGAGGGAGCTGGAGGGGCTCAGCCTGGAGAGGAGGAGGCTCAGGGGAGACCTCATCCCTCTCTGCAACTCCCTGACAGGAGGGGGGAGCCGGGGGGGGTCGGTCTCTGCTCCCAGGAACCAGCAGTAGGACACGAGGGTCTCCAGCTGTGCCAGGGGGGGGTTAGGTTGGATATCAGGAAGGAATTCTTTCCAGAGAGAGGGCTCAAACGTTGGGATGGGCTGCCCAGGGAGGGGTGGAGTCACCGTCCCTGGGGGTGTTGAAGCAGAGCCTGGACGTGGCACTCGGTGCCATGGGCTGGGGGCCAAGGTGGGGTTGGGGGCACGGGTTGGACTCGATGCTCTCAGGGGTCTTTTCCAACCTGATTGATTGTGGGATTCTGTGAAAAAGGGCAGGAGGGAAGTCAGAGGCCCTTAAAAGGTGTTCAGGTCAATCCCTGTTCCTCGAGCTCTTTGGGGACTGGTGGCATCTGGATGTGGGTGGACACTGGTGACTAAGGAAAGGTGTTTTGTAGAGCTCCAGCTGGTGAGGAACGAGCTGTGTGAGGGAAACACAACGCCAAGGGGTTTCCATTGGGTAAACAGTCTGCATTTGTAATGCTTTGTATGAGAATAAACAGCCTGCCCAAAGCAACCTGCCAACTTCTCATCAACACTGTGTCCTTTTAAAGCATCTTTTTTTTTTATTTTAATCAACAGCTTCACATCCTCCCAGGCAGGATCGTGTAGCAGTTTTGGAATCAATGAGGCATTTGGCATTTCCCTCTCACCTTGCCTGCCTTTGGCACAGCTCCACAGCCCGGGTTTTGTGCCTGTGGATCTCTCTTGTAGGAACATTAAAACAAATGCCACTTTGGCTCATCCTGGCTGGAGAGAGGAGAAGGGGCAGGAAAGTCTCTGTGGCTCATCCTGGCAGATGAATCATGAACTCAGAGGGGGATTTTCGGTGGGTTCAGGGCAGCCACCACCTACTAAGAACAAGGGCAGAGCCACAATCCAAGGCCAGGCTCCCTCACAAAAGGTCACTCACTCAGGGGACATCCCCAGAGACCTCTGTACCATCCTAATCCATATAAATGCTTTAAATACTGATCCCATGCCCAGCAAGTGGCATCTTTAAGTGGGAGAGAGGTCAGAGCTCTCATGTCCCATGTGAGAACTCTCCATTGAGGGCTTTGTAGGTCTGAGGGTGTCCCACTGTCACCCCCCATCAGTTTGGGAAGGTCCAAGCAAAAAGCTTCCATTTAGGAGTTGGATCTATTAAACTGTGTTTTTGTAGGGACTCCAAAATTTACATGGAGATAACACAGGTTATCACACAGAGGGGAAAGCAGAGGGGCAGCACTGATCTCTTCTCTGTGACAGGCAGTGACAGGAGCTGAGGGAACGGCTGGAGCTGTGCCAGGGGAGGTTTAGGTGGATCCCAGGAAAAGGTTTTGCATCCAGAGGGTGGGTGGGCACAGAACAGGCTCCCCAGGGCAGTGGGCACAGCCCCAGGGCTGCCAGAGCTCAGGAAGGGTTTGAACAATGCCCTCAGGCACATGGTGGGATCCTTGGGGAGGATCCTGTGCAGGGCCAAGAGCTGGATTGATGATCCTTGTGGGTCCCTTTCATCTCAGGATATTGATTCCACAACTCCAGGAATGTGCTGGCCCTCAAATTATCACTGATCAAAAATAGCCTATTTCTACCAGGGGAGTGTCTCCAGCCAAGCTGTTTCACATGGTAGCCAGTGGTGAAGGAGTCAAAGGAAAGCAATTGCACAGAATCACAGATGACAGGCCCATGAATTTGGTGATGACAGGCCCAAGGACCATTTGTGAGCTGTGGCTCCTAAATGAGACTGTTTAACANCATCCAGAGGGTGGGTGGGCACAGAACAGGCTCCCCAGGGCAGTGGGCACAGCCCCAGGGCTGCCAGAGCTCAGGAAGGGTTTGAACAATGCCCTCAGGCACATGGTGGGATCCTTGGGGAGGATCCTGTGCAGGGCCAAGAGCTGGATTGATGATCCTTGTGGGTCCCTTTCATCTCAGGATATTGATTCCACAACTCCAGGAATGTGCTGGCCCTCAAATTATCACTGATCAAAAATAGCCTATTTCTACCAGGGGAGTGTCTCCAGCCAAGCTGTTTCACATGGTAGCCAGTGGTGAAGGAGTCAAAGGAAAGCAATTGCACAGAATCACAGATGACAGGCCCATGAATTTGGTGATGACAGGCCCAAGGACCATTTGTGAGCTGTGGCTCCTAAATGAGACTGTTTAACACTCTGTCCCCCAGCATTTTGGATATCTCCAGTGATGGGGACTCCACCACCTCCCTGGGGAGGTTGTTCCAGTGATTGACTGAAGAAAATTCTTTCTTATATCAAGATGAAAACTTTCTGACGTGTCCACATTCAATTCATGCTCCCACTGCTTGGCAGAAATATGTGACTCTAATTAGTCAATGCTCATTAAGAGAAAGACTCTATTTCAGAAGACTCCCTTAATTTTTTCATTCATTATTTGGGGACAGGGGGAGCAGGAGGTTTATTTAATTAATTTTCTTAGACATGGAGGGCTTTAAGTGCTCATCAAGAGGTGTAATTAAGCCAAAGGGACAGATCTCAGAGGTTGTTTGGTCACAACCTGGAATGATGGAAGGGGTCCTTAAATCCCAGCCCTGTGCAAACCAAGATGCAGAGGAGTTTTCCTTTGGAATAAAAAGGGTTTGTACACGGCTGTAGCCGAGATTGAAGCGCCAGAGGCCCCTGTCTGCACTGCTGCCCATCCCACCATCCCCAGAATGTCGGGATGTCGCTTCCAGACTCTCAGCGAAGGAGCGGGGACAGCAGCGGCACCGCTTTGTCTGTCCATGAGCACTGCTGCCCTCTCCCGGCTCCAAAGCAGATAAAACCAGAGGAATTCGGCTCGGGAAGGACGGGAATGGCAGCAGAGAGTGCAGGAATACCGGGCAGGGGGGGAGATGCACAGCCCGCTGATGGTTTTGGGGCAAATCCACGCTGATGCTCCCCCGAAATCCTCGCAGCCACCGAGGTCCTGCTGACCGGCTCGTGCTTCCCAGGGTTCTGTCGCCCTGCAGGGATCATGGAATGGTTTGAATTAGAAGGGACCTTAAAAACCAACCCCCTGCCATAGGCAGGGATGCCACTCACTATCCCAGGTTGCTCCAAGGCCCATCCAACCTGTCCTTGAACACTTCCAGGGATGGGGCAGCCACAGCTTCTCTGGGCAAGGGATGGCAGGATCTGACTGTAGAGGATATCCAGGCTGTTCCCAAGTGGGGAAACAGGGATTTCAGGTGTTTCTTTGTGAAAATCAGACCCTCCACACATTTGCTGGAGGTTTTGCACCCCTGTCAAGCACTGGGGCTTTGCAATGACTTTCCTTTTCTTCTGCCAACAACCAACAACTCTCTGCCCCAGAACACGTCTCATGCACTGACAGGGGGGCTCTGTTGGCACCTTGAACCATTGATTTGAGCCCAGTCTGTCTCCATCCTGTTCCCTGAAACAACTTCTCTGTCTCCCAAACTGTAGTCAGCTAAAGGCTGCCCAAAAAGGCTGAAAACTCTTTACCTTTCAACAGGTTTTGTGAAGATTTGAGCCCCAGCAGGGCTGAAGTAGCTCAGCTGGGAGAGCGTTAGACTGAAGATCTAAAGGTCCCTGGTTCAATCCCGGGCTTCAGCAGGGATTTTCCTGCCCTTTTGGGTGCCCAGGGATGGGATTCCAGTACAACAGAGACATGGACAGGCAGGAGAGAGGCCAGGAAGGTGATCACAGAATGGGAAAGGTTGGAAGAGGCCACAGTGGGTCATCTGGTCCAACCTCCCTGCTCAAACAGAGCACATGGCACAGGGTTGTATCCACATGGGTCTGGAATATCCCCAGGGAGGGAGGCTCCACACCCTCTCTGGGAAACCTGTTCCAGTGCTGGGTCACTGCCCAG
>VYXB01000025.1:0-15691 GCA_013397135.1 Pachyramphus minor | reverse complement strand
GACAGACAGGGATGAGGTCCCCTCTCAGCAACTCTCTTTGGGACTGAACATGTCCAACTCTCTCAGCCTTTCCTCCTAAGAGAGGTGCTTCAGTCCCTCCATCATCCTTGTTCCTTTTTTCTGTTGTTCTCCTCTCTGCACTTCCTCTGCTGCTGAATCTCTACACCTGCAGGCCAAGGGCTGGAAGGCCAAAGAAAATGAGCTGGCATTTGTTCTCAATCCTGAATCCAAGTGTCTTACAGAGATTTTGTCCATATGGACAAACTCTCATCCTCCTTTTCCCCCTCAAACCAGGGACTCACATCTCTGTCACCTCCTGAAACTCGTCTGGTCTGAGCCAACTTACAAACTAGGCCAGAACATCAACAGGGAGAGCTTGACAGGAAAAAAAAAAAAAAAGAAAAAAAAAAAACCCTTTACAAAACATCCTGAGAGTTTTGCTTTCAGTGCTGGAAATGTGGCAAGTCTTACTTGGGTCTGACAAGATGTTGGCTCAGAAAAATCATACATTTGCTGAGCTGTGAACATGATTCTTCAGGAAAATGTGCTCACTCCTCAACTCACGTGGCGTCTTCACATGGAACTTCAGGTGGATCTGTGGGTCCTTTGGAAGAGAGAGGATCTTCCCAACAAGCTGATCTTGTCCAGGCAACTTGAATAACTCAGTCCTCAGCTGAAAGTCAAAGGGCTGAAGTTCTCTCCCTCACCTTTGTTTTGTAAGGAGAGAAATACCGGCAGTATTTGAAAATAAACAGAGAGTTCCACTAAAAATAGTTTTATCTAAAGTCAAGAAACTAATGCAAAGTATCCCCCACACACTTGAACCCTGCTGGAGGAAGGCCAGTCAAAAGAGAAGACAGTGCTTTAAAATAGAAGAGAGGCAAGTGGAGAAATGGTAACTAATCACGTGAAGAACGAAAGAAAAATCAAAGGTCAGTTCTGAAAACGGAGGAAAGCGTCCAAAACCAATTAAGGGATGCTTAGAGTCTGAAGCCCTTTGTATATGAAGGCTGCATCTCCAGATGAGTCATCTCTCCAGCCTGTAAACTTCATATTTTTTCCTCTCTGAGTGCCTTTCCAGAAAGGTGCCTTCACCAATCCTGGGCACAACTTCTCCCAGCCCACCTGCTCCTTCAAAGGGAGGGCAGCAAATTTATTCCTGCAGCAGGTACGAAGACTTGGAAGAGCTGCAGAGCTGCCCATGTCTAATGTTGGGTCAGATGAAGCCAAACCCATCTCTCCCTGGGTTTTCTCCTTCACTCATCAGCCCACAGCAAATGCCAAGTGCTGCTGTTCCTGGCGGAGCTGCCGACGGTCGTGATTCCTCGGAGCTGAAAATAGGAACGGTGCTGGCAGCAGCTGATGCTTTTGCTCACAGCTCCCAACTGAGTGGGCTACCTCCAGAAAGCAGATGGCCAGGGAGGAACTCCAGCAATTTGCTAAAAAAAGGCCCCAAAAGTCCCCCCTTCTCCCACTGCTCTGAGAGCTCAGCATTTCATGACATCTAGTGGACAAGGCAGAAACTTGTGCCGAGAGAAATCCCTTGGAATGCAGCAAATGAATTGGCCCCAGAGAAGGAGAGAGGTGGAATTAAAGAAGAAAATAAAAAGGACCACAAAAAAAAAAAAGAGCTGATTTCCTGCTTGGAAAGAGTTACAATCTGAGCAGAAACTCCAGGGGGAGACAGAGAAGGAAAACAACATCGTGGAAAGGGCAAGTGATTTGAGAAAGATCATACATCAGGTCAGCTCAATAAAGTCAATTATATTCAACCCCAGCCCTCTTCTTCAGCAGTTTCTCCTGCATCCTGGTTGCAAGGAAACCTGGGCTCTCTGAACAGGGACATCACCCAGAAGTGCCAGAGAAAGGAGAAAATTTCCTCAGAGAAACCTGTGGATCTTATGAAAAAACCAGGAATTTTCTAACAGGGAAAGTGCGACCCTGGAACACGTCACCAAAGTGTGAGATGTGAACCCCCCGGGACAAGAAAGACATTGAGGGGCTGGAAAGTGTCCAGAGAAGGGAAGGGAGCTGGGAGGGCTCATCCTGAAGAAAAGGAGGCTCCGGGGGGATCTTCTGGCTCTCTGCAACTCCCAGATGGGAAGTTGGAGCCAGATGGGGGTTGGTCTCTTCTCCCGGGTAACAAGAGACAGGATGAGGGAAAATGTCCTCAAGTTCCACCAGGAGAGGTTTAGGCTGGATATTAGGAACAATTTCTTTGCTGAAAGGGTGGTCCAGGCCTGGCACAGGACTCTTGAGGGCAGTGGTGGGGTCACCATCCCTGGAGATGTTTAAAAGACGGGAAGATGTGGCACTGGAGGACATTGTCTCATGGAGAACTTGGCAGTGTTGGGTCAACAGTTGGACCTGATGATCTTGGAGTTTTTTTCCAGGCTAAATGATTCTGTGTTTCCAAATTCCTGCCTGGTGCATCAGAGACAGCCTGCAAACAACTAAAATCACCTGCCCACCCAGAGCTTGGGAGCCATTTTGGATTCATCCTCCCTAGTCTGGACAATATCCTTAGGATGGGGTTCCTCATTTACTACAATTCCCTCAAATTCCTTAAAAATAACCTACCTCCAGCCATTTATTTGGAGGAATATGTCAACATCTGGCCAGATGAAGCCCATCTCAACGGACCAGAGCATCCAGACCTACCTACTCTTGGGTTCTCTGCAAACTTCAGCACAGGGCCCTGCTGTCTCTCACTGAGATATTTACAGAACTCAACAGGTGGAAAAGAAAATACTGGAATTCAAGAGGCATTTGCAGATCTGTGGCCCTGCAGTGTTTTGAGTGTGAGGGGAGAAATTAACCCTGATGATACCAGTGAGGTTTGTGAAGCCCTGAAGGATGAAACCAGTGATGAGGTAACATCATGAAGCAAGAGAGGTCCAGTTTCTTCAAGGACCCCACTGTGTGTTCATCACATCCTGGGCTTTCTTTTTCCTGCCTTCTTTTATCCCTGTATGTCTAAATATCCCCTCTCCCTTTCCAGTGGTTCTAAGACACATCCCACATGCTCAGAGAATTACTTATCCCATTCCCCATCCTCCTGTGAGGAGCAAAGAATTTATTCAAGTGGCAAAAGACAACTTTTGTTGCCTCTGCCCAAAGATTTTCCTCAAGCCACCCAATTGAAAGAATCCCAGGAGCTGCTGTTTGCTTTCAGAGGTCACTCACTGATGGCTGCTGTGTTGCCTTGCTTTGTTTTCCTGGCTGTGCTTTCCCAGAGCTGTTTCTGTCTCAGGATTTCCAAGTCACAGAGGGAAAAAAAAAAAAATAAAATTAAAGAAAATAACTTTCTCCTTTGAGCCAAGCACAAATTAGGCAACTGAGCAGACAGAACTGGTCCAGGGGAGAGTGGATTTGTAAACTAAATTACCGCGGAATAAAAGCACCGTCCTCCCTCTGTTCTCTAATTTAAACATTGTCTCTTGTTCTTCTTCCGTTTCTGTTTGACTAATTCAGTTGCCGTTGGTCTGAGGGCAAGGAAATCTCGTTTGCATGTTTTAGAGGACATTAATAATAAGTCCTTTCCCTTCAAGGCCTGGTACTGCTGCAGTGACTGGGAGCTCAGTGTGCCTGCGGCCCTGGCTCCCCAGGGGCACATTAATTATTGAGTCTGTTGAGCTGTACCTGAGTAATGAGCTCTGGAGTGAGCTCTGCCTCCCTGGGGGTCTGGCTGGAAGGAGGGGAGGGACACTGGGAAAGGGATGAGCCACAGAGCAGCAATCCCAGTTTGGGAGAAGATGTGAGCGGGAGAAGGAGGGAGCAAGTGTCATAGTAACATAGAACCATAGAAGCGCAGAGTCATAGAGTCATGGAATCACAGAATGGTTTGGGTTGGAAGGGAACTTAAAGATCACTTAGTTCCAACCCCCTGCCATGGGCAGGGACACCTTCCACTAGCCCAGGTTGCTCCAAGCACCATCCAACCTGGCCTTGGACACTTCCAGGGATGGGGCAGCCACAGCTTCTCTGGGCAACCTGTGCCAGGGCCTCCCCATCCTCACAGTAAGGACTTTTCCCCTAATATGTAACCTAAACCTGCTGTCAGTTTGAAACTACTCCCCCTTTTCCTGCATTATTAGGCTTTATTGGGTGGGGAGGCCCTGGCACAGGTTGCCCAGAGAAACTGTGGCTGCCACATCCCTGGAAGTGTTCCAGACCAGGTTGGACGAGGCTTGGAGCAACCTGGGCTGGTGGAAGGTGTCTCTGCCCATGGCAGGGGGTTGGAATGAGATGATCTTATGATGATTCTGTGATTGAAGTGTCCTAATCCTGCCCCAGATTCCCAGATTCCAGATTCCTGGAGTCACCAGATTCAGGACTCCAGCCAAGATCTGGTTTTGCCTTTGCCAAGGCAGAGGGTTGATGACACCCAACGTAAAATGCCTTGAACATCCTTTCCTCACCCAGGCCTTCTGCTGCACTCTCAGGTGAAATTCAGGATGCAGTTTGTGCCATAAATTCACCCATGGTAAATATTTGGAATCTTTTTAGAGTTATCAGTCCCCAAACCTAAGGAGTTGGTGGCCTCATGCACCATGTCAGCTGTGATGTCCCACATCCCAGCGCTGGTGACCATTTCTTACCTGACTTCTTGCACCCAGTTATGTCAAACTAACCTCTTGTGTCATGTTCTCTCTGCCCAAAACCTCTGAAGAACTTGTCCAGTAAGGAACAATCTGTCCTGCTTTTTTTCCTGTGGTCTCTCTCCCTTAGTATCTTCTGGGTTCCACTCTAAGGTGAGGAAAGGTCTTGAGAGCAGGTTTAAATTTCACCGTAATATTTCCATTTTCCCCCCACATACCTGGAGTTTCCCCCTGGAGCTACTCAGGTTCAGAGGTGACATTTGGGTCAGTTTTAAAAATTCCCAGCTCTGGTCTCCCCTGACACAGAATGGCTTTATTATAAACCTATTTTTCTTGAAAAACAGGGTAATCATGTACAAATTTCTTCACACATATCATACCCTGGAATTGTTTAAGACAGTGTTAACTTATCAAGGCACAAAATCCAACCAATCAAACATGAAATGGGTCACTCCAAAAGTATAATAGAGCAAAAGATTGACTTCTAGACTTGGGGAACTTCAGTTGAACTCCAGGTCTTACAAATGAGTTTGGGTTCATTTTGAAGCACTGAATAATATTCAGGATCCACCTTTCCTGCAGAGCTCTCAGGCTCTGATTATTAAATCCTTCAGTCAATGCTGGTGTGGAGTGGATGAGTCTGGGCCTCAGGCTGGACCTGGAACCCAGCCTGACCCAATGTGTGGATTTTTTTGGTGTAGGTCATGAGACATTTCAGTTCCTTGGGAAAACACCCCTGTCTGAAAAGTTCCCTCTCAGCACCTTGATCAAACCATTTGGAAGACAGGCCAAGATGGATGGAAAGTGCCCTTAGAGCTCAATCCCCAATTTAAAGAGGCCCTGCTCTTCCTGTGGGAAGATCATTCCCTTCCATTCTTCATTCCTCCATTCTCCTCATTAGGAAGTATTTCCTGGGTATTTGGTGCCCCTGACTCCTGCCAATCCTCCTCCAGAAGGTGGCAGGAGATTTGTTCCTCGATTCATCTGTCTCCTGGCACTGATGGCAAACCCTGGATGTTATTTCCAGAGGTTTGTTGGGAAAGGAGGGCTGGGGGACATTTGTGGAGCTGTCTGTGAACAGCAGTGAAATTTAAACCTCTGCTGTTTATTTTATTGGGTGTTTATAAAAACCATTTATTTATGGGGTGTTTCCAGATGCTGAGAGCAGAAATCATTTGCTGAATAAATAATCCAAATAAACAAATCTTCCAAGTGCCTCGTGCTCACAGCCCAGACAGCCACACACTGAGTGACAGCCTGCCAGGGAGCTGGAGGCTCTGGAGCAGCTCTGTTTTCATGGAATCATTAAGCTTGGAAAAGACCTCTGAAATCATCAAGTCCAACCTTTGACCGAACACCACCCTTCCCACTAAACCATGTCCCTGAGTGCCACATCTGCTCATTTTTTGAGCACTTTCAGGGATGATGACTCCACCCCTTCCCTGGGCAGCCTGTTCCAGTGTTTAAACATGTTTCAGTGAAGAAATTTTTCCTCATATCCGACCTGAACCTCCCCTGGGGCAGCTTGAGGCCGTTTCCCCTTGTCCCATCACTTGTTACCTGGGAGAAGAGACCAACCCTCACCTCAGCACAGCCTCCTTTCAGGAGTTACAGAGACCAAGAAGGTCTCTCCTGACCCTCCTCTTCTCCTTTTTGAGGTTTTCCTCAGTAATGAGTGACTATGGGATGGGCAATTCCTTTTCCAGCTGTTTTGCTCTTTTTTCCAGAGACCCATCAGGGGCCGGTGAGTAGCACGTTACACTCAGTGCTGCAAGATGTGGCTTCAGTGTCTTTAGGTGGTGGAGTTTCCTTGGGAAAGTTATCCAGGGTACTAAAATCTGGGAGATTTAATATCCATTGTCAAAAACGGAAGAGGCTGCCCAGGGAAGGGGTGGGATCACCACCCCTGGAAGTGTTTAAAAGCCACGTGGATGTGGCACTTGAGGATTTAGTGATGGACAAGGTGGTGGTGACAACTGGACTTGATGATCTCAGAGGCCTTTTCCAAGCTTTGTGATTCTATGATTTGAGCTGATCCTCCAGGACCCTTTTTCCTCTTTGCAGAAGTTTTTTAGTTTTTTTTTGGCTTGATCATTGTTTTCTGGGNCTTTTTCCTCTTTGCAGAAGTTTTTTAGTCAGTTAATTGGCTTGATCATTGTTTTCTGGATCTATCTGAGGTGTCTCAAAGCATCCTGAGTGTCTGTAGGAGGGGCTGGGTCTCCTCTTGGTTCTCTGTCCTGTTGACAAGCAAGACGTAGATGGATTAGATGGGTTGACTAAGTTTCAATAATGCTGGTGCCAAGGATCACACTCAGTAGACTGTGGAGAATTAGATGACCTTGAAGGTCCCTTCCAACCCAAACCATTCTGTGATTCTATAATTTACCTCATCCTAAATTAGACATAAACATTCCCACCCTAAACTCCGTTCAGTTTGTTAATTTAATTGTCTTTAACTGTAAGAATGAAGATAATTAACCAGATGCAAACAACTAAGTCCCAGACACCCAAAGCTGTGCAGAGGACTCCCACTCTTCACCTGTGCCTCAGTTTCTTAGCAGACAGAGAAGATTAATCCCACTTTTTTATCTTGTAAACCTAAAGAAAAATGTTGGGATATTCAACAGCAGGAAAATTAGGTCAACATGTGAGAGCTTTCCTCTGTTGTGGCTTCATGGCACTAGTTGGGAGAACACCCCAGGTCTGGCTAAGATTAGGCAGATAAAAACATATTTAAGGCATTTCTTCCTCCTCACATTCTCATCCTGGATGGAGTTTCAGAGCAGAGCTTTTAGTCCCTTCTGTCCCCTCAGAGAGAACATTGTTTCTCCATCCATATGGATGAAGAAAGAGTCATGTCAGCAGCAGAGTGACATGAGGAAATGGATAATAAATGTTTTTACATGAACTGTTCAGGCTCTTGCTGCAGTGGAATGGTTCCAGGAGACAGCAGCAGCAGCGCAAAGTGATTTGTAATCTTCGTAAGAGCACGTCCTGGGACCCTCCAAACCAAAACATGTGTTAACACAGGGACAGGAGGACTTTAAATGCTTGTCTTTATGGTCTTTAAAGTTTAAAGGAGTATGGGACAGAATAAGGAGGCAGAAGTTGCTGAGGAATCCCTGGAAAAGTGAAGGACTGAAGAGAAAAAGTAGGAAGACTGAAGAAACAAAATTAGAGGATTTTTTTCCCCTATAATATTTGTGTCCAATGTGTTACCTTTCTTCTTCTGTTTAAGTTAAACTTCCAGAGTCCCCCAAAATGGAGGAATGTTCAGTGCCTCCAGTGGGTTTTATATCCAAAATTCAGCATTCTCTGGCTCCAGAGAAGCTTTGGGTGGTTAGTTCAGATGGCTACATAAACCAGAATAGTTTAGGTTGGATATCACCTTTTGAGGAATCTCATCCAAAACTCTGTTCCAAGCAGGGCCAATGGCTTTTCCAGTCAAATGTTTATATTCCCAAGAGTTGGGATCCATCTTCTCTACATCCTCCCCTTAAGGGATTTCATAAAGTAATAAGATCTTCCCTCACCTCAGGTCTGAATACACCTTCTTCTCCCACCTTCTCCTCCTAAATCCTTGTGGTCCCGCTCTCCCAACCATCCTGGCTGACCCACCCCAGTATCCCAGTGTCTTTTTTGAACTGGAAAACCCCAAACAGGACACACTACCTGTGTTTCATCCACAAGCAGCAGTAGGTCAGGGATGTGTCTGAGCCTTTCCAGGGTTATTCCAAGTCAAGGCTGTCCCAGTGGAAGGTGTGACCAGTTCCTTCCCTGCCCTCATGGCCCTGTCTGATTCCTGGCAACTAGAACAGCACCTCCTGTTGACAGTGCCATTGAAAAGGCCAAAAACCTTGTAAAATCTGCTTGTAATTAATTTTGCAAGTCCCTTTAATACATGTTCATTATCACTTGGCCCCTGATACAGGTTAAAACCCGGAGGAATTGAAATTAGTGGCTGGTTTCAGGATCATCCATCACTGATCAGCAGAAGCCACGGGATGTATCAGGAGTGGTTTCCTTCGCAGTGGGAAAGGGAGGAAAGAGAAAGTTCACACTTTAAACTTCCACTTCAATGTACTTAAGAACCAGATTAGAATGAAATAGGTGGTTTTTCTCTCAGCTTGAGACCTGAACGCAGAACAAAATAATTTGATGTCCTATTTGGGGGCACGTCCCACGGGGGTTGTTCAGCAAGAACTACGGATTTGCTGCTTTCCCTCTCTCCCTGGGCACACACATGTAAAGGTGTGTGCATGTTCTGCCTCTAATTCCAGCAATCAAAGGAGCTGCCAGAGCTTTTTCCATGCCCTGTTCCCAAACTGCCTCATCCAGGGGTGAAATCCTGACTCCGCTGACGTCAATCCGTGATTTTACAGCGGCTGCAGAGGAAGGGGGTGAAGTCAGGGAAGGAGAAATGTCTCCTTCTCTGGGTGATTAAAAACCAGAGACAGGAACAAAACTAATGACAAGAGGAAAGCTGAAAACATGGATGAAATTCCTGCTGGCTGGAATGTCTCTCTAATTAACAGTTTGTATTCCTTAGAGTTCTGTCTTGAGGGAGAAAATAGTCAAATCCTGGGTTTTTTTTCCTAACTTTTTAAGTTAGAGTGGTCATACCCATATCAGTCCTTCTACCTAGATTTTCTTTAGAAGGGATAAAATAAAAATAAATATAGGTAAATAAATACAGATACAAATAATAAAAATATAGATAAAATAAATATAGGTAAAGTGAAAATAAAATTAAAATTGCTGAGTTTCTTTCTTTCTTTCTTTCTTTCTTTCTTTCTTTCTTTCTTTCTTTCTTTCTTTCTCTCTTTCTCTCTTTCTCTCTTTCTCTCTTTCTCTCCCTCTTTTCTCTCTCATTCCTTCTCTCTCTTTCCCTCCTTCCTTCTTGGGAAAACCAAAGTACCTTCTGTCAGCAGTTCAAGGAATATTTTGGGAAACACTCAGGCTCCAGGAGACGAGTTTTGAGTGAAAAAACAACATCTAAGAAGATAAAAGCTCCTGTGCAGCGAGAACTGATCACTTTGCCCCGACGATCAAAGAAATACCTTTTCTTTCTTGCCTCTTTCCACGTTGGCCACCAAAGAGAAAAGCTGGGAATACAGGCTGGAATTATTTGTGCTTTTATAATCAAGCCACATCTATGCAAAATTGCTTGTTAATGACTCATCCCTCTGCACTGTTTGTCTTCTGCCGTGGCCCAGCTGACTGAGAGGAGTTGTTAGACCTCACATCCCTCCCAGGCAGCCTCTATAAACATTTGAGTTTTATTAGCTGTTTATAAATTATATCAAAATACATCAGGCAACCCGTGGCTGGGAAAGAACAGCAGTTGTTACATGTAATAAATAACAGAGCATAGGATGAAAAAGGATATATACATTTTAAAGTGCACCTGAGGCACATTATAGTCATTGCATAATATGTTTTGACTTAATAAGAAGATGCACTTCGTGTAAAGATGGTGCTTAAACTGCCTTTCCCTGACTGATTTATTAAATGTAAATGTTTACACATCCACTGGGTATCCTGGGGCTTGTATGAATAAAGTTAAAACAACCTCGGGGGTGGGAATGCATTTCAGTGGCTACGGAAAAATCCTCCTCTCGCTCCCGGTGATGTAAAACTGGCACAGTTCTCCTGACCACGCTGGAATTGCAATGAGTTGTCTTGGGGATCAAAATGATGCTTAAAAGAGGCAGAATAGATGCTCAAAATGCATATTTTTTTTTTCATAATACAGGCAACACTGTGAGATGTTTGAACAGCTTACACGGGGAGATGAGAGTTTCCCTGTTGTTTGATTTCACAGAGATTCAATGACCTAAACGCTCCTAAAAACAAAAATGGAAGAAAAGGAAATGCTTTGTGGCTGTAAAATCAGACACTGTGGGCATGATTAGGATAGAAATTATGTAGATACATGGATATGTGTATCCCCAGGGAAGGGGTGGAGTCACCACCCCTGCAAGGATTCAAAAAAGGAGATGTGGCACTTGAGGACATGGTTTAGTGGTGCTGGGACAAAGGCTGGACTTGATGACCTTGGAGGTCTTTTCCAACCTTAATGATTCCTTGATTCTATGGACACAAAGCCAGAGAGAGGATTCTCAGAGAACCTAAAAGACTAAATTAATAATTTTTGCTAACCCTGGAATCTTTGACCTCAGGCTGAACAAGGGACCTGACCCTTTCCTCCTTTCCTGGAAAAAACTCCCTTTAGGCTTAATTGTGACTGGATGGATCCAAAACTCTCTGGGGAGATTCCCACTGACTTTGGCAGGGTTTATGTTCAACTCAGTGTCCATAAGTGGGAATTCAGAATAGGCTTAATTTGATTTATTACTGATCTTTTCAGAATTATGGGCTTGTCTACATATTTTGAGCACGTGTTGGTGCTTCTAGATACCCTTATATGATGTTGTCCACTTCTGGACCTCAGATTAATTCAGAGTTAGGAATTAATGTGTCCTCTGAGGTCTATTCAGTGTCAGGAGCAACATCCCTCATCTTTACGTGGTAAATCTGGGATGCTCCACTTCCAAACATGTAGAAGTTGCCCTGGAAGACAAAGATTGTAAATAACGGAAGTCACTCCTTCCTCCTCCTTTCTGCCTTGGTTTTTATTACAGTTTTCACCTGGTTTGGAATATCCCTTTGGTCACTTTGGGCCAGTTGTCCTGGTTATGTCCCTGCCTGAGATCTTTCTTGCCCACCCCCAGCCTGCTGATGATGGAGGAGAATTTTGGAGCGACCACCTTGATAAACTGCTGCGTTATCAACACCTTTGCAGCATTTAAAGCACAAATAAGGACACTACGAGGGCTGTTATGGGGAAAATTAACTCCACCCCAGCCAGACCCAATACAAAGAGTAAGACAAATGCTGGATGGAGCAGGAGATAAAAGCTGCAGGATTGTCAGGGAGCACAAAGATATCAGAGCTGGCTCAAAGTAACCATGCAGCACAAATCTGGCAGGAGCTGCAAAATCCCCCAAGAAGGATAAATTAGCTCCTGCTTCATCCCAGCCTGGCTCAGTTAATACTCTGGTACTCGAGTTAATGAATGTAAAATAAACTCGAACGCGTCTCGAGCGCTCTGGGGTTTGTAAACCTGGTTCCACTTTTGATAGATCTCTGAAAGATACTCTGTGTGACCAACCACCTCTCTGGGTTGGGATTTGCCCTCTGTAAATGGGTTTACAGGCACTTTTTTTCAGTCCAGCACCGTGTGAATACATTCTGTGCGTTGACAGAGTCTTGGACACTCAGGAAAGAGCAAAAAGTGCCTCAAGATAAAGAGGAAAACAACGGGTTTCACAGAATCACAGAGTTTTTAGGGGTGGAAGGGATCTCTGGAGAGTATCCAGTCCAACCTTCCTGTCACCCAGAGCAGATGACACAGAAACATGTCCATGTGGAATGTCTCCAGAGAGGGAGACTCCACACCCTCCCTGGGCAGCTCTTCCAGTGCTCTGCCACCCTCCATGGAGAGAAGTTCTCCCTCATGTTGAGGTGGGACTTCTTGTGTTTTAGTTTGTGCTGTCACTGGCACCACTGGGAAGAGTCTGGAACCATCCTCTGGCACCTCTTTGAGATATTTGTGTGGATTGATGAGATGCCCTCTCAGTCTTCTCTTCTCCAGACCAGGTCCATCTCCTGCAGTCTTTCCTCATCAGAGAAACTCCAGACCCCTCATCATCTCTGCTGGACCCTCTCCAGCAGCTCCTTGTCTTTCTTGAACTTTGGGGCCCAGAACTGGACACGAAACTCCAGGTGTGGCCTCACTAGGGCAGAGTAGAGGGGCAGGATCCCCTCCTGGACCTACTGGCCACACTTCCCGAGGCATCCCAGGATCCCACCATCTCTCCAGGCCACAAGGACACAGAGCCAGCTCAGCCTGGGCTGAATTACCAGAAAGAAAAGGAAGAAACCACACAAGTTGTAGGGTTTTTTCCCAAATTTCCTCTTGGTGGACACTGCTTGACCTGATGTTTCCCTGCCATTTTCCCCAATCCCTGTAGTGGGGACACAAGTTGTGAACTCTCTGCTGCCTCAGCACTGGGAAAAAGTTGATCTCTAAACCCAGGATTATGATTCTGAGACCTGAGGTTTGAATTAAACTCTTTTTCCCTGGCAGAGAGGCACAAAAAAAATCAGCATCTTATTTAAAGGCAAGATGTGGAGGAAAAGGGGCAGAAACTCCACAGGGAGATGGTTCAAATTAAAACCAAGGAAAAGGCATAAACCAGAAAGAAAAAAATGGGAGACAGAGGGGAAAAAAACAAGGGAAAAAATTAAAAAAGGAAAGGAAATTAAAAATAAACCCCACAAACCCAGACATAAAAACAATGCCTGTGACATCTGCATTGGTGCCCTGAGCTGATATCAAAACATCTTTCACCCTTCTTAGGCTCTGACAGGCTCCAAGCTGCTTCCTGGGATAGAGCAGGGTTGGAGTTAATGGTGCCAGTTAATTCCTGGTTACAGCCTGCCTGGACAGGGAGTGGGATGGGAGGGAAGCAGCAGTGCCAGGGGGTGCCAGTGACACCAAGTGCCCTGGTTTTTAAATCCTTGACAATTCCACAGAGGGAAAACTCACCTGTGTCAAAGGGGGGAAAGGGTTTTTTTGCACAGTTGTTTGAAGGGATCGTGGAGAGAGATCGTGGAAAGCAGATTTGAAGGGGGAAAGGGATAAAATCAGAATTTCTAGAGGTGAATTTGGGGGTCCTTCAGCCTCAGTGGAATGGGGGATGGACATCCGTGTGCCAGGAAAGATGCTAAGGTTATTGATGTGTTAAAAACCATGGGAACACCTGAAGGAATTGGGGCTTCTTCCCCCAAAAGCTGTGGGATCCATAGTCCAGCTGAAGTGAATCTGCACCAATGCTCCCAGCGTGGACAACAAGCAGGAGGAGCTGGAACACACTGTTGGGGCTGGAAAAATCTGATGTATTTCCAGCCTTGGAAATGTGGTGGGATGACTTGCACAGCTGGAGCTGTGCTGTGGATGGATATAAATTCCTGAGAAGGGACAGGCAAGGAAGGACAGGGGGTGTTAGAGGGGGCTTTGGTTGTCTGAAGATTGGTGATGGTGATGGGGTTGTTTTTGGATCAGAATCAGGGCGAAGGCCACCAAGTGAGTCTTCTGTTGCCCACCCAACCAGGATGAAGAGACACATAAAATATTTTGGGAGCAGCTGGCAGATGTCTTGTGACCACTAACCCTTGTTTTCATGGGGGACTTCAACCCAGCACCACCACATCCACCACTAAACCATGTCCTGAAGCACCACAGCCACATGATGGTTGAGCAATTCCAGGGATGGTGACTCCACCACTTCCCTGGGCAGCCTGTTCCAAGGTTTGACACTCCTTTTGGTAAAGAAATGTTTCTTAATTATCTCATTCAACAACCACCCAGAAAGCAAAGTCTGCGAGGAAAGGTCCTCCTGTTCCAGCCTCTCGTAAGCTTTGTGATAAATTCTTTACTTTCATTAGAATTATCCAGATTTTCCACCAACACTGAGAGCAAAGACCTGGTTCAGATATCCAAAATATTATTTCTACCAGGCTGCATGAATGATCTCCCTCTGTTTCTGCAGTTTTCCCAAGTTTTATGGAGATGCCCCGTGATCTCCTCAGGATTTTAGTGCATCTATCCCTGCCTGTTTGCACAGCTGAGCACAAATCCTTGGAAAAGGTTTTCATTTCCTAGAAGGAGGGACAGGAGAGGGAAACACCTGTGCCATTGGCTGGTTGTTGTTGAAAACTTTTGTGCCACCCCTGTCCCACCCAGTGATGCCTTAAAATCTATATTATACAAGATTTTACTATGGCTCATTAATGCTTTTATCTCATTAATACCTTCATACAAGATTTCTAAAAATGTTATTCCCTGTCAAGGATTTCAACAGCCAAAAGATTTTAGCCAGGTGAAAGCTACTTTTGTGTAGAAAATGTTCTAAGAAAGAGACAAAACAGAGTCACATCACTTGATATAAGTAGTCAAAGCTACCCAGAGGCCTTGGAGCCATTCCAGGGAGGACGGAGATGATGAGGAAGTCAAAGATGAAGATGAAGGGGTGGTTGTTTTAGGACCACTGACTCAAATTTGGGAGGCATGGTGAGGGTGGTTTGGAAGGGATTGGGTCTAAGAGATGATGTGAAGTCTGGATATTATGGTATAAAAACTGTAGAACTTCTGTAATTTGGGGATGTACTTTGGAAATGATTCCTACACATGCATGCTGTAAATAAACAAATGCTTTTTTGCTTTCTAATACTCTAAAGGATTTTAGAGAGTTATTTTCTGGCTTTTTAGGCATCAGAATTGGTGACCCATGAAGGGACAACGGTGTCTGAAGATAGAAGGACTCATGGGGTGAAGGACCTTTCCANAGCTCTGGGCCCTCAGCTCAGGAAGGACATGGAGGGGCTGGAGCAGGGGCAGGGAAGAGCAGCGAGGCTGGGGAAGGGACTGGAGCACAATTGCCATGAGGAGAGGCTGAGGGAGCTGGGGGGGCTCAGCCTGGAGAGGAGGAGGCTCAGGGGAGACCTCATCCCTCTCTGCAACTCCCTGACAGGAGGGGGGAGCCGGGGGGGGTCGGGCTCTGCTCCCAGGAACCAGCAGTAGGACACGAGGGTCTCCAGCTGTGCCAGGGGAGGTTTAGGTTAAATATTAGGTAGAAATTCTTTCCAGAGAGAGGGATCTAATCTTGGGATAGGCTGCCCAGGGAGGGGGTGGATTCTCCATCCCTGGAGGTGTTTCAGGTGAGACTGGATGTGGCATCAGAGCCATGGGCTGGGAACCACGGTGGGGTTTGATCAAGGTTGGACTTGATGATCTCAGAGGTCTTTTCCAACCTGGCTGATTCTGTGATTCTGTGATTTGGTTTTGGTGACCTCCCACCTGTGAGTCACCATGCAGAGATGCTGGGTGCAAGGAAAAGGGGAGTAGGGTACCCTTTGTGGTTTGGGTGGAGGCATTAATTCCCCTTTGGTTTTGGTTTGCTTTGGTGTCCTCCTCATTCAGTTTTGGTAAATGCTTATAAGCTTTGGCTTCTGGCTTTTTAGAC